>JAJEJO010003413.1:0-20031 GCA_020662805.1 Glaucomys volans
TTTTGAAACCAGGTATTGAATTCAGGGGCACTCAGCCACTGAGCCACATCCCCAGACCTATTTTGTGTTTTACTTAGAGATAGGGTCTCACTGAGTTGCTTAGTGTCTTCACCTTGCTGAGGCTGGCTTTGAACTCACGATTCCCCTGCCTCTGCCTCCCAAGCTGTGGGAATACTGGTGTGTGCCACCACAACCAGCTTGTTCTAGAATTTTAATTCAATAAAGCTATGGAAAAAAATGTGAAGCAACCTTCAAGTATACTTGTAAAATTTAAAGCTTGCACCCATAGATTTAGGAAGCACCCTTAATCAGTATGAATAAATTTTAAGTAATGTCACTCCTCTCCTAACATACACAAGTTCATGGAAAATAGGCCATATGAAAGAAGATTGTTCAGAATCACTGTAATCCATGCTCTTTCTTCAATGATATGAAGTTATTACGAACCCTATAATAAAAAGCCTGCAGTAGTCTACAAACTCAGCTCTCAACTGTAAACACAACAGAGTAGTTAGCAGGAAAGGAAGACTGACTATCTCCAGGTCTTGGGAAAGGGTTTCCTTAGTCCTGTGTGCTTTCACACCTGACCCCAACCCTCCCATGTTCCTCATGAGCTTCATTCACATTTGTTCCTTTGTGTCCACCAGCTTTGGTGAGACTTTTCAGGAAAAAAAAAAAAATTAGAAAAACGTTTCCAAGGATTCCACTCTCTATTTTAATGTTCTCTCATCTCTTTATTTAATCTGGTGTTCCAAACTGTGGTGCAAGATGAATAGTTGAATTTACATTAATAAGCTACAGTTGCACTTTTGTTACTCAGATCAGCAATAACTACAAATAGAAAAATAGTTAAAATCTGAGCAACACAAAGAAACACAGAGTTGGGTTTTCAATTTGTTACATTTAATGATATTTGCCCCATGTTCTTTGAACAAGAAAACAAATTTTGATTTTGTGCCAAACTTTATAAAACATAGTATCAGAAAGTCCTGATGGGGCCACCATTAGGAGATATATTTGGTAGTTTTTTCCTCCTCTTTCCTGTGTTTCACCAGCATCAAATTCAACTGCATGGAGAAAATAAGGATGGAATTTATTTCACATGATTCTCTTTTTCAGAGAGTTATTTTAGATTAGGTAGAGGGGAGTGAAGCTCGGGCAAGGGACATGGAGGTCAGAGGGTAGTAGAATGTAATAGACTCTATTACCTTATGTATATATGACTGCATGCCAATGTGACTCTACAACATGTACAATCAGAAAAATTAGAGCTATATTTTATTGATGTATATTAAAAATTCATAAATGCATTCAACTGTCATGTATAAATAATTAGAAAAAATTTAAAAGCTTCTATAAGTCAAAAATTGTATTGTGTCTGAAAACTAATGAGTCGATTAACCTATGGAATACCACCCACATTTGAATTTAAAAATGTACTGATGTGTGAAATGAGGTAAATTGAATGAAAATAAAAAAGACATGAAAAAGAAAACATTGTCAATGTGATGGAGAAGGAAACAGTAGGTCTCTGGCCTAAAATTCATCATTAAAGAAAATGTCAAGAATTTAGAGGAAGTGTGTTCTGAAAATGGACAAGTAGAGAAACCCAGGGCACAGGTGCTTCCCTCCAAGGCTGAATGGAAAGCACAGTTCTTCAGAGAACCAATGAGGTAGGAAGACATGGGAAGGGCAGGTAGGCTCCTCCTAGGGCTAGTGGGCAGGGGAAGAGCAGTCATGTCAGTTTTGAGAATACTAACAGAATTACAGAAAGGGATAGACTGTGGTCACCCTGGGGACATATGGTGGCTCCGTGTGGAAGGGGGAGGAAAAGCAGGCTGTTCTGTCTTGCAATTTCACAGCCTAAGCAAGAAAGAACCTCAGACACCAAGAAGGTGTCAGCATGGGGAAAGATCTGCATTCCCAGCAGGTTTAGAGAGTGTGGGAAGCCTTGCCAGCTTCAAGACCCTTCCTGTCCACTTTCTGCCCTAGAAATCAGAACTCCCTGCAGTTTTCTTTTTCTGTTTTCTTTATTATTCTGTCTTTGTCTTTGGATTGCTTTCATTTGTGTACACAAGAAGCAGTGTCCATGACTCCTGTACTTTTCACTGACTTCCCTGTCCCAGTCATGAGTCCATCTGGACATGGGAGTGGGACTGTGCCATAGTGTTAGCAGGAGGTTTGGGCAATGACAGGATTATTGGAGTCCAAACTACAGGTCTGCAAAGTGGAGAAAAGACAAGGGGACGTCCTTCTAGACCAAGTAGTGGTCTAAAATCTGAGATAAAGGACTAGGCCATGGGGATGCAGACCTGGGTCTGGTGGGGTTGTGTGGAAGCTCTGACCTCAGCCTTCCAGCTCAGGGTGCCCCACCTCCCCCACACCCAGATGTGTCCTAAGGCAATACTCTGGTTACCTCTGGGACTTCTACCATGGAGGATGTCAGTGGAAACTACTGTGTATAAAGTTCTCTTGGCCTGGCTACTGTGAGTATTTAAAGTCATTCCACAGTAGTTGTTCTAGATATTTATTTCCATGTGAATAAAACTCTCCCCAGGGTGGGATGCCATTTCCATATTTTGTTTTCTACACAAGGTTTATTTCCTGCACACTGATTCTCTACTTGCCTCACACTGTGAACACCTGGGTGTCTCTAAAATAGGAATTCCAGCAATCAAGGTGGTTCATGTAGTATCCTTATATCTGTAGTATGCTTATATATATATATGGTTATATCTTATTTCCCATTCTATCTTAAAAAAACCTGTAAAATGGTAGTCCCTGATAAAGAAAAGGTGACTTACTTTTTCAGGCCTGGGCATTAGAAATTTAAAACAAACTCTGAGTGATTTTTTAAATGAGCAAAGTTTGAGAATCACTGGAGATTATTTGCAAAGACACTAAGTCGCTGAGAGGCAGTCACCATTCTCCAGTTTTGGGAACATGTCTGACTAGGATCAAGAAAGTCTCTGTGGCTTTCTCGGGAAGACTAAGCAGAAACCTCTTCCCTACTCCCTGAGAGCACAGATGCTGCAGTCCTTATTCATACAGTGTCTGACATGATGAGGCATGTAACAATTAAAAAACAGAAACTAAAACAAGGCAGGTGATTCCAATGGAAAACCAGAGAGAAACATTAACTAAACAGGCTGCTCAAATTCTAATAGGCTGAAAATTACACTAAGAAGTAAGGCTCAAATTCTAGGCACTTCTGATGCAGACATCTGAATAGAGCCCTGAATACATGTCTTTAGTAAAGACAAAGCTCATGGTGATGTTAGTACCCCTGACCCCTATTTCCTGTAACAAGAACTGCAGGCTCATCCCTGATGCAGGTGCAGGCACAGCTCAGTGAGACCTTTCATGCAAAGCATCCTCTCTTCTCTATACTAGGGTTGGGATCAGAGAATGCACCAAATTCTTCCCTGAAACCCCACTGTATTTCTGAGCCTCAGTAAAGGGAGTCATATAGAGAATTGAATCTGAGCAGGGCAGCCTTTGGAAAGCCATTTGCATTCTCCCATCATAGTGACTTTACTGCACTATCACTGTTTGCTCACATGTGCGTTGGGATGCCTTGTGCTCAAGGACCTGTGCTTGAAAACCCATGAATTGGTGGATGTGATTCTCCTGTCCCTCGGTTTGAGTCATTGATAGTGTAAAAAATTAAGAAAGAAAGCAAGGGGTGCAGATGGTGGAGGGATGAGAGGGACATGAAAGGGAGAATCCCAGAGGAAGGAGGGAAGCTTTCTTTGGAATGCTGCATGTGTCTCACAGGTGCCATGATCATGAACCCAGAGATATTGGGGAAAGGATGTCACTGCTGCCGAGTCCTCATAGAGGTGAGCTGTGCTGGAAGTTTCTGTCCAGGACCCAGAGTGGAGCTGAAGTTCCATAAATTTCCACTGTTTCCAGGTTAACAGGCCCTGGAATGAAGTCTGGTTTGTGGTGGATAGAGGGGCTCTGGCCTCCTGTGAGCCTGTGAAGGTGCTGTACTCCTGGTGGCTGGTGGGTGGTTCACTGTTGCTCTAGGTATCGGGGCTTGTCATTTCCCTTTATTTAGCCCTTCTGCCCTCTTTACTCTCCCTAGACCTCAGTACCTGCTTCCAGAAGAGAAGACATCAAGGTGTTTGAAGAAGAGCAGTGACCTGAAGGCAGTGCTCAGGTGAGGAGCACCTGCCATTGACATGAGTGGTGTGTGGCACCCCATGTAAGTGTTTGTGCACTTGACCAAGCCTTACTGTGAAGACCACCTCAAGACATCCCTGAAGATGTCCTCCCTTCCTTATTCTCTGGGATTATTGTAAGGAACTGCTCACAGACATGCAGGAATTTTGTGTGCTCTTCCAGGAAGGAATCCACCTCACATACTGACTGTGGGTTCACTCACTGGATGCTGACCCTTCTCAGTGGAGTCTGGGAAGTGATGTGGTGCTGCAGCCCATGGCCATCTGCTGCCCTGGGTGACATGCTCCTTCCTGCAGGGCCTCTCCCATGAAAGTGACTTTACTTGCACCACTGTGAAGAGCTTCCCACTGTGACTGGTGCAGGGTATGTAGCTGAGAGGCCCCAGGTCAATGGGTTTTCAGGCCCAGGACTGCTGCTGTTCTTCCCTCCTCACACTGAACTTCCCTTTCACCCTGTTCATCTGGGCTGCTGGTATACTCATGGGGATAGAAATGGAATACAGCTTCTTGTTGAGGCCCTGGCTGGTCCACCTGCATTTCCTCACCTGAATAAGTGGTCTGAATGCAGGAACCACACAGGTTCCTAATTCTAGCCACCATATGGACACTGATGAAAATGCCCAACTTGAGACTGCATGATGTAACTATTTTGGTTCTGACAGGACTGGTTCAAAGATACAGAGTTTGAAATAATGTCTTTAAACATTGAGAATAAAACACTTTAGACATTCAACATAAATGTCCTCATGACATTCATGTGAAAGGGACATGAAACCCTTAACTTGTAGGGGAAGAGGCAGACTGGCCCGCATGGACAGTGAGCCAGCTCCTGAGCTTCATTGATACAGAGATAGTGATGCCTTGGTTTGGAGGGCCAAGAGTGCCCTAGGTCCTGGGGCAGAGACTGAGGCTCCTTAGACATGTCACTCATGGCCAGGTTTCTACTGACCCTGAGGTATGTTTTACTCTTCTGTAGTGAGCATCAGTAGTTTGTCTTACAACTGCCTGTCTGGACACCTTTTGCCCAGTTATCCAGATGTGTGATCCAGTGTCCTGGACTTGCTGCGAATGTCCTGGTCTCTGCTTTTACATCTGGCAGTGTTTGGTTAGAATCTCTCCCATTCTCATCCCCCTTCCCCTCTCGTTGTTCTCTGGTCTCACCATCTCCCTCCTCACAGACACGGGACAAGTCACTCTCACCAGGAGTCAAGTCTCACCATTACCTGTTCATTCCAAACAGCACAGGGACATGCCAACCTCCCCTGGTCCTGACTTCATGCAGGCCACAGACCCTTGTTAAGATCCCCTATGAATCCTCATGACCTTTTGGGCTGTGGCCCTAAGTTCCTTGACCTCTCCTTCTTAGTTCTGACTTCGGGAGACCCTTGATTTCTGAGCTGGGAAGTCCACCTTCCCTGCCCCCTGAGCCTCGTTTTTTTTCCCCTCACCTTCATCCTCTTGGCTCACCTGGAGGGATGTCTTCATATTTCCATTGTGGAGACAACCAGTCAAAAACTTTGTGGAGCACAAGCTAAAGGCCCTGAAACCTTAATGAACACACATGAAAGATCATATTTTGCAAGACAGTTTGGGGAATCACATGACCTCTGGCAATTATAGTCCTCAAAACACCAAACAATATGAGGAAAAATCCCTGGGTCACAGAGTCTGGTTTCCACATTGCACACATTACAATAGACAAACCCCCATTTTTTCCATAACAGACACAAACACAGGTAACCAGAGATTATGAAAATTGCCTTCCTTCTGGAAGGAAGAAAATCATCTGTGACAAATAATCTATAGGAAGTGCATTTCCACCACTCAGGCCATTCTCCATCATCTCTGTCCCAGCACATTCTGCTGAGCCCTGAGTAGCTTCCCCAAGAAAATGAGCAGCTCACACTGTATCTGTGCAGGCTGGAGATCAGGTCATTGTGTGGAAGAATTAATTCACTCTCCAGGGCTCCATGTACCAACATTTTCAGGGCTGGGCTGTGGGTTGTGGGGAAAATTCAGAGGAAACCTAAGTTGACCAGGTGAGACTGATACTTTTTTTCTCCTAATGATGAAAGGAGAATTTCAGACAGAAATTTGAACCTAAGAAGGTCTCTACCATGTAGAGGTTCAAGCCATGACAAAGTACAGAGGAGGTTAAGTCCTCTGAGTGAGCACACTCCTAAGGACAAAAAAACCTCTTTGTTTGGTTTAGAAACATTCTGCAACCTCTCTGGCCTTGAGACCTGGAGACATTATCTTATATAAAAACATTTGCTACTAGTAAACTCTGAGAAGCAAGCAATTTATGTGATCTGCACATGCCCAAAGCTAACTGCACTAATGTAACCTGACATAACCCTGGAGTAGGTAATAATACTGAACTAGCCTTCCCACTGAAGCCCCTTCTTACTGTGTGCCATCTTGTGTGTTTGCCTCTTCTGTGCTCTCCTCTTAGCATTTACAGCTCGCCCTTTAACCTTTACAGTTGGTAGACTGAGCAGGGTCCCTTCTGGATGTGTTGATGGAAGAAGGGGTAGCTACTGCCTGGAACAATCTTTGACAGGGCCTCTCATTGGCTGATACTGATCCCACTGGTAAGCTATGGGAAATTCCCTGTCTGCCACTCAATATCATCACTGGGCTGAACTTTCTCATTTGCTTCATAAGGCGAAACATAGTGTAAGTAATGCTGATCTTGCTGCTTTGCTGTCTGAAATAGATTCTTGCTGTCCATGGTCTCTGGAGAGTGGGTCCTTAGGACACAAAGATTGGGAAGATATAGGTAAAAAATTACATGAGGAAACATGGGCTCTTATACCTGTGTTACATGCTTGGTATTTGTGTCCTGATGTGATCTCAAAAATAGCCTTCACAGCGCTGCCAACTTCTCCTATACTCTCTACAACTGAAGTTTTTTTCTCTTCCTCCTCCTTCCCCTCCTCCTCCTCCCCTCCCCCTTCTCCTCCCCCAGTCCAGTATCAATTATCCGATGTCTCAGGCAGCCAGCTGCAGAGGGAAAAACTCATACATTGACTGTCTATCCCATTAGATTAAAGAAGGCTAAACCCAATTGTGGGTTGCCCCCACACACACACAACCCAGGGCCAAAGGAGAGGAAATCCTCTCCACCTGAGGACACAGAGGTCTCCTTTGCAAATATTTCCAATTCAAACAGAAGCTCCTCCCAAAACTCCTTTCTTGCCACTAGGGGGAGCGCTGGGATACATTTGATTATTACTGAGCATGCTGAAGAATGTCTCCCTGGGAGAGTTTGTAATGAAAGAGGAAATGCAAGATTTGATTCAATTTCATTGAATCATATTTACCTGTTACTGATAAAAGACTAAAAGTTAACCCTTTGTTTAAATGAGCAGCCAATCACAGGGTTATTGGACACAGCTGCTGATTTTACAGTTATACCCCTCTCAATTTGGCCTCATGCCTGGCCCTTGCAAAGGACCACCCTGATTTGGGGCATAGGAGGCAATAATGAACAGGTGTCTGAAAGTTCTCTGTGATTGCAATGTTCCACCCTTTCCAACCCACAGCAAGTTATTGCACATATTCAAACATACATTATGGTGGCTCCCTTTCCTACATGGGCCAGAGACACCTTACACAAGTTCCAAATGTCTGTGGAATTGCCTTTTTCTTTTTTTGTAGGGGCCTCTGTGGTTCCAACTGCCATTAAAATGGGAGGCCACCACTGTTTGGGTAGAAAAATGGCCATTGTCTAAGGACAAGATGACAAATGCAGAGGCCCTCATTTAAGAACAGTTGCAATTGGAACATATTGAACCTTCTACCAGTCCATGGAATATGCCCATTTTCATCATAAAGAATAAATAATGAAATTGGAGATTATTACAAGATTTAAGAGAAATTAATAAATTTATTCAACATATGGATCCACTTCAGTGGGGATTGCCTAATCTAATCTAATACCTCAGAATTTTCCCTTATGTGTAATAGACCTAAAGGACTGGTTTTTTATTCTTCCTCTCTTTCCTGATGAGCAAGAGAAATTCGCCTTCACAGTTCCTGTTTTCAATCATCATAAGCCTGCTGATGGATATCAATGAGAATTTCTTCCTCAAGGTATCTTAAATAGCCCCACATTATATCAACATTGTGTGAATGAGGCTCCTCAGCATTTCTGACAATTATTCCTACATATTCTTGTTCAACATTACATGGATATTTTGATTGGTGGACCAAGATATATTAAAGTGCAACACATTCTATTACAATCTGGCCTCCATGTGGCCTCCATGTGTGAAAAAATTCAATGACAACTCACTATTAGTGATTTAGTACATAAAATACTGCAGCATTATTCCATTCCACATATTCCAAAATTGACTTTTCCTTCTCAATTTCCTTAGTTCATTTGCAACAATTTTTAGGACATTTAAATTTGATCTGACCATATATTTCTTTAATTACTGATATGCTCTTGCCCTTTTTACAGCTGTTAAAAGGAAGCAACATAATCCCACCAGTTTTTTCCAGTTAACTCCTGCACTGACTGAAGCTCTTCAATGTGTGAACAAGAAGTTATCTGCAGTTATTATAGAGAGACTCCCAACACTCAATGTTCCTTTATCTGTAATATTCTTTTCTGGAAAGTCTCATGCCTTTGCTGCAGTTGTTGCCATTCACAATCAAAACATACATAGTAGAGTGGTTATAGTCTCTTCACTTTACAGGAAGAAATGTTCTCCCTCATGCTGGTATGTATGCTCAGTTGATCTCAGATGGTCGCAGTTGTATCTTATCTCTTACAGGAATAGATGCTCGGGTACGTTATGTTACTTATGGAAAGACATTACATTTACAGTATTTACAATTTTCTTCATATTTTCCAGCTGTCCTAACTGACTTTTTACCTCCTATTGCTTTCGATGCACTTCAGGATGAATGCCCTTCCTTGTTGTGTCAAGTCTCTCATGCTCCATCTTCTGTAATCTCCTCTATTCCAATTTCCAGTGGGATTACTGTCTATACTGATGGAGGAAAGCAACAGGGTGTGGTATATATATTCAGTGATAAAATGGACTTATTATTACACATCGCTTCAAGCTTCTCCTCAGTGAGCACAATTACCTATGATTATTTTGGCTCCTTGTATGTTTCCCTCTGCCTTAAACATCATTCCAGAATCTCAACATACAGCCAAGCTGATGCCTCATATTTCCTCTGCAATTTTTTCACCTCGTCGGGACTCTAACTAGTCATCTGTTTATCACTCTGTAGTCTCTTTAACAGGGTGGTGTGTCTCCAATATTTCTTGCTCACTTATGGAGCCACACTCAAATCTCCAGACCTCTCACTGAAGGAAATGCTCATGCTGATGCTGCCATAAAATTGCTTTATCCTGTCTCTTCATACTCTGTGGATTCACATAATATTTTCATCAAAATACTCACTCTTTAATGAAAATCTTTTCTATTTCCTCTCACCAGGCCCCTTTCATCATTCATAATTGCTCACCTTGCACACTCTCTCATTCCCCTACTTGGGAAACCATGAACCCTCGAGGGTTACATTCTAATTCCATTTGGCAGAGGGATGTAACTCATTTTCCTCCCTTCCACCCCTATTCTTTCTTACATTTTACCATAGATACATCCTCAGGCCTTCTATTGGCTGGTGCACATCTTTAGAGAAGTTCTTAGCCTGTGTCTCTCCTTTGTTCCTCTGTATTGCCACCTTGGGTAAACCTCATCATTTAAAAGCTGACAATGCCCTGGTGTTGGGTGGTCCAGACAACTCCGTATGGTCTCTTAAGATGGCGCCTGGTGGGATGCCAGTTCTGCTGCTGCCACGGAGTAAAAAAGTGTATCTTTGTGAAAGTTTTTCCTATTGGTTTGTTGTAAACTAGCCACACGTGTGTCTGGTTCGTGCTTTAAGCCTTTGTCTATGCTTTCCCATGCATGCTTCACGTGAAAGTTCTGTGATTTCTCAACAGAGGGTATAAGAGAGAGAGGAAGAGAGAGAGAGAGGGAAGGAGAGAAAAAGGAAACGTGTGGGCAAAATAAAGAGCTGCATACACATTCCTGGGATCGCATCTTTGTTGCGGGCAACAAGACATCGACAAGTGGTGCCAAAACCCGGGACCTCTCCCAGGGTAAGCAAATGAAAACCGGTAAATAAAATTAAGTTAAAAGTTTGCCAAAGGGCAACTAAGTTTTGTGGGAAGCGACGAGGTCAAGGTCCACGGTTAAGTGGTAAGAGAAGTCAATGTCCACAGCTAAGAGGCCAGAGAAGTAAAGGTCCACGGTAAAGTGGCGAGAAAAGTTAAGGTCCACGGTAAAGTGGCGAGAAAAATCAAGGTCCATGGTAAAGTGTCGAGAAAAACTTTAACGAGTAAACAGTAGAATCCACCTTTTCTGTTATCATTTTTAGATCATAGGAGTTATTGTATATTTGCAATTATGGGCTCAGAAATTTCCAGGGTTCACATGGAGAGCCTGTTAAGAGCTCTTTTCAAAGCAGGTGGAACTCCTTTAAAAGCACAGACTGCCCGAGCATTTTTGAAGACAATAGAACAGCAAGCCCCCTGGTTTTTAGATGAGGGCCAATTAAATATTCCACAATGGGAGCATTTAGGAGAAGATTTATGAAAAGTTAATGCTCAACAGCAACTGCCGACAGGCACGATGGCTGTATGGGACCTTGTTAAGGGCTCTTTGACTGCTAAAAAAGACAAATTTAAGGATTCTGTAGAGGAGGGAAACACTATTCTAGAGGAAGTTAAGGAAGAATGATCTTTGCGGTCTGTTAAGGTCTCAGAAACAGGAAGAGAGGATGAGGAAGAACTTACCGGGGGGGAATTAGAGGCAATGTTTAAGGACCTAAAACTAGAGAACTTACATCCTCCAGATAGAGTTGAACCAACTGCACCACCTCTCTCTTTTGCTAGCTATTGCTCAGGGGCATGTTCATCAGGTGCTTGGACAGATCTATCTAATACTTGTTTCCCAGTTTTTGAGGACACCGAAAACCAAAGTTATCATCAAGCTTTAGATTTTAAATTAGTTAAACAGTTAAAGGAAGCAGTTAGTACTTATGGACCTCAAGCTGCCTTTTCAGTGTCATTGTTGCAATCCTTGGCAGGGCTTAATTTGGTCCCTGGTGATTGGATAAATTTGGCTAGAGCCACCTTATCTGGAGGTCAATATTTAATGTGGAAAACAGCATGGCACGAATATTGCACAGACACTGAAAAGTGCAGTGCTGCCACAGGACACCCAGATTGCAACGTTGATATGTTAATGGGTTTAGGAAACTATGTAACTGTCCAGGCCCAGGCACATTATCCTCCAGTAGTATATATGCAGATAGCAGCTGCAGTAACTAAAGCCTGGAAGACATTACAAGGGTCTGGTGGTCTACAGGGGCAATTATCTAAGGTAATACAGGGAGCAAATGAACCATATGCTGACTTTGTAGACCACCTGATTCAAACTGCTTCTCATATTTTTGGAGATGTGGAAAAAGCTATGCCATTGGTAAAACAATTAGCATATGAACAAGCTAATAAATGGTGTAAAGAAGCTATTGGACCATGGAAAAATAAAGACCTTTCCGATCACGTAAAATTTTGTAGGGACATTAATGACTCTGCAATCCAAGGTCAGGTTTTAGCAGCAGCCATAACACAAGGTCTGCATGCTGAACAAAAACACCAGAGAGGGAGCTCTCTGGGAGCCTGCTTTTACTGTAAAAGGCCAGGACACATTAAAGTGCACTGTCCTGAAGCAAGTAAGACAGCCCGAGAGCCATGCAGGCCTAAACCGGGGTTATGTCCTAGGTGTAAAAAGGGAAATCATCCGTCAGGGGAATGTAGATCTACTCATGATATTGATGGCAACACCCTAGGGCCAATGTTGGGGCTCCAAAAAACGGGAAGCGGGGCCCAGCTCCCTGGGGCCCACAACAAATGTACGGGGTGATTCAGCAGGTGCCAAGTAACTGGTACCCTCTTACGCACCATGGAGAGCAACAACAGGAAGTGCAGTACTAGACATCTGCGCCACCTCCAGATTGGTCCTAACTCCTGACATGGGAGTACAAGCCATAGATTCAGATTGGCAAAGCCCTATTCCTGCTGAGTCAGTAGGGTTATTACTTGCCAGAAGTTCCACTATCTTAAAAGGACTTATTGTACATCCAGGGGTCATTGATCCTGATTTCAAGGGTCAAGTTAAAATACTATTTTTTTCCCCAAAAGGAAGATAGAATTGCTCAGATGCTCATTTTGCCCAGCCAACATAACCTATATCCTAGAAAAACAGTGTCTAGAGGAAATCAGGGATTAGGATCATCAGGTGAGCCAATGGCTTGTTTAAATTTTGGCCTAGAAGAAAGACCCTTATTGACTTTGACAATTAGAGAAAAGGAGTTTTGGGGGCTCCTAGACACGGGGACCGACAAAAGCATAATAAAGTCTCTTGACTGGCCTAAAGATTGGCCAATTGTCAAAGCTAATCAAACTCTTCGAGGATTAGGAATAGCTGAAAGTCCAGACCAAAGTGCTGCTACTTTGCAGTGGAAAGATAAAGAAGGCCACAGTGGATTGTGTCAACCTTATATATGTGCATTACCAATCTCCTTATGGGGAAGAGATGTTTTAAGCCAAATGGATCTTAAATTAAGCACTGAAAATATTTTCGGTTCTCTTGTTAAAAAATATAATGGAATCCATGGGATATAAAGATTATCAGGGATTAGGAAAATGAGAACAAGGAATAACTCAAACTTTACCATTTCCTAAGCATTTTAAAAAGAATCAAGGACTGAGGTTTTAGTTGGGGCCACTGATAAAACTACCATACCAATAAAGTGGAAGGATGATAAGCCTCATTGGATCCCTCAGTGGCCCCTAACCAAAGAAAAATTAGAGGCTGCTCACAGGTTGGTTAAAGAACAGTTTGATGCAGGACATTTACAGTCATCCACTTCTCCTTGGAATACTCCTATATTTGTAATAAAAAAGAAATCTGGGAAATGGAGACAATTACACAATCTTAGGACTGTTAATAGCCAAATGTTCCCTATGGGCCCTATTCAATGTGGATTACCATTTGTCTCAGAATTACCATGATTCTGCACACTATTAATCATTCTCAACCTGATCAAAGATTTGAATGTGTAGTACTGCCTCAAGGAATGGCTAACAGTCCCACCCTATGCCAAATATTTGTAGACAAGGCTTTAAAAACTACTAATCAAAAGTTTCCAGAATTACTGGTTTATCATTATATGGATGATATTCTTCTATGCCACCATAATAGACAGATACTAGAAGAGGCTTTACTCTATATGACAATAGAGTTAAAAAATTGGGGACTTACAATAGCTCCTGAAAAAGTACAGATGGATGAATTACAAAGCTACTTAGGAACCAAATTATCTGCTACTGCACTTAAGCCTTTAAAGCTATTAGAGTAGATCATTTAAATACTTTAAATAATTTTCAAAAATTATTAGGAGACATCAACTGGATTAGACCTTATTTAAAATTATCTAGTGGAGAATTAAAACCGTTGTTTGAGATCCTAAAGGGTGATCCAGACTTAAATTCAAAGAGGATTTTAACGCCAGAAGTTAGACAAGCTATTGTATTAGTCCAGCAAAGATTGGAATCATGCGAAGGTGTTCACTGAGATCCAGATCAGACAATGTATTTAATAATCCTACCAGAAAGTCATAGTCCTACTGGCATTCTATGGCAAGGTGGCCCTCTACAAAGTATTCATTTATCTAGTTCGCCATCAAAAATGTTACAGCCATATCCAGCAGCTGTAGCTCAGATTATATTAAAAGGCTTAAAAGAATGCTTGATCACCTTAGGTACTCATCTGGACAAAATTATTTCCCCATATGGGCCAGAACAAATTCAGTGGCTTATTAATCATGATCCTGACTGGGCAATAATCCATTTTTCTACCACAGCTGATTTTGATAATCATTACCCTAAACATCCGTGGATTCAATTCTGCAAAAACACTCCTATTATTTTTCCTAAAATAGCTAGAGTTCAACCTCTAGACAATTGTTATGTGGTATTTACTGATGGGTCAAAAAATGGAGTTGGTTCTGTAATAATTAATGACAAGGCTTATACTACTATCATTCAATCTACCTCTGCTCAGGTCGTTTAATTGGCTGCAGTGGTTTTGGCTTTTATTTTACTCTCTGACAAACCCTTTAATTTACTTTCAGACAGCAAATATGTGGTAAATTCCTTATTAGCATTGGAATCAGTGCCGTATATTCCACCTACGTCCACTGTAGTGCCTTATTTCTCTACCTTACAAAACTTGATTGTGCAACATCAACAACCCTTTTTTATTGGTCACATTAGAGCTCATACTAATCTTCCAGGGCCTCTTGTTATGGGCAATGATTTAGCAGATAAAGCAACCACACACGATTTTATTTTTAACTTGGAGGAGCAAGCTAAATCTTTTCATTAAAAATTCCATGTCAATCCTACCACAATAAATAGAAAATTCTACATTTCAAAAAATCTTGCTCGAGATATAGTTAAGTCCTGTCAACATTGTGCTTCTCTTATTCCAGTTCAATCATTTGGAGTTAATCCCAGTGGTCTATTACCTAATCGTATATAGCAGATGGATGTCACACACATATCTGAGTTTGGCCACCTCAAATATGTACATGTTTCATTAGACACATATTCAGGAATTGTTATGGTTTCCCTATATACTGGAGAAAAAGCTAGAGATGTTATCCAACATTGTTTACAAGCCTTTGCATGTTGCAGTAATCCTAAACAAATTAAAACAGACAATGGACCAGCTTATACTTCTCAAAGCTTTAAGAAATTTGCTGACACATTTCAAATTCATTTACTTACTGGAATTCCTTACAACCCCCAGGGTCAAGGTATAGTTGAGTGAACTCACTTAACATTAAAAAATTATCTACAAAAATAAAAAGGGAGAGTAGGAGTATCCTTCAGGTCTCTTAAAGATAAACTTAATTTGATCCTCTTTATTTTGAATTTTTTAACCTTGGATGACAATGGGTTCTCAGCTGCTGATCATCATTGTGCACCTACCATATCTCTTAAGCACATGGTTAAATGGAAAGATGTCTTAACAGGTTGTTGGAAAGGACCAGATCCAGTTTTATCCTGGGCTGGTGGGTCTGTCTGCTTGTTTCCACAGAATCAACAAGCACCGATTTGGGTCCCGGAGAGGCTCACCCGTCTTGATCCATCTCCCCAAGAAGACAGAATTAAAGATGATGATCCTGTTCTTGCACCTGCTCCACATAACTCAGGAACTGAGCAAACCAGTGCCGGGATGGACAATGGAAGAAACTAACCTCTGGCTATAGTACGAGCATGGCCTTACCCTCTGCCCCTATCAAATGAGTCTTCCATGCTTCTTTTTATATTTTCCACTAATTACGGGTTTACTTACCCTGCCTTTTGATCCTTCTGAAGAGTCTAACAATTTCTCACAGCTACTCTTACCAAGCACTTTATGCTTTTACAACAGCTACAATTTTTCTTCTGGTTCCGAACCCCCTTGCATTGTACTAGGGAATCAGACCTTAGGAATTTTTGATAAAGGATAAGATTATTACTGTTGTGACACAGGGCACTGTGCCTCGTATGTTCCCAAAAAATAATGATTCTGTCCCATTACAACCTAATGTTTTCCCATGCTGCAAATCAGAAATGGTTTGGCTGCCTTCTCCCACAGGTTGTCAAAGCAGCTTTTCCACTGTCTTTGTTACTCCCAACCACAGCTTTACCTTCTCTCCAAAATTTGCTACCTATGAGAATAGAAGTATGAAGGGACTTAACTTTTCTTTTCAAAATCCTCTCATGTTGTCTGTAGCTAATCCATCTGATATATGGCTGTTATGTAATCGTAAAACTACTCAAATTAGTGCTATGGCCATGTTTAATGGTGGGAGCATAAAAAACTGTAGTTTTTCTTATGGGGGAAGAACATTTGAATCTAATGTTACTATTAACACTTGTAACGTCAATATTACCTTTAGGCCTACACCTGTGCGTGTCTACTCCCCATACCTTTTCCTACTACTTAATCAGACAAGTGTAACCAATATGTCCCTCAATTGTTCTGTATCTGGTTCTTGTGTAATGTCTACTTGCTGGAATGGTACAAAACATACTGGAGCTGTTCTCCTTCGTGTCCCTACCTACATCCCCATGCCTGTACGTGTAAATATAGGAGACCTAAGTGTATTCATCAGGACCAGATGTGACTTTGGGATCGCAGCGGCCATCATAGCTGCCATTGCAGTCTCAGCTGCAGCAGCTGTCACAGCTGGGGCCACCCTTGCTGTGTCTATTCCTGCAGCTCAAGTTTTGAACAGTGTGACTTCCGCTACTGCTCGGGCTTTGAGTGCTCGGTCTGGCATCAATGAACATCTGTATGTTAAACCAACATGTGGATTTATTACAAGATCAAGTGGACATCTTAGGACAATTGGTCTTCTCCAGTTGTATTCAAGTTTTACCAGGACTCTGCATCACGTCTGCCATATACTCTAACTTTTCAAATATTGACTATCAATGCTACTAAAGCACAACCTCTTTCAACTGGACAGATGTTTAAAATGTTCCAATCTTTTCTAACTTTTGGAAAACAGTGGTTTGGATTCTTTGCAATGCTGCTTCTCTTGATAATAGCAATATTGTTTTTGTTCCGTTGGGTAATTGCCTTACTTAAGGCTCAAATAATAGATCGACAAGCCATTCATCAGACCTTGTCTGCCATAGAGATGGGCAGCTCCCCTGCTATATGGCTTAGTATGCTGGACCAGTAGTCAAAGACGGGTAATGAAGTGGTGATTTTGTATTAAACTAAGACAGAAGGTGCATCAAGATATGCAATCTTTGAGGATGGGAAAGAGGAAGTATTGACCACTCAACCTAAGACAGGCACGGTCCCTGCCATTATTTTATAAAAGAAAAAGGGGGAGCTGTTGGGGTGGTCCGGACACTCCCGATGGTCTCTTAAGATGGCGACTGGCGGTATGCCGGTTCTGCTGTTGCCACGGAGTAAACAAGTGTATCTTTGTGAAAGTTATTCCTACTGGTTGTTGTAAACTGGCCACATGTGTGTCTGGTTCATGCTTTAAGCCTTTGCCTACGCTTGCCCATGCATGCTTCACGTGAAAGTTCTGTGATCAGTCAACTGAGGGTTAAGAGAGAGAGAAAGAGAGAGAGAGAGGGAAGGAGAGAAAAAGGAAATGTGTGCACAAAATAAAGAGCTGCATCCACATTCCTGGGATCTCTTCTTTGTTGCGGGCGACAAGAGGACGATACCCTGGCTTATGCTTTTAGTGCCTTTGCTCAGATTTGTAATCAATAGCAACGGAATATAATTTTAACCCATGGAATTCCCCACAATCCTACTGGACAGGCCTTAGCTGAATGTACACACCATGTGCTTAACAGGTGCCTTTTAAAACAAAAACAAAAAAGGGGACCTAGCCTTATTCATATTAATAATTCTCTCAATTTGCCTTGTTTGCAATGAACGCTCTTAATGTACAATATGAAGATAATACACATTGTTGGTTCTCTGCCTTGGACACATACTTCATCCCTGAGGAACCACTACCAAAGGTGTATGTAAAATGCCAGATTCCACCAAACTCTACATGGCAAGACCCTGCACCCTTGATTACATGGGGGAGGGGATATGCTGCTGTGCTTGCTCCTACAGGTTCTCTCTGAATTCCTGCCACGTGTATGAGATCTATCAATCATCACGAGTTGGTGTGGGGATGTAGGAAGAAGCCACTGAGGCATATGTTCCACTAGGCTTCAGAATGGGACATTACTGTGGAAAACCTAGGAAAAATTCATGCTTGGACAGAAAACTGTCAATGACCAGAAGCGATGAGGGCCATTGACCTAGGAGATTCTCATCCTTCCTCATGTCCCCCTCCCCTTGCATGGCTGCGTAACCTCTGGCTGGACTGCCCTCACAGGCAGTCATGTTTCGGGCTTCTTTGTTCTCTGGCTCCCCTTGTGTATATAAAGGGCTTCACATCCACAGTAAACTTGAGACCCCATCATAGAATCTGCTCTCCCAGAGGTGGGTTGTTGCTCTGTTGGCTCACCCCCTCTAAGGGAGACCCATACTTGTCACCACAAGGACGTCACAATCCAATTCCCAAATTTCATTTGATCCTGCAAGAAGGAGACCCTGATTCACAGAAAGAACCTCCAATAAAAACAAGAGGCCCAAGGGGCTCCCAGTCTTCTAATCATCTTGTGACTTGGGGGGGCATGAGGACCTTAAAAGAATCTGCCCACCAATTGCTTACCTTGATGGGCTTAGAATGTACCCCAGAAAATTTGGTTATAGCTCTATTTGAAAACTCACCCTAAATTCCACACCTATTCTGGATATTATTGTGTTATTTCTCTGTTGTCATATTCCTGTTGGTGATGCCCCTGTACAAGAAACTGTTCCATCTTTGACTTCCCACAGTCACTATAATATTTGGGTCCACTTAGCAGAAAGTGCTAATTCTTCTGAAATTTGTAACATCAAGCCATTCTTGATAATAGGGCTGCAATTTATTATTTGCTTTTTTTACAACATAAGAGATGCCATAAATTCAATACATGTGTTGTTTCAATTTATCTGATAATAGTAACCCCATTCAAGAGGAATTGGATCATCTCAAAGACATTGTAAATAAGGTGCAACAAGAGGGTGGAGGTTGGAATTTATTAGAATGGTTAACCTCACGGCTACTGAATTTTATGTGGATGAAACAGGCTTTTATTGGAGAATGTTTTTGATACTTGCCTTGTTATGCTGTGCTCATTTTTGCCAATGTTTGCCTTGCTTTGTCCCTCCCCCTTCCTTAAACAAAAGAGAAGTCGTCTCTATTCAAAAGGCCATACAAAAAAAAAAAAATAGGGGAGTAGTAGAGATTCAGGCCATGACAAAGTACAGAGGAGTGTAAGTCCATTGAGTGAGCACCTCCTCAGGAAAATAAGGCCTTCTCTTTGGCTTAGAAGCATTCTGCATCTCTTCCATCCCTGAAACCTGGAGACATTATCTTATTATAAAAATATTTGGTACTAGTGGACTCTGAGAAGCAAGCAAGTTATGTGATCTGCACATGCTCAAACTAACTGCACTAATGTAACCTAATATAACCCTGGAGTAGATAGTAAAACTGAACTGGCTTTGCCACTAAAGCCACTTCTTGCTCTATGCCATCCTGTGTGCTTCCCTCTTTACTGGCTCTCTCCTTAACACTTACAGCTGTCCCTTTAACCTTCACACTGCCAGGTGTTAAACAAGCAACAAGCATGAGGCCTTGACGTCCCTCTCCTGAAACAGAAGAGAAAAAGAATAAAGTTTCCTCATAGAGTAGAAAGGAAGAGGGATACAAAAGAGGGAACAGAAGCAAGAGTGTGGGGGGTCTCTCTGCCATGTCACGCATGGATGAGAAAAGAGTTAACTGCCAGAGGAGGATGTTGGTGGTTTTCATTCAATTGCCCAAAAAACAAATCTGCTCAATAAACATAAGAGCCAATAGTATTTTTAAGTGAGAGGGGGCATAAGGAGTCTGATCATATCAGCTCTGGCCTCTTACAATAACAACTTACTGACTCTTTTACTTATAATATACA
Organism: Glaucomys volans; assembly: GCA_020662805.1. Taxonomy (NCBI): domain Eukaryota; kingdom Metazoa; phylum Chordata; class Mammalia; order Rodentia; family Sciuridae; genus Glaucomys; species Glaucomys volans. The sequence goes on from JAJEJO010003413.1 coordinate 19,867, forward strand.
GGTAAAGGGTGCCAGGAGCAGGATGAATTTCTTCTGTGATGGACAGGATAGGGTGGAGTTAGGGGAGCCATTTTCTTAAGAGAAAATTCCAGGAGACAGGGAACCACTCCCATGCTGCGCCATGTGCTTCCTGACAGTTCCTAAAAGGCAGGCCTCTGCCTCCAA
>JAJEJO010003414.1:0-47217 GCA_020662805.1 Glaucomys volans
AAAATTGGGTTGGTGGTGGTTGAGTGATTGGTTGATGAGTCATCCTGTATTGTAACTTCCTCTTATATTTGCATTTGGAAAGCAGAGATGTGGATAGAAGTCTTAAAGGGAAGAATCTTTACTATTTTTAAAAAAGCATTTTAAATTGTGGTAAAATACACATAAAACAAGGCTTACCACTCCTCCATTTTCAGGTGCACAGTCCAGTGGTATTAAGTTCAGTCACACTGTTGTGCAACTACCCATCCGTGCAAAGCTTTTTACTTTGAAAAACTGCAACTCTATGCTGTACTGTTTTTTTTTTTCCAACCCAGCATTGTCCTAACCTATTCTGCATTCTCATCAGATACCAGGATAGAATTTATTATTAATTTTCCATAATTGCTAAAATAGTTCTGTGTCAGTTTCTGGCCATGTGACTGGGAAGGCTTGTGGAAGGTAGTGGAGAGGAAGGGATATATGAATTCAAAATATTTGATCCTGGGTATCGTTTATTGTTTTCAAAATGATAATTATGAGTGCATATTACTATATTACTTGTATAAATCAAAGTTTTTCCAGTGTTAAATTTTCATACATGAATAAATTGTGCTTTGATCAGGACCACACTCTTACTTTCCCTATATGCCACCATCAACCCCCTCATCTTCTGTGGTTGTCACTCTTCTACTTTCAGGTCATTTCTTTTTATTCTCCTCATATTATAGAAACATGTGATGCTTGTCTTTCTGTGTCTGACTTCCAAATGATATCTGTGCCTGAAATTCTTAACTCTGTATCTGAGAATCTATTCACACATGGATTCTAGACTCAGGAGCTCCTTTATCTTAATCTGTGGAGAGTGAACTCCAGGATACACCGGGTCAAGCCATCATCAATGTGAAAAACCCATGAGGTCAGACCTGCATTGGAGTGCAGCCTTAGCCCCTGCCTGATGTACATATGTGGACTTCCTGTCTTTGTGCCAGTGAAACAGTGGGGGGATGAGACATTGATCTCAGATCATTCTATATGGATTCAGTTACTAAAATTTTGGTGTTCCTTCTATCTAGGCTTCATAATTATCACTTTTCAATGATTCTAAAATTCAAGAGAATATGTGTATTGATTAGATAGTATTAATTTCTCTCCTGGCAAGCTTTTGTTAAAAAGATAAGATTCTTTACTATTGAATTTATTTTAGAGCATAGGAAGTATGATCTTTCAGGTAGTGTGATTTCTCAGTCAAGACCACCTATTCATTATTTTTGTTCCATTTAACACATGTGAATTGTGCACTTAGTAAATCTCAGTCACTGCTCTACATGTGTGGTATGGTACTGAAGAATGAAGTATCCCTTAGTAATGACACAACTTCTTGTTAATTCTTTTCATTAAACTTAAAGTACTTTTATAATATCTCAATGGATTGTGTTTGGTCAATAATTGATGCCTGAGAGTTTAAAGGGCTGTATTAAAATTCACAAGACAATTGATATCTTCTGGACTTTAAACACAATTTGGTATGGTCTTCTTAAGCATTTACATGTCAGGTAGAGTCCTAAATATAAAGTAGACCTTAGAGATTATGATAGCTGTCCCTTAGATTTACAAGGATCACCTGAAGACTGAGATGTGCTTATAAATGTGGTCAGGGATGAGGACAAGATTCTGAGTTGTGGAAGGAATCCCAGAAATCATTCACCCCAGTTCAGTCCCTGCCCAGCAGGGGGTGCAGCTCCCTAACACTAGCTCACTTCCTGTGTGAATTGCAACTTTAAGCTCATCATTTCACTATGACTTCAACATTCCTCATGTTAAGAATCAGGAACATTATTTAGTTGACTCTCTAAAGATGAGTGCTTCTCCAGGCTTAGTGACGGTGATGCTCTTGATACTTGGTGAGTAAAATATCTTTTAAAATCTGAACTCTTTCTTCTATGATGTTAGCAAAGTCTTCAGTCATAAATTTATTTAAGAGATTTATCTTAAAGTTACACAAATCTCTTCCTCTTCCCAGGAAGGACTCGTGGAAACTCAGTGACCCAGACAGAAGTTGATGTGATCATGTCAGAAGGGGCTTTTCTGACTATAAACTGCACTTATTTAACCACAGGGTACCCTACTCTGTTCTGGTATGTGCAATACCCTGGAGAAGGTCCACAGCTCCTCTTTAGAGTCTCAAAGACCAATGATAAGGGCAGCAACAAAGGTTTCAAAGCCACATACAAGAAAGATCCTTCCACCTTCCACTTGGAGAAAGCCTCTGTCCAAGATTCAGACTCGGCTGTGTACTACTGTGCTCTGGGTGACACAGTGGCAGAAACTGCAGGGGGAGCTGAGCACAAACCCTGAGCAGCAACCAGGGGTATGGTTGCTGAGTGTCTGCCTCTGGGGTCCCCTCTGGTTTCAGCACAGGGTGTGTGCCACCCTGTATCTCTGGTTGATTCAAATCATACAAATGACCAGAACAATAGCAGAATAAGGAGTAGATGTGGTCTACCCTCAGCTGTTTACTAGTAAAGTTGAAAACAGTGGCTGATAGTGTTAATTCCTCATGCAGGGCCAAAGCAATTTCAAGGTAAAACCACTTAAATAATGAAGTGGCCTCTTCGCTCATCCTGATGTGGTTCATTATATTTTTAGAGAGAAAATGGGCCAGCGAAGGTCTCCTAACAGAGTGAGGAAGGAGAGGTGATAGGAGAACTAGAGTTCTCACCTGTGAAATGGAAGATTGCTAATAGAAAAGGAAGGGAAGAGAAGAATGGAGGAGGAGCAGACCTCACACACAGCAACAGTGCAATGAGAGGAGAGGGAATTTCCTCAAGCAGAGGAATGGTGTCTCTTTTGGTTAAACACATGGTGGACTCATGTGGATGTTCAAAAGAAAGGGAGGGAACAAAAGCACAATTTAAAAAAATAACTCTCTCTAAATGATGAGTAGCCCTGGCCAGTTATATAGCCTAGACTGCTTTCTAAGAATGACTCAGGTGAGTCGGCTTGCAGTGCCTGGGGAAGGTTAAACACACATTTTTATTCTGTATCCTCATGCAACTCCACTAGAAAGGCAGTGAAGAATCTCCAAAGGGTATAAACACTCAGAGTGTAGAAAAGAAGATGATGGCAAGGATGTCAACTGAGTTTTAGAGGGTGAGAAATTTATGGAGAAACTTGCCTTGCAGGCCAAGGGGACATGGAAGCTGTGCCTCATGAGAGAAGCCACCAAGGAGCATGGCTTGTGTTGTGCTGTGCCTTCATGGAAGGTGTAGGAGTCAGAAGCACAATTTACCCTCAAATCAATGGAGAAGGTGGTGCTGTGTGTGTGTGTGTGTGTGTGTGTGTGTTGAGAGAGAACTTGAAAGAGAGAGGATGGGGGATAGGAAGAGAGGCCTTAGTAAGAAAATGTACTAGTGACCATCCACCACAGCCTGCAGAGCAAGGAAGGCTCATTTCTCAAATCCAGCAGAGTATTGGAAATGTCTTCATGAATCTGGGAATAGCCTAAAGAAAGAAAGCCAAAAGTATTCAGGAAGAAGTATATGCTAGCCAATACTCAATATAAGGAAAAAGCACATTGTTAAGAAAAGGCTTATACTCAGATCAGTATATGTGGTTCACAAAATTGTCCACCATATACTATTTACTCTCCTATTGATAGAGAAGATTGGGTAGAATATCAATTTTTCCCAAACCTTATGCATTATCACACCTTTTGCCTTGTCAACTAGACTTCCTTTTTTGTATATATAACTCATTCAATTATAAGTCAGATGGAATTTCATTTAACATTTTAAGTAATTTATGTTTTGTGCATATTGTCCATTTATATATCTGTCTATTTTTAAATATTAATATCTCCATTCTTCTCATCCACCTTTGTTCCACTCATCACATGTTTGCAAACCCTTACCCCTTTTTTAAAGACTTAGGATTTTTGAGTATTTAGGTTATAGCAAAATTGAGAGTAAGTTACGGAGATTTCTCACATTGTCACCCTAGTCCCCTCCTGCCTTCTCTCTTATCGACCCCTCCCCAACGGTGGTACACTTGGTGCCACCAATAAACTACACTCCCATGTCATTGTTATCCAAAGTCCCTGGTTTATATTAGGGATCACTTTGTTGTCCTTTATCATCTGGGTTTGGACAAACCCATAAAGACATAAATCTACCATTACAGCATTGTACAGATACTTTCAATTTCCTAAACCTCCTCAAAGTTGTTAGGACAATTTGTTCTCCAGTCTTAATTCTTATGGGGATACCAAAGGCAAGGGAGCACTTTTATTTAGGAAATAAATGTCCTAAAGTGTTGAATGTTAAAATGTTGAAGATAGTTTGCTTATATACTTTGATTCCAAATTGTTTTTGTGATGTTACATATTACAGGATATAAAAATTTTATTCTTTTATTGGTTTTATAGGGCTGCTCTAACAAATTGCCAGGCTGTGTGTTTTAAACAATGGAAATTTGTTTTCTCCCAGTTCTGGAGTCTGCAAGTCCAAGATCAAGTTTTCTGCAGGACCATATCTCTGAGACTTCTCTCCTTGATGAGCAGGTGATGATTGAGTCCTCACATGGTCTTCCTCTGAGGATGCCCAAGTCTGTGCCCAATTTCCTCTCCTGCTAACAACTCCAGCCATTGTGAAGTGGAATCCATCTATGTCTTCTTTAAAGACTCTGTCTTCATACACCATGTTCTGAATGTTCTTAGGGTCAGGGCTCCCAACATTGTGGGTGGGACAGAATTCAGTACATAATGTCCCTTGGAGTGCTTGTCTAAGTCTCCCTGATCCAACCTTCTATGGATTTCTGGCACACAACAAATAATTCTTAAAACATTCAAAATTGTAAAATAATGGAAGTAGAGGGAGCAGTGATAAAAATCTAAAAGCTGTTGTTTGGATGTGGCTTCTTTTTTCTCTGCTGAGTATATGAAATTTTCTCAATTTTAGTTTTCCCCTTTTCTGAAGGGAAATTTTCAATTATTCTTGGTATTTTTTTTCTTCCTATTTTCTTTTCTTTACCAATTCTTTTTTTTTTTTTCTGTGAATGCTAATGTTTTTCAGTCTTTTCTCCCCTGTGGTCACAGATTGCACCTCTGCAGGATCTAATCATGTGCAGGGAAACTTGCTGTTCTCCTCTTGCACTCCTCCTCCACCACCAGAATGGGCCTGCTCATGGGACATCTTTTTGGTGGGTGTGGTGGGTTTAGTGGATGTGGACGAGGGATGTGGCATTAGTCCCTGCACACAGGGGCACAAGGAAGAATTTCATCCTTTATGTTGAACTTTCTTGATTGTTTCAGTTTATGCTTTTACACAAGCAGTAGATAGCTAGATTTTTCAGTTTTGATTCAATCAGATAATCCCTTTTTAGGTATGTTTTGATTATTGATAAGTTTGGATTGAGTAACTTGGTATACTCTTGGTTTTTCCTTTTCATTTTTAAAAGTCTGTTTTCTGTCCCATTGATAAATTTTTCATTTATCAATTTTTTTTCCTTTTCAACATTTTAGACAATGTAGAGAATATTTTTGTTCTTCTGTTTTAATCATAACTACTCTTAAATTATGTAGGACATAAATACACATATGCGTAATCATATAAACACTGTATTTTCCTCTCTATATTATTATTTCTATATAGATTATTATTTCTTTTTCCACAGTGTTATTCTACTGCATTTTCTCCTTGCATATCCCACTTCTTCCCTAGCTGATTTACTATCTTTAGAATCATCTCAGTGACTGGTTGGTGGAAACCTACATACCAGCTATATGTAGGAGAGAAATTTCAGAGTCTACCTAATTAGAAGAAAAGCCATAGTTCCAATTCACAAATAAGAAAAGCAATAGAAGGAGATCCAAGATGGCAAACTAGATGGAGGCTGCATTCCTTGTTGCTCGGAAACTTGGGATTCAAGCAGAGGAAAATCTGTTTTTCATGAGGCAGTCTTTGCACCTCATCGATCCCCTGCTGTTTACCCTATTTGTCTACCTCAATCACCTACAGTCTGCCAGTGAACTGACTACATTTGAGTGCAGATTGCTCACTAACTACTGCCTATCATCCACCATTTGCCTGTTTGCCTCTTCTGGCCTGCCCATTGCCTGCTTTTCACCTACCCATCACCCACTGACCAAAGTTCACCTGCCAATTGTCTGCCAGTAACCTGAAGAGCCCGCAGACTGTCAGTGGATCACCAGCTGCCTGCTGCTGCCTGGAAGTCCACCATCACAGTACCCACAGGTTTTGGTACAAGTGGCTGCCACCATTTTGGGCAGGAATTTCAGGACTCCCCAGCCAGACAGACAGCACCCCACCTCCAGGGGCCCCCGTCTGTCTGACTGCACCCCACACAGACTTGGTGCCTATGGCCTGCGCTGCATCTCCCCATTTGCCAACACGTTTGGAAGCCAGTGCAGTCATCTTGGATTATCCTGGAAGAGGAAACTGTCACTAGGTGGGGCAAATCCCATCCTGAGATGCCTGTTGGAGACTGGAAGCTCATTGTCAGGTACCTCTCTTACATCAGGCTACTGAAGACTGGGAGGTTTGAATAGTATATGACTGTTAAAGTGTGATTTTTTTTCTCCTTTGTGAAAATTTTAAAATTTTTATTTCTTTATTTTTCTTGCTATTCTCCTTTTTTCAACCTGTTTCCTCAAAGTCTCTTTCTTCCTTTTCTCATGCTAACAACCAACTTTTTTTTACTACACTTTCACTCTCTCTATGATCTAGAACTTCTTCATACTCTTTTCTTATACCACTAACAGTTACATCCTACAGCCCTCCCCATCCTCTTTGTCCTCCATTAGAAACTGTAGTCCTCATTGCAAATCTGTTATACTGTAGATAATAATTGAACTCATCCTCTCTGTTTATTACAACAATATTGTTAATGTCTTCATAGGGGCTATTTGGTTTACGGCTGCATATTGTCTGTACTGGGTGTTGCTAATATTGATCTCCCCCCTTAAGAGAGGTTTTGGAAAACTACAGGGTCACTATAAGCCTAGAGGGTGGAAACTGCAATACCCCAGAGCTGCATTGTTAGAGGGGAAGATACATGAACAATATGAAAAAACAAGGGAAGAAAGTGTTCCAAAGAAACCAAGATTCTACCCTAATAAAATCAAATGACAGCATGGTAGAAGAAATGTCAGAAAAGGAGTTCGGAATATACATGATTAAAATGATTCATGAAGTGAAGGATGAGATAAGAGAACAAATGCAGGCAATGATTGATCATGCCAATAAGCAGTTGAGAAAGCACCTACAGGAAGCAAAAGATCACCTCAACAAAGAGATAGAGATTCTGAGAAAGAATCAAACAGAAATCTTTGAGATGAAGGAAATAATAAACCAAATAAAAAACTCAATGGAAAGCATCATCAACAGACTAGATCACTTGGAAGACAGAATCTCAGATAATGAAGACAAAATATTGAATCTTGAAAATAAAGTTTCCCAAACAGAGAAGATGGTAAGAAATCATGAATGGAACCTCCAAGAACTATGGGATATCATGAAAAGACCAAATTTAAGAGGTATTGGGATTGAAGAAGGCACAGAGATACAAACCAAAGGAATGAACAACCTATTCAATGACATCATATCAGAAAATTTCCCAAATCTGAATAATGAAATGGAAATTCAACAACAAGAGGCTTACAGAACACCAAATGCACAAAATTACAGCAGATCCCACACCAAGACACATTATACTGAAAATGCATAATATACAAAATAAAGGTAGGATTTTAAAGGCTTTGAGAGAAAAGTATCAGATTACATATAGGGGGAAACAAATATGGATATCAGCAGATTTCTCAGTCCAGACCCTAAAAGCTAGAAGGGCCTGGAATGATATATTTCAAGCTCTGAAAGAACATGGTTGCCTACCAAGAATCTTATACCCAGCAATACTAACCTTCAGATTTGAAGATGAAATAAAAACCTTCCATGACAAACAAAAGTTAAAGGAATTTACACATAGAAAGCCTGAGCTACAGAACATTCTCAGCAAGATATTCCATGAGGAAGAAACAAACAACAACAATGTAAGTCATCAAAGGGAGGAAGTACCCTAAAGGAGAAGCCAATCAAAGGAGAAACCAAGTCAAGGTAAAAACCAAAACTAAGCCAAAATGACTGGGAATACAAATCATATCTCAATAACCCTGAATGTTAATGGCCTAAACTTGTCAATCAAAAGACATAGACTGGCAGATTGGATTAAAAAGAAAGACCCAACAATATGATGCCTTCAAGAGTCTCACCTCATAGAAGAGGACATCCACAGACTAAAGGCGAAAGGATGGGATAAAACCTGCCACACACAGAGACTTCGTAAAAAGCAGGGGTTTCCATCCTCATATCGGATAAAGCAGACGTCAAGCCAAAGTTAGTCAGAAGGGATAAAGAAGGTCACTTCATACTGCTTAAGGGAACCATAAATCAAAAGACATAATGATCATAAATATTTATGTCCCAAACAATGGCCCATCCATGTACATCAAACAAATCCTTCTCAATTGCAGGAATCAAATAGACCACAACACAATAATTCTGAGTGACTTTAACATACCACCATCGCTGCTAGATAGATCTTCCAAACAAAAACTAAACAAAGAAACCATAGAACTCAATAACACAATCAATAACCTAGACTTAACATATATACATATATACAATATTCCACCCATCAACGAGTGAATATACTTTCTTCTCAGCAGCACATGGGTCCTTCTCTAAAATAGACCATATGTTATGCCACAAAGCAGCCCTTAGTAAATACAGAAAATAGAGATGCTATCTTGTATTCTATTGGATCATAATGGAGTGAAATTAGAAATCAATGACAAAATAAAAAATAGAAACTACTCCAGCACTTGGAGACTAAATAACATGCTATTGAATGAAGCACGGGTAGAAGAAAACATCAGGGAGGAGGTAAAAGAATTCTTAGAGGTAAATGAGAATGACATTACAACATATCAAAATCTCTGGGACACTATGAAAGCAGTACAAAGAGGAAAATTCATTGCATTGAGCGCATTCAAGAAAAGAATAAAAAATCAACAACTAAGTGACCGAACCTTACAGCTGAAAGTCCTAGAAAAAGAAGAACAGAACAGTATTAAAAGTAGTAGAAGACAGGAAATAATTAAAATCAGAAATGAAATCAATGAAATTGAAACAAAAGAAACAATTCAGAAAATTGACAAAACAAAAAGTTGGTTCTTTGAAAAAGTAGACAAAATAGATAAACCCTTAGTCATACTAACAAAGAGAAGAGAAAAAACTTACTAAAACTCATGATGAAAAAGGAAATATTACAACAGACACCATTGAAATACAAAACATAATTAGAAGCTACTTTGAAAATCTATACTCCAATAAAATAGAAAATCCTGAAGACATTGACAAATTTCTAGAGACATATGATCCTCTCAAACTGGACCAGGAGGACATACACAATTTAAACAGATCAATTTCAAGTAATTAAATAGAAGAAGCCATCAAAAGCCTACCAACCAAGAAAGCCTGGGACCAGATGGATTCTCAGCAGAGCTCTACAAGACCTTCAAATAAGAACTTATACCAATACTCGTGAAAGGATTTCATGAAAAAGAAAAGGAGGGAACCCTTCCAAATTCATTCTATGAAGCTAGTATCACTCTGATACCAAAACCAGACAAAGACACATCTAGAAAAGAAAACCTGAGACCAGTATCTCTGATGAATATAAATGCAAAAATTCGTAACAAAATTCTGGCAAATCACTTACAAAAGCATATTTAAAAGATAGTGCACCATGATCAAGTGAGGTTTATTCCAGGGATGCAAGGTTGGTTGAACATCTGGAAATCTGTAAATGTAATTCATCACATCAATAGACTTAAGGTTAAGAATCATATGGATAGATGCTGAGAAAGCATTTGACAAAATACAACACCCCTTATTGCTCAAAACACTAGAAAAATATAGGAATGGTAGGAACATACCTTAACATTGTAAATGCTATTTATGCTAAGCCTACTGCCAACATCATTCTTAATGGAGAAAAACTCAAAGCACTCCCTGTAAAAACTGGAACAAGACAAGGATGCCCACTGTCACCACTTCTATTCAACATTTTGCTTGAAACACTAGACAGAGCAATTAGACAGACCACAGAAATTAAAGGAATACAAATAGGAAAAGAAGAACCCAAGTTGTCACTATTTGCTGATGACATGATCCTATATTTAGAGGATCCAAAAAACCCCTCCAGGAAATGTTTAGACCTAATTAACGAACTCAGCAAAATAGCAGGGTATAAAATAAACACACGTAAATGAAATGCATTTATATACAAAAGCTATGAATCATCTGAAAGTGAATTGAGGGAAACAACTCCATTTACAATAGCCTCAAAAAATATATACTTGAAAATCAATCTGACAAAAGAGGTGAAAGACCTTTGCAATGAGTATTACATAATATTAATGAAAGAAAGTGAGGGAGATCTTAGAAGATGGAAAGATTGCCCATGTTCTTGGATAGGCAGAATTAATATAATCAAAATGGCCAGACTTCCAAAGATGCTATACAAATTTAATGCAAATCCAATAAAAATCCCAATGACATTCCTCATAGAAATAGAGAAAGCAATCTTGAAATTCTTCTGGAAGAATAAAAGACCCAGAATAGCCAAAGCAATCCTGGGCAGGAAGAATGATGCAAGAGGTATCACAGCACCAAACCTTAAACTCTACTATAGAGCAATAGTAACAAAAACAGCATGGTATTGGCACCAAAATAGACAGAGAGATCAGTGGTGCAGAACAGAGGACACAGAGACAAACCCACATAAATACAGCTTTGTTTTTAAATTTATCATTGATTTCTAATTTCATTCCATTATGATCTGATAGAATACAAGGTAGTATCTCTATGTTTTTGTATTTGCTAAAAGTAGCTTTGTGGCATAACATATGGTCTATTTTAGAAGAGCATCCATGAGCTGTTGAGAAGAAAGTGTATTCACTTTTTGATGGATGGAATATTCTATATATGTCTGTTAAGTCTAAATTAGAGATTGTGCCATTGAGTTCTATGGTTTCTTTGTTCAATTTTTGCTTGGAAGATCTGTCCAATGGTGAGAGAGGAGTGTTAAAGTCCCCCAGTATTTTTGTGTTTTGGTATATTTGGTTCCTGGAATTGAGAAGGATCTGATTGACGTACATGGATGCACCGTTGTTTGGTGTGCAAATATTTATGATTGTTATGTCTTGGTGATTTATGCTTCCCTTAAGTAGTATGAAATGTCCTTCTTTATCCCTTCTGACTAACTTTGGCTTGAAGTCTGCTTTATCTGAAATGAGGATGGAAACTCCTGCTTTTTTACTAAATCCATGTGCATGGTATGTTTTTTCCCAACCTTTCACCTTTAGTCTGTGGGCATGTTTTTCTATGAGATGTGTCTCTTGAAGGCAGCATATTGTTGGGTCTTTCTTTTTAATCCAATCTGCCAGTCTATGTCTTTTGATTGGTGAGTTTAGGCCATTTACATTTAGGGTTATTATTGAGATATGACTTGCATTCCCAGTCATTTTGACTTAATTGGATTTTAACCTTACTTGGTTTTTCCTTTAATTGGCCGTTCCTTTAGGGTAGTTCCTCCCTTTGTTGACTTACATTGTTGTTTCTCATATCTTCCTCTTGGAATATTTGCTGAGGATTTTCTGTAGGGCAGGCTTTCTATTTGTGAATTCTTTTAGCTTGTGTTTAACATGGAAGGATTTTATTTCATCTTCAAATATGAAGGTAAGTTTTTCTGGGTATAAGATTCTTGGTTGGCATCCATTTTCTTTCAATGCTTGGAATATGTTGTTCCAGGCCCTTCTTGCTTTTAGGGTCTGGGCTGAGAAATCTGCTGATATTTGTATTGGTTTCCCCCTATATGTAATCTGATGTTTCTCTCTTGCAGCCTTTAAAATTCTATCTTTCTTTTGTATGTTAGGTATTTTCATTATAATGTGTCTGGGTGTGAATCTGTTGTGATTTTGTGCATTTGGTGTCCTCTAAGCCTCTTGAATTTGATTTTCCTTTTCATTCTTCAGATTCAGGAAATTTTCTGATATTATTTCATTGAACAGATTATTCATTCCTTTGGTTTGTATCTGTGTGCCTTCCTCAATCCCAATAACTCTTAAATTTGGTCTTTTCATGATGTCCCATAACTCTTGGAGGTTCTGTTCATGATTTCTTACCATCCTCTCTGTCTGGTTGAGTTTGTTTTCAAGATTAAATATTTTGTCTTCATTGTCTGAGGTTCTGTCTTCCAAGTGATTTAGCCTGATGGTGAAGCTTTCTATTGAGCTTTTAATTTGGTTTATTATAACCTTCATTTCAAGGATTTATTTATTTATTTATTTTTTTAGAATCTCTATCTCTTTATTGAAATGATCTTTTGCTGCCTGCAGTTGCTCTTTTAGCATTGCCTGCATTTGCTCTCTTGACTCCTTGTTCGCATCTCGGATCATTTTAATTATGTACAACTCCCTTTCTGACAATGCTTCTGCCATGTTGTCATTGGGTTCTTTGCTTGGGATGTTTTCTTCCCATGTTTTCTCATGTTGCTAGTGTATCTTCTCCTCTAGTAGTGTGAATCCTAGGTATTACAGTTTCCCCTTAAAGACTTACAGGATTCCTGCCTATTTTCAATACCTCCCCTTGAACTGAGAGATCAATATTGGCAGCACACCATATAAACAATATGTGTCCTTAGTCTAAATAGTCCCTATTAAGATATTAACAGTGTTGTTTTAATAAACAGAGATGAGTTTAAATTATTATCTACAGCATAACCAATAAGTTTGAAATAAGGACTGCAAATCCTAATGTTGGACAGGGAGAATGAGGAGGGGTATTGGACAAAACACTAATGAGATAAGAAGTGAGTCTATAGATATACTATGTCATATGAATAGTGGAAGTGGAATTAAAAGAAATAGGTTGTTAGCATGAGGAAAAAGAGATTCTCCAAGGAAACAGATATATAGGAGGGAGATAGAGTGATAAGCATAATAATAAAAGAAGAAGGTAGGAATATAGTGGATATATTGGGGAAAATTGCAGTATTACAATTAATTTTAAAAATGCTCTGTGATAAAAATATACTGTAAATATCAAACCTGTTATTTTTCAATGACCTGATGTTTGAGAGGTGCTTAATCAAGCAGTGACCCAAGAAGGGTATTTCTACCACCAGGTTGGGAATGATCAATGCTTCTGGGCAGAGGTGGCCTGGTGTTGATACATGATCAGATGAAGCACAGGTGCTAGGCCCTGGGCCAGGGTGTGGGCCTGGGCACTAGACCAAGTTGGGGTGGGGGCACAGAACTGGGCTCAGTGATGGGGACACTGGGCTTGAGAGCCCGGGCAGGCCCGAACTCTGTGCTGGGGGCTCAGGCAGTGGCAGGTGATTGCTCTCTCCTGGGGAAGCAGTAGAGTGGCACTGAAGGACCTAAGATCCCGGCTGGAGCTGGGGATTCCAGCCACCCAGGGCTGGAGCTCTCCAGGAGCTGCCACAAAATGGTGCCAGAAGATTGGAGCTCCACTCTGAGGATTCAGGCAGCCACAGGTGTGGTCGCTCTCTCCTGGGGAAGCAGAAGAGTGGCCTAAATACAGTTTTCTCATACTAGACAAAGGTGCCAAAAACATACAATGGAGAAAAGATAGCCTCTTCAACAAATGGTGCTGACAAAATTGGAAATCCATATGCAGTAAAATGAAATGAAACCCCTATGTCTCACACTGTACAAAACTCAACTTAAAATGGATCAAGGATCTAGGAGTTAGATCTGAGACCCTTCACCAAATAGAAGAAAAAGTAGGCCTGAATCTTCATCATGTTGGCTTAGGACCAGACTTCCATAACATGACTCCCAGAGCACAAGAAATAAAAGCAAGAATCAATAAATGGGATGGATTCAAACTAAGAAGCTTTTTCTCAGCAAAAGAAACAATCAATAATGTGAAAAGAGAGCCTACAGAGTGGGATAAATCTTTTCCATCTACACTTCAGACAGAGCACTGAACTCTAAAATTTATGAAGATCTTAAAAAGCTTTACACCAAAAATACAAAGAACCCAATCAATAAATGGGCTAAGGAACTGGGCAGACATTTCACAGAAGATGATAAACAGGTGATCAACAAATATATGAAAAAGTGCTCATCATCTCTTGTGCTTAGAGAAATGCAAATTAAAACCACCCTAAGATTTCATGTAACTCCAATTAGAATGGCTATTATCAGGAATAAGTGTTGGTGTGGATGTGGGGAAAAAGGCACACTCAAACACTGTTAGTGGAGTTGCAAATTGGTGCAGCTACTCTGGAAAGCAATATGGTGATTCCTCAGAAAACTTGGAATGGAGCCACCATTTGACCCAGCTCTCCCACTCCTCTGTTTATACCCAAAGGACTTAAAATTAGGACAGTACAGTGACACAGTCACACCTATGTTCATAGCTGCTCAATTCACAATAGCTAGATTGTGGAAGCAACCTAGATGCCCTTCAATTGAAGAATGGATAAAGAAACTGTGGTATATATACACAATGGAATATTACTCAGCCATAAAGAAGAATAAAATTATGGCATTTGCTGGTAAATGGGTGAAGTTGGAGAATATTATGCTAAGTGAAATAAGGCAAGCCCAAGAAACCAAAGGTCAAATGTTTTCTCTGATAAGTGGATGAAGATACATAAGGGAGGGGAAGGGTGGGGGAGGACAAGAGAAGAATGGAGAAAGTGTCTCCTCCCTTTAAATATACTTACTTATTATTCACTCCTAGTAAAATATGAATGAATGTTTATGAATTCATTTTGAACTAAATAGGAGAAATCAAATAAATAGTTTAGGATAAATACTGACCTATTTAAAATGTAATGTAGATGGTGTAGAGGAAAATGGGAGGGAGGGAGTGGGGGAAGGAAAGATAGTAGACTGAGACAGACAGTATTACCCTATGTATATGTAAGATTATATGAATCATGTGAATCTACATTGTGGAAAAAAGATATATTCCCTGCTGCATAATTATATCAAAATGGGTTCTACTATCATGTATAATTAAAAAGAACCAATAAAAAAAACTTTAAAAAAAAAGGAAAAGCAATAAAAACAGAAGCCATCCACACAATCATCAGAACATGAATTCACTCTCTTCCTCTTCCAGGCTGTTGTCCCTGGACTTCCCTCTTCCCTGATACTTTTCACCTGCTGGCCACATGGACTTTACATTTTATTCATCTGTGTCCCGTCTCTAGAGAAAAATGCCACATGTGAATAAAGAGGAATGCCTTTCCCAGTTTACTGCTGTGTTATATTTCATAGCAAATAACCAACACCTTGAGGGTTCATCAACAGGGGAGGGTTGCACAAGCTAGACACGCATGATGTGATGCAAGGCAGCAGCAGAACCTGTCTGTGCTCACTTAATAAGACCTGCAGGTTTATTAATGAGTTCATGCAGCAAGTTACAGGAAGTTATGCACAGCATGTATCATATTGTATCAAGCAAAAAGCTACTAATGAAATACTACATATTGTCTGCTGTTTCACATATTCCATTCTTGATTTTAAATTGACAGTGGAACATTTGGGAGCTTGACCTGCAGATTGAATGATGAAGGAAAAGTTGGGGTGACGAGTGGCAAAAGGGCCAGGACTGTAGGGGAAGTCAGAGGGGACTTTGGGCCATGTGTAGTGTTTTATGAGTTTCAATAATTCCTGTATTCATCAATTTTGCATTATGCTAAAACCAATAAAAAGTCATCAAAGCCATCATAAAGATTTATTCATATTCTTGTCTATCCTTCTAAGAACAAGGCAGGAGAGGGAGGAGGAATTGTTCACTTTCTTCAGAAGATTATGTCCAAGCATCCCACAGATAAGTGCTTCTCCTGTATCTGGGATCATGCACCTTTGCTTTCCCCTCCTCTCAGGGTCCTACACTTTTACAGATGTGTGTTATTTTGCTTTTTCTGGTAGATTTAACTAGTGTCTCCTCCCTTTAAATATACTTACTTATTATTCACTCCTAGTAAAATATGAATGAATGTTTATGAATTTATTTTGAACTAAATAGGAGAAATCAAACGAATGGTTTAGGATAAATACTAACCTATTTAAAATGTAGTATGCAGTCTGGGTGTGGTTTAGCAGGCCTGTAACCCCAGAGGCTCAGGATACCAAGGCCAAGGGACCAGAAGTTCAAAGCCATCCTCAGCAAGTTAGTGAGCTCCTGTCTGAAAATAAAACTTGCTCAAAGTGGATCAAGGACCTAGGTGTCAGACCAGAGACACTGTGCTTTAAGAGAAGAAAAAGTAGGCCCAAATCTACATCATGTTGGCTTAGGAAACAACTTCCTTAGCAAGACTCCCAAAACACAAAAAATTAAATGAAGAATCAACAAATGGGATGGAATCAAACTAAAAAGCTTCTTCAGAGCAAAGGAAACAATCAAGAATGTGAAGGGAGGGCCTAAAGAATGTAGAAAATCTTTGCCACCTACCCCACAGATAGAGCATTAATCTCCAGGCTAGATGAACAACTCAAAACACTTAACACCAATAAAACAAATAACCCAGTCCACATATGGGCTAAGGAACTGAAAAGCACTTCACAGAAAAAGAAATCTGAATGGTCAACAAATATATGAAAAATGTTCAACATAACTAGCAGTTAGTGATATGAAAATTAAAACTGCACTGAGATTTCATCTCACTCCAGTCAGAATGGCAATTATCAAGAGTACAAGTAACAGTAAATGCTGGCAAGGATGTGGAAAAAGGTACACTCATACATTGCTGGTGGAACTGTAAATTGGTGGAACCACACTAGAAAGCACTATGGAGATTCCTCAGAAAACTTGGAATGGAACCACCATTTGACACAGTTATCCCACTGCTCAGTATGTACCAAAAGGAACTTAAAATCAGCATTCTACAGTCATGATGCCACATCAATGTTTATGGCAGCTCAATTCACAGTAGCTAAACTATGGAACCAGTCAAGGTGCCCTTCAACAGATGAATGGATAAAGAAAATGTGGTATATATACATAAAGGAATATTACTGAGCCATAGGGAGAAATGAAGTTACGGCATTTGCTAGTAAATGGATAGAACTGAAACTGTCATGCTAAGTGACGTAAGCCAACCCTCTCCAAACCAAAGCCTGAATGTTCTTTCTGATATGCAGATGATAATTCACAATAAGGGAGGTGGGTAGGGAAGAATAGAAATACTTTGGATTACACAAAGGGGAATGAATGGAAAGGAGGTGAAATGGGAATAGGAAATATAGTGGAATGAACTGGACATTACTTTTCTATGTTCATGTATGAATACACGACCAAAGTAATTCCACATCATGAAGAATGGAAAGTTGCACTCCATATATGTATAATATGTCAAAATGCATTCCATTGTCATGTATACCTAAAAAGGAACAAATAAAATTAAAAAGAAAGGCTCAGTGGTTGAGAACCCATGGATTCAATACCTAGTACCAAAAAAATAAATAAATAAAAAGAGTAGTATCCAGTACATTCCATAAAATCTCATGAAAAATTTTTTTTGGGGGGTGGCTGGTGTTTGAACCGAGAACGTTATGCCATTTGTTCTACCTTTTCCCCCACATCCTTGCCAACACCTGTTGTTGTTTGTATTGAAAGTGGTTATTTTTTATTCCCATTCAATCTAAGCAGTCCTTTTGTTTTCTGACCATCTGCATTTCCAGCACCAGGGACCATTCAGTGAGTGGGGCTGGGTTCAGTGACTGCTGAGGACTTACTTGGTTGATCTTCAGTGGCCTATGTTGTTGGAATTAATCCACCAGGGGGCACTGCAGACTTCAAGAGGAACAACCTCTGAGGATTTCCAGAGAGGAGACCAGAGAATCTGAACTAGTCACATGACAGCAAGGGGGGCAGGTAGTGTTGGTGTAAGTTCATCTCAGGTCTTCAGCTCTGCCACTCTACATAAAATTTCAGAAAGCTGGAGACTGTATCTATATTTATTGGATCTCATATCTACAAATCCATTGGGAGGATGATTTTCTGAGCACAGGTCAAAGGTTTGGAATTTTCCTTGGCATATGAGAATGGAGGTCTGTTAGAAAATATCTCCAGTACCTGGTTTCAATTTTTTGTTTCATTATAGAAATTGCCAAAATACACGGAGGTAGTAATTATTCCTATACTCTTGATAGCCAAACTTTTTATATATTATCTTTGAGACTAGATGGAACAAGAAAAAATGTGTGAGACAAAAAGTTGAAAAATGAAGAAGCAGCAGCAAGGGGGTGGACAATATTGACTTGGTCAGCAATTGTGGCCTGCAGGGTATGGGGGAAAGGGTTGGACAGCAGAAGGGGAGAGGTAGAGAATAAAACATGGTGGACACCATATGCAGGGCCTCTTTCCCTTAAGCCAATGAAACTCTTGTTGGGAATATTTTCAATGCAGATGGAGAGCTTCATTTCAAGATATAGCTTTAATTTCTTAATGCTCATTGCATACTATTGAATAATTTTCCTTGATCAGAATTTTCATATAAATGATATCTGAAATTCCCTGTTAACCACACAATGTAAGGGAATGGCCTTACTCTTCCTGTGATTCTTCAAGGCACTATTTAATCCAGTTGAGACATAGGTTATTCCCACAAACTTCTCCTACATCACCTGTTATAAGAAAAACCCCACTTTCATCTTCATTCATTGGAACATCACAACCTACACATACACTGTTGACACACAAAAACAAAAAACAAAAATCACTTTTATCTTCATGAACCTGAAACATGTCCCCCTCTCCACTGCACTGTCCTCACACCATTCTGGAGCCACCCCTGCAGTCTCACTGGGCCACTGTGGGTGGAGCTCCCTGTTAGGGGAAAGGACAGAGCTCAGATGTGACTGGGACTCAGTGAGTCAGTGGAACCTGTTGCCTGAAGAACAAGCTTGTCTGTCCCCAGAACTGACACCTGCAGAGCAGGGAGAAGGCCCCAGGAACCAGGCCAGCAGCCATGCAGAGGAGACTGGGGTCTCTGGTGGGGCTTCTGTGGGTGCAGGTTTGCTGTGAGTTGGGTCTAACCCAGATGGGGCTGGGGGTGATCTAGGGCTGGCAATGTGAGGGAGGGTAGGGAGAGCTGGCACAAAGACCCTTTCCTGTCTTCCACCCTCAGTGGTGTGTCCTGGGACATTCTGTATATTTGACACCATTTGCTATTCTCTTTCCAAGCAGGGGTGAGAGGGCAGCAGGTGGAGCAGAGTCCTTCAGCCCTGAGTCTCCAGGAGGGAGCCAGCACTACTCTGAGGTGCAATTTTTCTATGAACATTTACAATGTGCAGTGGTTCCGACAGAATCCTGGGGCCAGCCTCATCAATCTGTTTAATGTGGCTTCAGGAACAAAGCAGGAGGGAAGGTTAAAGGCAACAGTGGACTCTAAGGAGCGCTCCAGCACCCTGCACATCTCCACCTCCCAGCTGGAAGACTCAGGCACCTACCTCTGTGCAGGGAGGCACAGTGCTCCCAGGGAACCTGCAACCTGTCCCCAAACTGCAGCTGCACCTGCAGCCACAGCCTCTGTCTCAGGGAGGACTTGCCCAGCAGCTTTGCACAGCTATGGGTGTCCTGACTGATGTCATAGCACTGTCCCCTCTGGTGTCAGGAGACTTCTAAGAACATTCATCTCACTTGGGTTGGACCCTCTTCCTCTCAGAAATCCTTTTCAGGAAAAATTTCTAATATGGAAGCATTGCAGCAACTGATAAGGATGTCAGAGCCCCAAATACTGTTAAAACAATTCCCTGGCTGAGCTTATAAACAGCACAGAAATTACCATGATGAAAAATGCTTGAAAAACTATACTGGTCCGCAAATAAAATAGAGATGTTCCAGCTGATTGCAGATTGTTCAATTTCCAACAAAACAGGAAACTACGATGTGACATTAGGCATCTTGAACATAGTTAATGTTTGTATTCAGATTTTCTCACACCTGGAACCTCTGAAAAATATAAAGAAAAGTTCTTTCTTGCTTTTGAGTGTCAGGATTATAAAGCAAATTTGACTTGCTTGAGCTTGCATGGTTACACTGTAGTGAAGCTTGGGTGGGATTCCCACTCAGGAAATCTGACATTAGAGTTTGTACTCTGAGGTAGCCAGTGCAGAAGACTCCAGAATGCAAAAGATGTCAATGGGTCTATTTCTACAATGTGTTCACATACATCACTGATCAAAATATCCATTTAATCATTTTCAAGTAGCAGCCTTTCAGGAAATGCTCATTAATGTTGAGGATTGTTTCATGGGAATCCAGTGCTCTTCCTTGCATTTTTAATGAATCTTTTACTCATGATTTTCTAACATCCTTTAGGGTCTGGGGAAGGGAGTAGAAATCTTCCAGCATTACCCCCAAGGAAACTTTTATTTTCTGTAGCCACCTACCAAAACTTCTCAGAAACAAACCCAAAGTTTAATCCTGTATTTGGATTAATTGCCATGTAAATTGATTCTCATCACTGCAAGCTCTTTGTGTTAATGTAGGGATTGGAGAAGAAAGAGCAGGCCCATGCAATTAAGATGAGGACACCTAGAAGACCCTAAGAATTCCACCAGAAAACTTCTGGAACTCATAAATGAATTCAGTAAAGTAGCAGGATATAAAATTAATGCTCATCAGTCTAATGTATTTTTATTCATAAGTGATGCATCATCTGAGAGAGAAATTAGGAAAACTACCACATTCACAATAACCTCAAATAAAATAAAATACTTGGGAATCAATCTAACAAAAGAAGTGAAAGACCTCTACAATGAGAACTACAGAAAACTAAAGAAAGAAGTTAAAGAGAATCTGATAAGATGGAAAGATCTCCCATGTTCTTGGATAGGCAGAATTAATATTGTCAAAATGGCCATACTTCCAAAAGTGCTATACAAATTCAATGCAATTCCAATTAAAATCCCAATGACAGACCTCATAGAAATAGAACAAGCAATCATGAAATTCATTTGGAGGAATAAGAGACCCAGAATTGCTAAAGCAATTCTTAGTAAGAAGAGCGAAGCAGGGGGTATCACAATACCAGACCTTCAACTATACTACAGAGCAATAGTAATGAAAACAGCATGGTATTGGCACCAAAATAGACAGGTAGATCAGTGGTACAGAATAGAGGACACAGAGACAAACCCACATAAATACAGGTATCTCATACTTGACAAAGGAGCCAAAAACATACAATGGAGAAAAGACAGTCTCTTCAACAAATGGTGCTGGGAAAATTGGAAATCCATATGCAGCAAAATGAAACTAAACCCATATCTCTCACCCTGTACAAAACTCAACTCAAAGTGGATCAAGGACCTAGAAATTAGACCAGAGACCCTGCACCTAATAGAAGAGAAAATAGGTCCAGATCTTCATCACATTGGCCTAGGACCAGATTTCCTTAACATGACTCCCAAAGCGCAAGAAATAAAAGCACGAATCAATGATTGGGATAGAGTCAAACTAAAAAGCTTTTTCTCAGCAAAGGAAACAATCAGCAATGTGAAGAGAGAGCCTTCAGAGTGGGAGAAAATCTTTGCTACTCACTCTTCAGATAGAGCACTAATCTTCAGAATCTACCAAGTACTCAAAAATCTTTACACCAAGAACACTAATAACCCAATCAATAAATGGGCCAAGGAAATGAACAGACACTTTACAGAGGAAGATCTACAAGCAATCAACAGATTTATGAAAAAATGTTCAACATCCCTTGTTATAAGAGAAATGCAAATCAAAACCACCTTAAGATTTCATCTTACCCCAATTAGAATGTCTTTTATTAAGAACACAGGCAACAACAGGTGTTGGCGAGGATGTGGGGAAAAGGGTACACTCATACATTGCTGGTGGGAGTGCAAGTTGGTGCAGCCACTCTGGAAAGCAGTGTGGAGATTCCTTAGAAAACTTGGAATGGATCCATCATTTGACCCTGCTATCCCACTCCTTGGCCTATACCCAAAGGACTTAAAATCAGATTACTACACTGATGCAGCCACATCAATGTTCATAGCTGCTCAATTCACAATAGCTAGATTGTGGAACCAAACTAGATGCCCTTCAATAGATGAATGGATAAGGAAACTGTGGTATATATACACAATGGAATATTACTTAGCCATAAGAAGAATAAAATTATGGCATTTTCAGGTAAATGGATGATGTTGGAGACTGTTATGCTAAGTGAGATTAGCCAACCCCCAAAATCCAAAGGCTGAATGGTCTCTCTGATAAGTGAATGATGAGGCATATGGGGGGTGGAAGGGTGGCAAAATGGAGGAAGGATAGATAGCATCGAGGGAAGAGAGGGGTGGGTTCGGGGTGAGGGGGTAAGAATAATAACAGAATGTGTGACAGACATCATTGCCCTATGTACATGTATGAATACATAGTTGGTGTGACTCTACCTATTTTAATAAAATTTCAAAAAAAAGAAAAATACTAAATACATCTCTAAGATATATCCCTTGAGCAAACACAAATATCATAGAAATTGCCTTTACTAGTATTATTTGTTTCATAAAATGTTTCAAATCTTACTTGTATGAGCATGGTTACCCACAGACTATATATTTCATGATGTAAACAAAATTTTATACTTGCTATTTCATGAATATGATTGTGGAAAAGTACACATTCAATAGCTTTGATAAGATTTGATAAGAAAAAATAATTTGATAAGATTTGATAAGAATAAATAATTTGATAAGAAAAAAAAAGATGAGGACACCTGGGCAACTCCAGTGAAGCTGGGAGTAGGACCAGCTTCCTGGGAATGTAACCTGTACAGTTTCTCAGGGCCTCACACTCAGAAAGGGTCTGGAACTTGATAAAATGTTATGCTGTTGTTACCTTGAAATTTGTAATAATTTTGTGTTTGAATTTGTGTTTTGTAAGTGAATCTGATAAAAGGATGGAGCATGTGCATGAGTGAAGGAGACACATGGGGCTTCAGGGAAAAACACATGTGACCTGTGGTTCAAGGGCACAGTGGGCAGGCTATGAGCTAAGCAGTTGTCTAGCCTTTCCAAGAGCAGGTGCATGCTCTAGGTGTTCCCCGTGTCTGTGTGTGGCAATTAATGTTGCTAGTAAATTTTTACAAAATGAGTGCATATATGTGGAAATTGCAATAAAACATTTTGGAGTGATTAGAAACCTTTGAAAAATTTATAAAGTCTGGTTTTGAAAATTGATGTCATATAGCAGAGGGATTACACACTGATTCAGTAAAAGGAATGCCTGTTATTATTTTTTCATGGTTGAGTAATCTTTCACTTGATGGACTATTAGAGTTGGTAATACAGCAAGTATGAAGTCTACATAATAGCAAGGACAATATTATTAGTAAGTGTTGAATTAAAGCTGAAAACATTAGATTAAAGCACATCAAATGGTCACTGTTATAGAAAGATTGTCATGCTGAAAATTTCATGTATTTTGATCACATAACTCTGTCAAAGATGTATTAGGTAAAACTAAGATCTTTCAGTGGAAAGGTCTGTGAGGAAAGAAACAAAAGAGCAATTGATGTCGTGGTAGCCTTGAGGAATAACTTTTCATTCTCCATTGCTCTTCAGTCTGTTGTACCATTATTTGTATGGTGTAATTTAATTTTTTGTGGTATCTCTATCTTAAATTCTTTCCATTTCATTGGTGCATTATAATTATACATTAATGGTGGATTTATTGTTATATATTCATTCATGCACACAATATAACTGTATAATTTGGTCACTATCATTCTCTAATATTTTCCTTTCCCTTTCTTCCTCCTCCCTTGGTCACTTTCTTCTACTGATGTCCATTCGACTTCAATGGGATCCCCACCCCAACCTTTCTTTCACATTTTATCTGGAGCTTCCACATATAAGAGAAAACATATGATCCTTGACTTTCTGAATTTGGCTTATTTCACCTCACCTAATGTTCTCAACTTCCATCAATTTTCCTGTAAGTGACATAATTTCATTCACCTTTATGACTGGATAAAACTTCAGTGCATATATATATACCATGTTTCATTTACCTTTTCATCCACCGATGGACATGTAGGTGGTTCCATAGTTTGGTTCTTGTAATTGTGAACATCGTTGCATGTATTGCTATAGTACAAGAACTTTAATTATTTAGGATAAATGCCCAGGAGTAGTATACCTGGGTCACATGTTGGTTTCATCCTTAGTCTTTTGTGAGACCTCTGTACTGGTTTCTAAGATGGTTGTATGTATTCCCACCAGCAGTGTAAAAATGTTCCTTCTTCTTCACATGCTCTGCAACATTTATTATTGTTTATATTCTTGATGGTAGGTGTTCTAAGTGGAGTGAGATGAAATCTCAGTTAAATTTTGATTTGCATTTCCCTGATTGCTAGGGGTATTGTATATTTTTATGTATTTATTGTCCATTTGTAGTTCTTCTTTTGAGAAGTGCCTGTTTAGTTCATTTGTCCATTTATTAAATAGGCTATTTATTTATTTATTGGTGTTAAGTTTTTTGATTTCTTCATATATTATGGATATTGATCCTATGTCAGAAGTGCACCTAGCAAAGATTTTCTCCCATTCTGTAGGTTCTTGCAGCATTCTTAATTGATTCATTTTAAATAGGTGTGATTTTTAAAAATTGGTATCATCCCATTTATTAACTCTAGGTATTATTTCCTAATCTTTAAGAATCCTTTGTGAATGTCATTGTTTGCTCGTATATGTTGGAGTGTTGACCTTATGTTTTCTTCTAGGAGTTGTATATTTTCTGATTTAATTTCTGGTTTAAGCCATTATGAAGATTTTTTTTGGGGGGGACAGTGAGAGTTAGGGATCTAGTCTCATTCTTCTACACAAGAATATCCAATTTTCCAATCACCATTTGTTACAAAGACTACCTTTCCTGGAACATATCTTTTTGGTATATTTGTCAAGGATCAGATGACTGTATCTGTGTGATCTTTTCTGTGTCTCTAGTCTTTTCCATTGGTCTGTGTGTCTGATTTTATGCTGGTACCATACAATTTTTGTTGCTATAGCTTTGTAGCATAATTTGAAGTCAGAATTGCTTCTTTTTCCCCACTTGGCTACTGTAGATCTCTTACTCTTCCATACAAATTGTAGGACAATTATTTTTCTAAATTCTGGGAATGAATGCCCTTGGTATTTAATGGGGATTGCATCAAATCTGTGTAATGTTTTTGGTAGCATCATCATTCTGACAGTATTTTTCCTGCCTCTCCATGAACAAGGGAGTTCTTTCCATTTTCTAGTGTCTTGTTCAATTTCTTTCATTGGAGTTCTGTAGTTTTCACTGTAGGTTTTCTCAATTCTTTGGGTAGATTTATTCCTTGGTATTTTATTTTTGTTGAGGCAATTGTGGATGGGATTGTTTTCCTGATCAGATACAGGAATTATAGGTAAAGACAGTAGCCTGATGGAGTAGAATGCTATGTATGTGTGAAGTTTTGAATGAACTAAGTTTTTCTAAGGAAGACAATTTTAAAATTAATGCTCCTTATAATTGAAAATATAGCATTATTTTATTAAATATTATTTTTTATTATGTTATTATTAAATCTGCATGAATAAACATTCAGAATTATATACAAATTGTGGAGTCTTTATCAAGTTATCAGAAATTCATCAGTTATAGAAAATAGCTGGGCGTGGTGGCACACACCTATAATCCCAGTGACTGGGGAGGCTGAGGCAGGAGGATTGTGAGTTCAAAGCCAGCCTCAGCAAAGGCAAGGCCCTAAGCAACTTAGTGTGACCCTGTAAATAAAACGCAAAATAGGGCTGGGGATGTGGTTTAGTGACCCAGTGCCCTGAATTCAATCCCTGGTTCTAAAAAAAAATTATAGAAAATATCTGTGGAAAATTAAAATTTTGATGTATTAATTATCTTTTAAAATAATATTCAGATTGACAGGAAACTGATTTGTACAAGAAGGTACTACATGTTACAATAATTGATTCCCTTGAAACATCAACCATAGATTTAATAAAAGTAATATTTCCCACTAAGCTTTGAAATAATATTGTTCTAGCATATTTTAAGAACTTCTGTACCAGTTGCATCACTTATCCCAATCAGAATTACCAAAAATCCAGTTCACAGTCTTGCATTGAGTAAGAGTTCTTGACAGCACTTTCAATTATAATCCTTGAAAATGAAGTTTCTAAGAGAAGAAATTTTGAAAATCTAATGAAATAAATTGCATAAGCACAATTCAGAAAGTTTTATTTTCAATTTTGTTGATTTGGGTCTTCTCTTTCTTACAGCTGATTTGGATAAGGCTTCATGAATCTTGTTTAATTATTTAAAGAAACAACTCATTCTTTCATTGATCCCTCATCTTATTTTTTATTCTTAATTTCTTGTTATTCTACTAGTAAATCATCCCATTACTCACTGGCTGCTGTTGGAGTGAGATAAAAGTTACAGGTATCCTCAACATCCAGATCATCTCTACGGCCTTTCCAATAAGTAACAATGCAGATTCATTAGCCCTGGAGGAAAGGCCAACATCATCAGCATCACTCAAACATTGTCAGTAAGAATGATCTTTGAAATTGAGACACTAAGGACAACATTGTCCACCTTCAGCTGACAGTCCCTGAAGGTGGGAGAAAATCATTTTTCTGGATGCCACAGCTCGAAAAGGTATCTGTATCCAAGAATAGGGCACATTGTCCAACAAAAGATTGAGAATTCCACTATATGCAGAATGGGTGAGAGAACAGAAGCTTAGAATGTAGAAATATTATATTTATGGAAAGATTTTTTACACACATATATAGATATATATTTATTGATTGATTTGAAGTTTATCATCACAGGTGTCCTTAAATTTTTAATGGCATGAGATTTGAATGAATAGTTAGATTTACTCTCTGTGACTCTGGGGGTGCAATGAGGACAAATCAGAGGAAAGAAGCCTTAAAATGAAGTCATCTTGGTTTCCCAGAAGCTATTGCCCATGGTTACTTTTTTTTTTTTTTGAAGGGGGGTTGATTCCAATTGTATTATCTTCATAGATTACATAGGCAATAGGTTGGTTTCCCTAGAAAAACTTCTTATAGAAGTTTCAGGAAACATGAAGAAATTAAAGTAGAAAAGAGCAGGTGAATTTGTTTTTGTCAAATGGAAATAATCCTGAAAATGTGCAGAGCTGAGATACTATACCAAAGTTTTGGGGAAAGAACTTTGTAGTGGAAATCCTAGTGAAAAATCATTGATCAAGGCAGCAGAAGTCTATCCAAGGAGGATTGTCTCATAGGTTGA
This sequence comes from Glaucomys volans, assembly GCA_020662805.1. Taxonomy (NCBI): domain Eukaryota; kingdom Metazoa; phylum Chordata; class Mammalia; order Rodentia; family Sciuridae; genus Glaucomys; species Glaucomys volans. The sequence goes on from JAJEJO010003414.1 coordinate 27,375, forward strand.
GGAAATTCCAGGTAATATATAAGACAATCATTGCATTTATGGACAATAATCCATTTTTAATTTGTTCTAGTTAGTTATATATGACAGTAGAATGCATTTAGACACATCATAAGTAAATGGAGTATAACTTCTTTTTCTTCTGGTTGTACATAATGTAGAATCACAACCATCATGTAATCATATACATACATAGGATAATAATGTCTGATTCATTCTACTATCCTTCCTACCACCATACCCCCTCCCCTCCCTTCTGCTTAATGCAAAGTACCTCTATTTTTCCTTAGTATACTCCCCCTCCATTTATTGTGAATTAGCATCTGATATCAGAGAAAACATTTGCCTTTGGTTCTTTGGGATTGGCTTATTTTGCTTAGCATGATATTCTACAGCTCCATTCATTTACCTGCAAATGCCATAATTTCATTCTTCTTTAAGGCTGAGTATATATACAACTTTTTCTGTATCCATTCATTTGTTGAAGGGCATCTAGATTGATTCCACAGTTTGACTATTGTGAATTAAGCTGCATCACTACAGATATGCTGATTTTGAGTCCTTTGGGTATATACTGAGGAGTGGGATAGCTGGGTGAAGTGGTGGTTCCATTCCAAGTTTTCTGAGGAATCTCCATACTGCTTTCCCTAATAGTTGCACCAATTTGCAGGCCTACCAGTAATGTATGAGTACCTTTCCCCCACATCCTTGCCAACATTTATTGTTACTTGTACTCTTGATAATTGCTGTTCTGACTGGAGTGAGATGAAATCTCAGTGCAGTTTTAATTGGCATATCTCTATCTAATTGCTAGAGATGTTGAACATTGTTCATTTATTTGTTGATTGATTGCAGTTCTGTGAAGTGTCTTTTCAGTTTCTAAGTTCATTTGTTGATTGGGGTATTTGTTTTTTTGATGTTGAGTTTTTTGAGTTATATATATATTTCCTCTAGATTGAATGCTCTATCTCAGGTGCAAGTGGCAAAGATTTTCTCCCATTCTGCAGACTCTCTTTATGTTATTGATTGTTTCCTTTGCTGAGAAGAAGTTTTTTAGTTTGAATTGATCCTGTTTATTGATTCTTGATTTTACTCCTTGCTTTGTAGGAGTCTTGATGAGGAAGTCAGTTCCTAAGTCGACATGATGAAGATTCAGGCCTACCTTTTCTTCTGTGATGCACAGGGTCTTTGTTCTAGCACCTAAGTCTTTTGTCCACTTTGAGTTGAGTTTTGTGCAGGTTGGGATATAGAGGTTTAATTTCATTGTGTTACATATGGATTTCCAGTTTTCCCAGAGCCATTTGTTGAAGAGCCTGTATTTTCCCCAGTGAATATTTTTGGCACCTTTGTCTAGTACGAGAGAACTGTATTTATGTGGGCTTCTCTGTGTCTTCTATTCTGTACCATTGGTCTATGTGTCTGTTTTGGTGCCAGTACCATGTCATTTTTGTTGCTATTGCTCTGTAGTATAGTTTAAGGTCTAGTATTGTGATGCCTCCTGTTTAACTTTTCTTGCTAAGGATTGCTGTGGCTAATCTGGGTCTCTTATTTTTCCAAATGCATTTCTTGATTGTTTTTTCCATTTCTATGAAGAAGGTCATTGGGATTTTAATAGGAATTGCATTAAATCTGTATAGTGATTTTGGTAGAATGGCCACTTTGACAATATTAATTCTGCCTATCCAGGAGTGTGGGATGTCTTTCCATCTCCTAAGGTCTTTTTCAATTTTTTTCTTTAGTGTTCTGTAATTTTCACTGTAGAGGTCTTTCATCTCTTTTGTTAGAGTGATTCCCACACATTTTATTTATTTTTTATTGAGGCTATTGTGAATGGGATAGTTTTCCTAATTTCTCTTTCAGTGGATTCATCACTGCTGTATAGGAATGCAATTGATTTATGGGTGTTAATTTTGTATCCTACTACTTTGCTGAATTTGTTTTATTTTCTAGAAGTTTCTGGTGGAATTTTTTGGATCTTTTAAATATAGAATCATGTCATTGGCAAATTGTAATAGTTTGAGTTCTTCTTTTCCTATTTGTATCCCTTTAATTTCTATCTTCTGTCTAATTGCTCTGGTTAGAATTTCAAGGATTATGTTGAATAGAGGTGGTGAAAGAGGGCATCCCTGTCTTGTTCCAGATTTTAGAGGGAATGCTTTCAATTTTTCTCCTGTTAGAATGATGTTGGCTTTGATTTTAGCATATATAGCTTTTACAGTGCTGCATTATTGGCAGGACTAGTCTTGGAGAAGCAGAGTCTGAGATAATGTGCATTTCCAGTACTCAGTGGTCTTCTATCTTTCTTTGGTCTTTGGCTTACAAGTTCCTTTGATGAAGAGTTTTTCCCTGTCATAGACAAACCTGGAGGAATTTTTTGCAGAAAGGGAAAGTATGAAGTGTTCCTTCATTTATGAGGGCGAATCATGGTGCTTCCTTGATTTGAAGCATGTCACATCAGCCCATGGTTTGTATCAACACCAGCAGCATCTACCATTTTCCAATTTATTAACAATGACTCAGTAATGTGCATGCACATCAACATTTATTCCTACATACTAACTGTGCATTTAGTTTCTGCTCTGATACCTACCAGACCTATTGCTACCTTTACCTGCCTTAGTTCCTGGTGGGGGAAGGTAAGACCATTTTACTAGGGAGGTCAGTAGTTAAGGGTGTGACCACAAGGGGGCAGTCTATCCCAGCTGGTGCAGAATAGATGGAGGTATCTTGGTAGTGGATTCTGAAGGAACAGGCTTACAGCAGAAGCAGAGCCTTTTTCTTATTGGCTGACAATAAGAGAAGCCACTATAATTGTTAGAGGAAAAGAAGTGACAACCTCATAACACAAGGTGCTCTCCTGGCTAGAGATACCAAATCTGTGGTCTAAAGGGAAGAACAATGAAGACACTGATTAATTCTTTATTCATATTCTTGTGGCTGCATCTGAGCTGTGAGTTGAGCATTGGGGGATAATAGAGCTTACTATTGGATGTTCTTTTAATGTCCAGGGAGAAGACTGGGTTTATTCAGATCTCCTGAATGTTCTGAAGAAAAATAAAATTCCAGAGTAATGATCAAACTTCCTGTTTTTCTTTTTCTTTCCCCAGGTGTGAGCCAAGGAGAGAAGGTGGAGCAGAGTCCTACTACCCTAAGTGTCCAGGAGGGAGACAGTGCTATTATCAACTGTACTTATTCAAACAGTGGTTCCATCTACTTCGCCTGGTATAAGCAAGAGGGTGGAAAAGGTCCTCAACACATTATAGATATTCATTCAAATAAGGAGATAAATCAAATCCAAAGACTTATTGTTGTGTTGGATAAGAGTGTGAAACACTTCTCCCTGAACATCACGGCCACTCAGCCTGGAGACTCAGCTGTCTACTTCTGTGCAGCCAGTGCACGGTGCTTCCCAGACACCTGCAGCCTGTACTCAAACCTGCCACTGGGCTGAGCCCCACCCACTTTCCTTACTGTAGACTTTCCAGAATAGCATTTGCATTTTGCATGCAAGCAGCAAACAGCATATTAGTATATAATAAGAAAGTAAGGTACATTATGAACCAGGTGCTTAATAATTTTTTCTAAATTTTGCTTAGCATTTTTCCTAACATATTTGTGTATATTTGTGGTGTATAACATGATGTTTTGATGTACATATATATAGTGAAAATTGGACTGATGAATGAAGAGATGCATAGGGAAGGCATGGGGGAAGAAACCACCAACTCCAAGTATCTCCATATGATCAGCAATTCTAAAACTGTGCTTAGGGATTCTTAGTAGAGTGAAACAGACATTATTACCTCATGTACATGTATGTCTGCATGAGTGATATGATCCTGCAATATGTATAATCAGAAAAATGAGAGAACACGCTCCATTTATGTATGATCTATCAAAATGTATAAATGCATTCTACTATCATGTACAACTAATTGGAATATTATAAAATAAGGAATTTAAAAAAGAAAGAAAAAAACTGTTTTGCCTTGAAATCTGGACATTGAAGAGTTTACACTTGCGGTTCAGATTCCTGTCATATAAATAACCCTTTGTGATCAATATCATAATCCATGTTATTGCGGCCTTTGACTCTTTAGATATTACATGAGTTATTTTTCCTATTAGAAAACATTACATACAGAACACAGAAAATATGTGTGATAAAAAATGTGAAATTGATAATTTTGTAGACAATCTGTTTCCAATATTTGTTCAAAGAATACAGAGAAGTACATATATAGGATGAACAAATCTAGATATATAATATAGAGTATAAGGCATATAGTTAATTATACTGTATTAGAGATTTCTGTCAAATAAATAGATTTAACTGTTTTGTCAAATACAAGAAGTTACTATGGAAGAGAATAGATGTATAATTTGCTTCACTATATAATCATTATGCTACATATAGTCATTCTAAAAACATCCTATTTTAAAAACCCCAATTATATAAAATTTATTTTGAAGAAATCTATTTTTATTTATCCATGCTTTTCTTCCTTGATAAAACTCCATTTCATAAAGATAGTTGAATTTACTATTCAATATTTAATTTTTATTATTCCTTCATTTCTTGCATATATATATAAAATTATATATATGTACAAATATAGATAAATATTAATCCTCACTTTACTCAACTCTTACTAGTGGGTTACGGAAGGAATTTGGTTTATGATTCATAGATGTCTTGCTATAATGCTGTCTTCATGTCTAGACTGAATTAAATATTATTGTCCCAATTTTAGTTTAAAAATTATGTCCTTTAGTCATGACAGTAAATCAAAGAAAGTGAAGACGCTGTATAAATAAGACATTTATGAAGTTTCTGACTTCTTGTGAAAGATAGACTAATTTTAAGAGCTCCCATATTAAAGGTGGATACAACTGGCCATTGGTATGGTGAGGAGGATGCCTCTTGGCTCAGTTATGGATGTCGGTTATCAGCTAATTGGCCTGTTCTTGTAGTCTTCAGAATAAATTAGATTTAAAACATCTGAACAGGAGTGGGAGTGACTGATGTTATGGCCCTTCCTTAAACTGGCTGTCCTTCTTTCCCTCAATATTATCACTAGTTCCTGTCCTGAAGGAGGAAGTTGACTTGTTATTAGTCTATTTCCCCCATGACTGATAATGGAGTGAGAGGAAAGCATGGCTTACATTTTATTGCTAAGTTTCATGGTTATGAGAGACAGTATGTTATCATTTGCACAATGATCTATCTTACTAAGGTGACAATTTATCCAAAAGGATGAAAAGGTGAAAACACACACACACCCCGCCAGCCACAGTGTGCAGGGTTAGTCATCTCAGATCCAGACATTTTCAACCCTCAACGTGGTTGGTGTGTGTTTTCCTTTAGCTTCTGTAACAAACTTGGTGGCTTATGTTAACAGAAGTGTTTTCTCTCTGTCTTAGTTCTGGAGGCCTGAAGTTGATATCAGTTTCTCTGGGCTGGAATCGAGGTGTCAGTGGGGCATCCAGAGGCTGTAGGAGAATCTGCTCCTGGACTCTCCCAGATCTGATGGCCACCAGCATTTCTGGGCTTGTGGCTGCCTCTCCAGTGTCTGCCTCCACAATTACCCTGACTTCTCTATCCCATTGTCAAGTCTCCCTCTCACAAGCACACACAAGGTTGCTTTCAGATTTCATAAAATCTAGTATACTCTCTAGTTAAAGATCTCAGGATTTTAAATTAAACATAGATTAACAGGCATTCAGGGATCAGGAGCTGATTAGTTTTGGTGGTGTTATTTTGCCTCCCACAGTGGGTTTGGCTGGGGCTTTTAATCCACATTGAAGAAATAATGTTATTTATTAGACTGAGTCCAATAACAAAAATACAAAATATAAGCACTTTATTTTCCTGGTGTATAAATATTGTTTCTTAAATTATCATATGGAAGAATTAACTTTTTGGTGTATGGTTCAATCTGTGAACACTGATTTCCAGTGCATGATAAAGATCTGAGTAACCCCTGCACAATCATGACGGGGATCAGTGTTGTCATCTCAGAAACTCTTGTATCTCCTCTTGAATTACACCCTCACATCCCAAAGTCCAGGCAAACAACTGTGTTCTTTTCTATTTGTGATTTTGCAGAATATTCTGTGAATTGAACCATATAATTTAAACCTCTGAAGAAATCTGAGTCTTGGACAGAGGATGCAGATGCTATTGGGTACACAAAAGCCCTCCATCTCTACACCAACCTCAGTTGTTCCTACTCCTGAATGTTTTAAACTTTATGTCATTTTATTTAGGAAATCATCATTTCAAGTGTTTCTATTTCCATGGTGATCTGATTTCTATTTTTACTAAAAAAGAAAAAAACCCCACCATAATGACAAGTGATAAAAGAGAGTTTCAGTTTAGTGTTATGTCGGTTCAAACAATCAGGGTGAGTCATTCTCTCTATAAAATGTGAACTGCACCAACTCTATTGTTTTGGTGGGGAGGGGGTACTGGGAATTGAACTCAGGGGCACTCAACCACTGAGCCACATCTCCAGCCCTATTCTATATTTTATTTAGGAACAGGGTCTCAGTGAGTTGCTTAGCACCTCGCTGTTCTGAGGTTGGGTTTGAACTGATGATCCTCCTGCCTCAGCCTCCCAAGGGACTAGAATTACAGGTGTGCACCACTGCACCTGACTGTACCAACTCTATCTTGATTTTTTATCAGTAGATACATTTCTAACATTTCAAGTCAAATTTTATTGATCAAAAGTCATTTAATTTGTATTTCTTGAGGCTGGGTTATGAGTCGGATTTTTCCAGAAGTGGCGATGAATGACATATCCAACAATTCTTTAGGTTTGATTTACTCCTAATGATTTTGTAGACTGAAATAAACCAGTATTGTGGTCTCAATAAAACCTGTACCTAATGAAGTTATTTTACTAGTAGGAGAACAAAACAGGATAAATTAGAAATATCTTACATTCTACCATTATGGTGAGAAAATACTACTTAATTCTCAAAAATTAAGGATTGGACAGGAGATATCACATCCAGAGAATCTGTTCTGACATCTCAGAGGTAAGATCTATGTTGTTCCAGGGCTTGTGTGTTTCAAGGATCTTAGGTCAGTGCTCATCTTCTGAGACTCTCTGCTTCTGGAGGTTCTCTGCAGAATCTTAGTTAAGATCCTTAATGTGAGTTACTTTTTAATTCTGGTCATATTAGGATGAATGATGTCATACTAGTTGTTAAATGCACCTACGATCAATTCTTTGTACTTTATTTGTTCAACTGGTAGTAAACAGCACTTGGTCATTTCTATGAGGTTCACAGGCATGGTTCTCTTGGTTGTTTCAGCAGGCCATCTCGGTTTAGGCCACAGAAGGACTGATTAATGAGAGGCCAGGAAAGCCAACCAGTGATGTGCTGATGAGGATACTGATTCATGAATTTACTTTTCTAGTTCAGTTTGTAAAAGCATGGAATCTGTATAATTGGGAATTACATGTACCTACTGGGACTAGTTCAGAGCAAGACAACATATGACTTCCTGTGAGGGGGAAAAGCAGGGCCATGAGAACTTAGGTTAACAATGCATTACACAGGATGTGGGGGCTCAAGGGTGTCTGATGCAGTAATTAATTTCACTTGATTTTTTTTTTCTTTGTGGTACTTGGGGTAGAACTCAGGGCTTCACATATGCTCGGCAGCTGCTGTAATACTGAGCTATATCCTAGCATGATTCAGTATTTAATTTGATTTTGGGACATTTCATTTGGTTCCAAAATTCCAGAGGATAGGGAGGTGATGAAAAAAGTGAAATTTCTGAGTGAGAACAAAGTGTTGTGTGGCTGTCCCAGAAATGTGCTTCATGTGAATGGAATGAACACAGGCAGGAAACACAAAATCATATTGAGCTTTGTTTGTCAGGGTGCTGTGGCTTTCTGACAGGAAACTGCTTCAAGTCAGGTAGAAAATAGAACACTTAGTACTACATGTGCATGACCCATGCAGGTATTGCAACTCTATTAAATACTTTTGGAGATTTTCAGTTGGTTCCACAGGACTATATTTCTGTTAAAGTTCCATCTTTACAGTATTTATGGAACTGTTTTGGTTCCTGGAAAGGCATGAACTGGCCACATCCTCTGCTATACTGGGGAAGTTTCCCTACAATGTTCATTGAATGTTTTAGCCAACATGTCCCCACTGTGATGTGTTGTCTCTGAGGACTCAAGCAAGCATTCACCAGAGATCAGTTGGCTCCTTCGGGGGGTCTTTCTGGCTTTGGTAATATCTCCTCCTCATTGATCAAAGAAATGTGTCTTTTGTAGTGTTTCTATGCACACCTGGGAACCAAGTTTTCTGGGTCTGAGATGAAATTGTGGAGCCTTTCCATAGATTTTTCTTTATGTTGTATAAGAGATCCTTGCATGAGGACTGTAGTCAGAATGGCGTGTTTCATTTAGCATGATCATCTGCTCAAGCACCACTCCTCCCCTGCTTCTGTGGTGAGTCTGATAGTGTGGGACTTTGTCTTCATGACAAAATTTCTATGATATGCATGAGGACATCAAATCTTTCAAGTATTTAGTGTCTATATTCAATCCAGGTATCAGATTAAGAAGAGGCTAGTAAGGTTAAGAATGCAGATGGTCTCTAGAGTCCTGGAGATTTTGAACTACATTGAAAGCTGCTGACATCACTGTATATACTTTTTGTTTTCACCTTCCACAGAAGGATCCAGAAGTTTAGCAACCTGAATTAATTTTCCTTCTACTTGAAGACTAGATATATATTGAAATTTGGTATTATCCTTGTTCAATCTTTTATGATAAGATATTGAAATAAAATTTAATTCAAAATTTGGCATAAGAGCATCCAAGTATCTTTTTGGACATGGACACTCTTTGAATAACTGAAATACAATCATGAGATTTCTGTGAATGAGCATATACTGGATGCTATGAGAAGAATTTCATAGTATCTCTTTAATTAGTCAACCTCCTGGTAGCAAAATGTTCCATGTCAGTAGAGAGCAGAACAGGTGTACTGTTTGTGGCATAATCAGATTTAGTGTGATTTCAGTGGTAGATCTGAGGTCTCCTTGGTGAGACTGTCAGCCAGCACACAGAGAAGTTAAATATGACACATGTCAACTGCCTGCACCAGGAACCTCTGCTTCCTGTTCTGGTGCAGCAGCAGCTGGTAGCTCAGTAGTTCCTCCCTCACCCTGTCAGACTCCCCTCCCAGTGAGGGCTCTGAAATCCAAGAAGAAAAAGATGCCTTTCATCCAGAGGAAGAACACCAACATGGTGCTGTCCAGGCTGCAGAAGCTGGTCATGGCATCAATGTGACTGGGTAGGGATGGTGGCCTGTGGGCTGGGACTTCCCCTGTGACCTAGGGACGTGGGGACAGTAGCCTTAAAGGGACTTTGGGAAGGAGGGTTAGCAGGGAGAAAAATTGCACTTTTTTTCACCCACACCATTTATCCCTAAACTTTCTGATTCTGTCCTTTTTCCTTCAGGATCCAGTTTTGTCCAGAAGGTAACTAAGGACAAGACAGCTGCGTGGGTGCAGGAGAAGGAGGCTGTGAGCCTGCACTGCACCTACAAATCCAGTTGTATAAATTATGGTTCTAGCAGCCCAGCAGTGAGCAGATGGTCTTCCTCATTCACCAGGACTCTTACAGTCAGAAAAATGCCACAGAAGGTCACTACTCACTGAGTTTGCAGAAGGCAAAAAAATCCATCCAGCTTGTCACAGTTGGGGGACTCAGCAGTGTATTTCTGTGCACTGAGATATGACAAAGTGGAAGACTGCTGGAGGCAGTCATTCAGAAACCCAGGGTCTGCCTGAGACACTCACCTGGTGTAGGGACCAAGGCAGGGAATGGCCGCCCTAGACAGGATGTGGTCAGGGCTGTGTCAGCTCATGTCTGGGCCTGAAGGGAAAACCCTCACTCTGAGAAAACCCCTTTAGGTTCATGGACCACATCAGAATTATCACTGATCAATGCCATCCATATTCCTGAATCTTTGGATTGAAGATTGACACAGAATTTTTGAAGAAGATAGCAAAGGAAGCATAAGCACAATAAAGAATTTGTCATTTGGATATAAAATTTAGTTCAAAGAATTAGCTAAAGTAGTTCAGAAACACATGACTGAAAAGTATTGAAATTCTGTATGAGCTCTTGGATTTTCAGAACAAATTTTCCATTAAATATTTATTGAATAAAGATTATGTTTCTAGGGCATGTTAAAATGAGGAAGGCCTTGAAATCTGTGAGGGTGTGTTTAAGAAAAATCATACTGTTTTGTACCTTTAATGAATGTGATTTCAGGTTGCTTTCTTTGGGTAAAATGCACTCATATTTACTTTCAAAAAGTGTCTATTATACAACAAACTTTGTTCTAAGGGTTCTAAGACACAAAAAGTGTCTATTATGCAACAAACTTTGTTCTCAAGGACTTTACCAGGGATGAGCTCCATTTGCATACTGAAAGCTTTGTCTCACTCTCCATATGTCTGGAAAGCACAGTAACAAGTGGCTCTTGGATATGTGTACATCTATCCCACAGAGACCTCGTTACAGGTAGATAAAGGATTATTTTCCCCTAAAACAGTTACTATCTTTTAAAAATATTAAATTCCCACTTTCAGTATCATATGTTCCTGCTTGCTTTTTCCTTTATATGTTCTATTTGTTTCATTCTATGCTAGTCACAGAAAGTCGCCAATTTTATTACCTGTTAAGGTAAATCACTTCTCTGCAGTAAGTTTACCATGAAGTTTTTACTAATTTAATGCAGTTATTTTTCAACATAAATGGTCAAATTTGTCCCAATTTTTTCATGGTAAATAACCCTCCTCTAAATCAGATAAAATATCATACAAAACCAAAGAATGCTTCAAAAACCTAAAGTTGGAATTACATGTATTGAACATATTTACACATGACATATCAACTTATTTATTAACTCTTAATTTAGATTTTCCCAATTTTCCCAATTTTTTTTTAAGAATGAAAGTATTGTACTTATACATAATAATTGGGTTTAACTTGACATAATCTTATATGCTTGGAATTTCACTTTGGTTCATGTTCCCCCTTTTTCTTCCTCTCCTCCCTTCTCCATACCCCTTTCTCTACTCTACTGGTCCTCCTTCCCTCACCTATTTATTTTGATTTGGTCTTTCTACTTACACATAAAGTTGAAAAATCCTGTGATGTATTTATATATGCACATAGCATGATTTTTTAAATTAATTTTTCATTTTCTCCCCTTTACCATCCCTCCTGTCTTCCTCTTGATTTCCTCCTACTCTCTTGGTCTTCCCTATATATTTATGATATCCAATCCTCTCCTCCTTCTTTCCTTGAATTTTACTCTAGCTTCCACATATAAGAGAAAATATTTGACCCTGATTTTCTGAGGCTAACTTTTTTTTTAACTTAGTATGATGTTCTCATTTTCCTTTCATCTACCAGCAAATGCCACAATTTCAATTTTTCTATTTGTGTAAAATTCCACTGTGTGATATATATATACATATATATATGTATATATATAATTTCTTAATCTATTAATCTATTTTGGGTATCTGGGTTGACTCCATTATTTAGTTATTATGAATTGTACTCCTATAAACTTTGAAGTAGCTGCATCATTATAGTATGTTGATTTTGATTCCTTTGGATAAATATTAAGGAGTAGGATAGCTTGGTTACATGGTGGTTAAATTAGTAGTTTTTTGAGAACTCTCCATACAGCTTTCCAGAGTGTTTGTTCTAGTCTGAATCCTACCTGCAATGCATAAGAGTACCTTTCTCCACATCCTCAACAGCATTTATCATTGTGTTCTGATCATTGTCATTCTGTTTGGAGTGAGATGAAATCTTAGTGTTGTTTTGATCTGCATTTCTTTGATTGCTAGAGATATTGAACATTTTTTCATTTATTTATTTGGCCATTTGTGTTTCTTCTTTTGAGGAGTATCTATTTAGTTCTGTTTCTCATTTATTGGATGAGTTATTTTTTTATTTTTAAATTTTTTGAGTTTTTAAAATTATTATTTTAGTACATTGTACACAAATGGAGTACAACTATCATTTTTCAGGTTGTACACAAAGTAGAATCATACAATTTGCCTATTCATACATACACATAGGGATGAGATGTTTGTCTCATTCCCTTTCCTTCCCCGCCCCCTCCCCACCCCGCATATTCCTCTATACAATCCATCCCTTCTCCATTCTCCCCGTGCCTCCCCGCACCCCCGCTATGTGTCATCAACCACTTATAAGAGAAATCATTCAGCCTTTGGTTTTTTGGGATTGGCTTATTTTACTTCACATGATCTTCTCCAATTCCATCCATTTACCTGCAAATGTCATAATTTTATTATTCTTTATGGCTGAATAATATTCCATTGTGTATATATACCATAGTTTCTTTATCCATTCATCTATTGAAGGGCATCAAGGTTGGTTCCACAATCGAGCTATAGTGAATTGGGCTGCTATAAACTTTGATGTGGCTGCATCACTGTAGTATGCTGATTTTAAGTCCTTTGGGTAAAGGCCAAGGAGTGGGATAGCTGGGTCAAATGGTGGATCCATTCCAAGTTTTCTGAGGAATCTCCATACCACTTTCCAGAGTGGCTGCACTAATTTGCAACCCCACCAACAATGTATGAGTGTACCTTTTTCTCCACATCCTTGTCAACACCTATTGTTGCTTGTATTTTTGATAATAGACATTCTAATTGGGGTGAGATGATATCTTAAGGTAGTTCTGATTTGCATTTCTCTTATTACTAGAGATGTTGAACATTTTTTCATATATCTGTTGATTGCTTGTAGATCCTCTTCTGTGAAGTGTCTGCTCATTTCCTTAGCCCATTTATTGATTGGGTTATTTGCATTCTTGGTGTAGAGTTTTTGGAGTTCTTTATAGATTCTGGAGATTAGTGCTCTATCTGACGTGTGTGTGGCAAAGATTTTCTCCCACACTGTAGGTTCTCTCTTCACATTGCTGATCCTTTCCTTTGCTGAGTTTGAATCTATCCCAATTATTTATTCCTGCTTTTATTTCTTGTGCTTTGGGAGTCATGTTAAGGAAGTCTGGTTCTAGGCCAATATGATGAAGATTTGGACCTACTTTTTCTTCTATTAGGTGTAGGGTCTCTGGTCTAATTCCTAGTTTCTTAATCCATTTTGAGTTGAGCTTTGTACAGGGTGAGATATGGGTTTAGGTTCAATTTGCTGTATATGGATTTCCAGATTTTCCAGCACCATTTGTTGAAGAAGCTGTCTTTTCTCCATTGTATGTTTTTGGCTCCTTTGTCAAGTATGAGATAACTCTATTTATATGAGATTGTCTCTGTGTCCTCTATTCTATACCATTGGTCTACCTGCCTATTTTGGTGCCAATACCATGATGTTTTTGTTACTATAGCTTTTTAGCATAGTTGAAGGTCTGGTATTGTGATACCTCCTGCTTTGCTCTTCTTGCTAAGATTTCTTTTTCTTTTTTTTCTTTTTGACATGAGAACAATGAATTTTATTAGGACAAAGAGGGATATCATCTCACAATAGAAAATCAACAAAATATAGCAATATTAAATGTGTATGTATATCTACTAAGGCAGTCCCCATGAAATCTATGGAACAAAAACTTATAGATTTGAAGGGAGAAATAAATTATTCAACAATTATATTTGGAGATTATAAAACCCCACTCTCAATAATTGAAAGATCAGCCAGAAAATTAGCAAGGGTATACTGGACTTGGCATTTACAGAACATTTCCAACCTAAGACTTTAGCAAAGATGTTCTTTTCCAGAGCACATGGAGCATGCTTTAGGAAGGAAAACCTAGGAGGACACACAAGACTATGAAATGCAGCTCAGTAAATTAATAACTCAGATTAACTATGTGCTCTGACCACAGCAGAATTAAAATAGAAATAAACAATATAAATAAATGTGGAAAATCTTCAGATACATAGAACCTAAACATGAGACTTTTAAATAACTCATAAGTAAAGGAGAAAAATCACCAGGGGAAATGAAAGCACTTAGGGCTGGATGGAACCAAAAATAAAATGTGAAAGTTTTTGGAGGCAATTTAAATAATTTGAGAAGAAAATACATATATTTAAATGTCTATGTCAGAAAGTAACATAACTATATTTAATCCTGTAACTGAAAAAATTAGAAAAAAACAGTAAAACTAAAAAAGTAGGAGACAAAATAATAGATTTAGAAGAGAAAATAGGAAAATAATAGAAAAAATCAGTGCAATAAAAATTGGTGATATGAAAGGACTCTAAGATTTCTTTAGCTATTCTGGTTCTCTTATTCCTCTAAATGCATTTCATGATTGCTTACTCTATTTCTGTGAGGTCCATTATTGGGATTTTAATTGGAATTGCATTGAATTTGTATAGCAGTTTTGGTAGTATGGCCATTTTGATAGTATTAATTCTGCCTGTCCAAGAACATGGGAGATCTTTCCATCTTCTAAGGTTTTCTTTAATTTCTTTCTTTAGTGTTCTGTAGTTCTCATTGTAGAGGTCTTTCACTTCTTTTGTTAAGTTGACTCACAGGTATTTTATTTTTTTTGAGGCTATCGTGAAGAGGGTAGTCTTCCTAATTTATCCTTCAGAGGAATCATCACTTATGAATAAGAATGCATTAGATTTACGATTGTTGATTTTATATCCTGATGCTTTACTGAATTAATTTATGAGTTCTAGAAGTTTTCTGGTGGAATTTTTCGGCTCATCTAATTATAGAATCATATCATCTGCAAACAGTGGTAGTTTAAGTTCTTCTTTTCCTATTTGAATCCCTTTTATTTCTTTAGTTTATCTAATTGCTCTGGCTACAATTTGAAGAATGATTTTGAATAGAAGCAGTGAAAGAGGCTATCCCTGCCTTGTTCCAGTTTTTAGAGGCAATGCTTTCAGTTTTTCTCCATTTAGAATGATGTTGGCCATGGGCTTAGCATAGATAGCCTTTACAATTTTGAGATTTGTTCCTACTATCCCTATTTTTTCTAGTGTTTTCAGCATGAAGGAGTGCTGTATTTTATCAAATGCTTTTTCTGCATCTATTGAAATAATCATGTGGTTCTTAACATTAAGCCTGTTGATGTGGTGAATTACATTTATAGATTTCTGGATGTTGAACCTACCTTGCATCTCTGGGATGAAACCCATTTGATCATGGTGCACTATCTTTTAACTATGTTTTTGTGTTTGATTTGCTAAAATTTTGTTAAGGATTTTTGCACCTATGTTCATTAGGGATATTGCTCTGAAATTTTTTTCCTTGATGTGTCTTTGTCTGGTATTGCAATCAGGGTGATATCAGCTTCATAGAATGAGTCTGGAAGTGGTCCCTCCTCTTCTATCTCATGGAATACTTTGAGGAGTTTTGGAATGAAGGTCTTTGAAGGTCCTGTAGAACTTAGCTGAGAATCAATCTGGCCCTGGACTTTGCTTGGTAGGTTGGCTCTTGAAGACTTCTTCTATTTCATTGCTTAAAATTGGTCTATTTAAATTGTTTATGTCCTCCAGATTCAGTTTGGGTAGGTCATATGTCTCCAGAAACCTATCGATATCTTTGAGATTTTCTCTTTTGTTGGAGTATAGATTTTCAAAATAGTTTCTAATTCTGTTTTGTATTTCAATAGTGTCCATCATGATAGATCCTTTTTCATCTCAAGTTTCAGTAATTTGAGTTTTCTCTCTCCTTATCTTGTTAGTGTGGCTAAGGTTTTATCAATTTTGTTTATTTTTTCAAAGAACCAACTCTTTGTTTTGTCAATTTTTTAAATAGTTTCTTTTGTTTCAGTTTCATTGATTTCAGCTCTGATTTTAATTATTTCCTGTCTTCTCCTACTTTTGGTGCTAATCTGTTGTTCTTTTTCTAGGGCTTTGAGCTGCAATGTGAGGTTGTTTATTTTATTTTTTTACTTTTCACTTTTTTGTTGAATGCACTCCATGCAATGAATTTTCCTCTTAGTACTGCTTTCATAGTGTCCAAGAGATTTTGATATGTTGTATCATGGTTCTTGTTTACCTCTATGAATTTTTTTATTTCCCCCTGATGACTTCTGTTATCTGTACATCGTTCAATAGTGTATTATTTAATCTCCAGGTGTTTGAATAGTTTGTTTTATAAATTTATTATTGATTTCTAATTTCATTCCATTATGATCTGACAGAATGCAAGGTATTATCTCTATTTTTTTGTATTTTCTAAGAGTAGCTTGTGGCATAACATATGGTCTATTTTAGAGAAGGATTCATGTGCTGCTGAGAAGAAAGTGAATTCACTTGTTGCTGTATGGTATACTCTATAAATGTCTGTTAAGTCAAAATTATTGATTGTGTTATTGAGATATATGGCTTCTTTGTTCAATTTTTGTTGGGAAGATCTGTTAAATAGTGAGAAAGGTTTATGAGAGTCACCTAGTATTATTGTGTTATGGTCTATTTGGTTCCTGGAATTGAGCAAGATTTGTTAACATACATGGATGTGCTATTGTTTGGGGCACAAATATTTATGATCATTATGTCTTGCTGATTTATTCTTCCCTTAAACAGTATGAAATGACCTTCTTTATCTCTTTTAACATTGGCTTGAAGTCTGCTTTATCTGAAATGAGAATGGAAACTCCTGCTGCTTTACTGAGTCCGAGTGTGTGGTATGTTTTTTTCCCATTCTTTCACCTTCAGATTATGGTTGTCCTTTTCTATGAGATGAGTCTCTTGAAGGTAGCATATTGTTGTGTCTTTCTTTTTGATCCAATCTGCCAGTCTATGTTTTTTGATTGCTGAGTTTAGGCCATTAACATTCAGGGTTATTATTGTTTGCATACCAGGTCATTTTGACTTATTTTTGTCTTTTAACTTGACTTGGTTTCTCCTTTAATTGGCTATTCCTTTAGGGTAATTCCTCCCTTTGCTGGATTACATTGTTGTTTTTCATTTATTCCTCTTGGAATAGTTTGCTGAGAATGTTCTGTAGTGCAGACTTTCTATTTGTGAATTCTTATAGCTTTTGTTTATCATGGAAGGATTTAATTTTGTCATCAAATCTAAAGGTAAGTTTTGCTGGGTATAAGATTCTTGGCTGGCATCCATTTTCTTTCAGAGCTTGAAACATGTTGTTCCAGGCCCTTCTTGCTTTTCTCTTGCAGTCTTTAAAATTCTATCTTTATTTTGTATGTTAGGTATTTTCATTACAATGTGTCTTGGTGTGGATCTGTTGTAATTTTGTGCATTTGGTGTCCTGTAAGTCTCTTGTATTTGATTTTCTATCTCATTCATCCGATTTGGGAATTTTTCTGGTATTATTTCATTGAACAGATTATTCATTCCTTTGGTTTGTGTCTCTGTGCCTTCCTCAATCCAAATAATTTTTAAATTTGGTCTTTTCATGGTGTCCCATATTTCTTGGAGGTTCTGTTCATGATTCTTACCATCTTCTCTGTTTGGTTGACTTTGTTTTCAAGATTAAATATTTTGTCTTCATTGTCTGAGGTTATGTCTTCCAAGTGATCTAGCCTGTTATGCTTTCTATTGAGTTTTAAATTTGGTTTATTGTTTCCTTCATTTTGAGGATTTCCACTTTTTTTTTCAGAATTTCTATCTCTTTATTGAAATGATTTTTTGTTTCCTGCAATTGCTCTATTAGCTGATTATTCATAGCCTGCATTTGCTCTCTTGTCACATCGTTCACTTCTCAGATCAGTTTAATTATGTACATTCTGAACTCCCTTTTTGACATTCCTTCTACCATGCTGTCATTGGGTTCTATTGATATAGCCTCTAGGATTGTTTGGGACCCTTCTTTTCCTTGTTTTCTCATGTTTCTCATCTATCTTCCCGTCTAGCAGTGTGAATCAGAGGTATTGCAGTTTCCTTTAAAGACTTATCATGTCCCTGCAAATTTTCAATACCTCACTTTGAAGAGATTAATATTAGCAACACACCATATAAATGATATGTGTCCTTAATCCATATGTACTCTATTTAGATATTAACTGTTGTCATAATATACAGAGATGAGTTCATATTATCTACAGCAAAACAAATAGGTTTGCAATAGGGAACACAGTTTCAAATGCTGGAAAAAGAGGATGAGGAGGGGTATAGAATATAACATTAATGATAGGAAGTGAGTCTATAGAGGTACTATGTAGTAGAAATAGTGAAAGTGGGATTAAAAGAAATAGATTGTCAGCATGAGAAAAGAGAGAGTCTCCAAGGAAACAGATAAATAAGAGGATGATAGAGTGATAAAAATATTAATAAAAGAAAAAAAGGTGGGAATATAGTAGGTATAATAGGAATAATTGTGATACTATTTTTAAAAAATTCTGCAATAAAATTATGCTGTACTGCTCAAACCTCCTATTTTTCAGTAGTCTGTTGCCTGAGAGGTGCTTGATAATGAGGTCTCTGGCCTGCGGGGAAGGTCTAGCAGCTGGTCCTCTGGGCTCCTCCTGGTTGAGACCCTTGAGTTCTTCATATATTCTGTATATTTATCCCCTGTTGTAGTAGCACCTGGCAAAGATTTTCTCCCATTCTGTAAGTCTCTCTTCACATTGTTAATCATTTCCTTTGCTGTGCCGAAGCTTTTTAATTTAATGGTATTTCACTTTTTTTTTTTTTGTTTGGTACCAGGGATTAAACCCAGGGGTGCTTAAACATGGAGCCACACATCTAGTGCTCTTTAATATTTTGTTTGGAGACAGGATCTCTCTAAGTTGCTTTAGGGCCTTGCTAAGTTGCTGAGGCTGGCTTTGAACTTGTGATCCTCTTGCTTCAGCCTCCTGAGCTGCTAGGAATACAGGTGTGCACCACAGTGCCTGGCTGGCATTCCATTAATTGATTCTCTGTTTTGTTTCTTGAGTTTTAGGTGTCTTGTTAAAGAAGCTGGTGCCAACACCAATATGATGGAGTGTTCCTTCTATTATTGGGATAGTTCCTTCTACCCATAACTTTTTCAGAATTATTGACAGGAGTAGGTGCTGGATTTTGTCAGAATTCTTTTCTGCATCTGTTGTGATGATCATGTGATTCTTGTCCTGAATTCCATATAAGCACTGAATTGCATTTGTTGATTTGTGCATGTTTAGCCAACCTTGCATTTCTGGGATGAAATCCACTTGATCATAGTGTATTATCTTCTTGATGTATTTTTGTATGTAGTTTGCTAAGATTATATTAGGGATTTTTGCATCTGTGTTCACAGGGTTTTTTGTTTGTACTTTTCTTTCCTTGATGTGTCTTTGGTTTTGGTATCAGGGTTCTACTGGCTTCACAGAATGTATTAGGGAGTGATTTTTCCCTTTCAATCTCATGGAATAATTTGAAGAAAGACTGGTGTTATTTCCTGAAAGATCTGATAGAATTAAACTGATAATCTGTCTGGTCCCTATCTTATCCTTTTGGAAGGCTTTGAATTGCTGTTTCAATTTCATTCTTTGATATTTGTCTGTTTAGTTTTTTTTTATTATTTTGTTTCAATTTGGGCAGGTCATATGTGTCTAGAAATTTGTCAATGTCTTTTAGATTTTCCAGTTTATTGGAGTATACATTTTCAAAATAGTTTCTAATGATTCTCTGGATTTAAGAAGTTTCTGTGGTGGTATCTCCTTTTTCATTTCCAATTTTGTTGATTTTGGTTAGTTTGGCTTAGGGTTGTTCATGTTTTTGGAGAACCAACTCCTTGCTGCGTTGATCTTGTGTATTATTTTTTATTCTCAATTTCATTGTTTTTGTCTCCAATCTTAGTTATTTCCTGTCTATTACTAAGTACGGAATTAGTTTCTTCTTCCTTTTTTTTTT
>JAJEJO010003414.1:52217-126164 GCA_020662805.1 Glaucomys volans
TTCTGGGCAGAGGCAGCCTAGTGTTGATAGACAATTAGATACAGCAAGGTGGTAGACTCTGGGCCTGGGTGTGGGCCTGTGCACTAGTTCAAGTTGGGGTGGTGTCACAGAACTGTGCTCAGTGATGGAGACACTGGGCTTGAGAGCCCAGGCTGACCTGAACTCCTCGCTGGGGGTTCAGGCAGTGGCAGGTGGTTGCTCTCTCCTGGGGACACTGTACACTAGCGCCAAAGGCCCAAAGCTCCCTGCCGGGTCACTCCAGACACTGCTGGCAGCCCCAGGAAGCTGGAAATGGACCCCCTCTGCCAGGGAAGCCGCCAAACTCAGAGCAGTTCCAAGTCCCCGCTGGAGTCAGCGATCCCAGCGGCTTCAGGCCATCCTCTCCAGGTGCGGCTGGAGGGCCCAGGAAGCCCGAGATGGGCACTCTCTGCCAGGGAAGCTGCGGAAGTGGCGCAGAATAGTTTCCACTCCCCGCCAGAGACTGTTATCCCAGAGTTTCCCCGGCTGGAGCTCCCCAGAGGCAGCTGGCGTCCCCAGGAAGCTGGTAATGGGCCTTCTCCGCCAGTTAAGCTGCCAAAATGGCGTGGGGTAGTTCCAACTCCCCACCAGAGTCTGCGATCCCAGAGTTTCCTGGACACCTCTGGATGCCCCAGGTAGCCTGAGATGCTCGGTCTCTGCCTGGGAGGCCGCCGGCTGGTGCCGGAGTCATGGCCAGTGACTCCAAAGCACTACTGGGGACCCGCACTCACTTCTTGGCTGGCGCAGACCCAGGTCGGTGGCTCCAAAGCAGCTGTAGGGTCTGGCGTTTCCCGATGGTAGCTGCCCGCGGCGGGCCGAGCCCAGCCCTGCTGAGTTGGTTCTGGAGCGGCACCTGGGGACCCCTTATATGTGCTTTGAATATAAAATCTCGTTGAGAGTCATATTCCTGCTGTTTGAATCCCGAGCAAGTAGGATTCCACGGAGCAAGTAGGAATGCAGCCTTCCTCTAGTCTGCCATCTTGGATCTCTTCTTCCTTTTGTAAGGCCTTGAGGTGGAACATAAATTTGTTTATTTGAGATCTATCATTTTTGGAAAATGTAAGCACTCAATGTTATCAATTGTCTTATTAGAATTGCTTTCATATTGTATCTCTGTTCTCACTTGTTTTAAAGACTTCCTTGATTACTTCTCATTTTTTCTTTGATTTATTCTCCATTTAAAAAAGTATTCTTCAATCTCCATGTGCTTATGTAGTTTCTATTGTTTCTTGTTAATTTTTAGTTTCATGTTATTATGTTCTGATCGGCACAGGACTATATTCATTATTTTGTATTTTCTAAGACTTACATTGTGACCTAGAATATGATCCATTTTGGAAAATGTTTTAATGCACTGCTGAGAAGAAGGTGTTTGGGTGCAATATGTTTAGCTATTTTGGAGTGAAATATTCTGTAGCTATATATTAGGTCCATTTAATTCATAGTTATATTTAGGTTTGAAATAGTTTTATTGATTTTATATTTTAATGTCCTGTCTACTAATGATATGGGTGTGTTGAAATTAGCCAGAATTATTGTGTTGGGGTCTATCTACGATTTAATGTCAAGGAGAATTTTTATAAATGCAATTAAGTGCACTGACATTTGGGGCATATATACTTGCTATATGCTCTAGTTGGATTTTTCCCTTTACTGGGATGTAGCAGTGTTCTTTGTACCTTCTGATTAATCTTTGCTTGAAGTCTCCTTCTCAGGTTTGGTCTCTTGATGTTGTTTCAGAGTTCATGTATATTGTGATCATGTTCTATTTCTTCTGCTCCTTTTATTGTATTCTGTGTACTCAAGTTCATGTATCTTTTTGAGGGCTGAACAGAAGCTAATCTGTTGGTGAGGTTTTCAAGTAAATTTTTAATTAGATTTATTTTGTCTTTCAGTTCTAGGAGTTCTCATTGGTTTCTTTTCAATGTTTCTATTTCTTTGTTGAAATGGTCTTTCATCTCTGTATTTTCTCTGTTAATTCATTCATTTTCATTTGGTTCACTGAACATTCTAATAATCATTTTTTTATAATCTTTCTCTGGAATTTTATCCATCTCCATATCTGCAAGATCCTTTTTTGGGGGATGTGAATTTTGAGGGTGGTTTTGTTTGTCTGTTTTTTATGGTTTCAGAGGTCTCTGTTTTGCAAATCAATTGAGATGGATTCCCCTTCCTAATTTATATACTTGTACTTTTGTGTGTAGCTAGTTTTTGGTGGTAACATCTTTCTGTTTTTTAATATATAAGTAGATGTGAAGAGATGGGACCTGATGTCCCCCACTGGTTGTTCCTCCTTGGGTCCTGGCTGTTGGTTTGGAATTTTTTCTCCCTAATTCTGTGAGTTAAAGTAATGTTAAGGCTCAGGAGGGGTTAGGTCAGAGCCATTGCTGAGAACCACTGTTGCTTGGCTGAGATGTGAGATTTTTCTGCAGGAAGATCTCTGTTCTGTGATTTTGAAGTGTACTAATCATTTTTCAACCCCTTATAGAGGGAGTGGGGAGCCAGTGTTAGCACAAATGCCATCAGTGGATGTACAGTCTTAAGATAAGTGTCTGTTTTTTACTTGGTATCTGTAACACTAAGTGCCTCCTCTATAGGAATGGTGGTGTCAGCATTTAACATCGGTACAAACAATAGAAAAACTCAATAGGATCAGGCATCTGACAGAAGGTGTCTATTATGTTGTCCACTGTAATAATCACAACAACATGAATGGGGTAGGAATTACATTAATTATGTGGTCATACTACTTAGTGGGATTGCAGTTTCTTAAGTAAGATAAAATAGAGTAGGAAGGTGAGAGAAAGTTTGAAATATTTTAAAAAGTGATCAGAGGAGAGGCAGGAGATAGTTAGCAGATTTTGCATGTAAAGACAAAGAAATGACAAATTAACAGAAAGTAATTAAAAAGAGAAAGGATGAGGGAACAGGAAAATTCAACTGTCATGGGGGTAAGAGTGGTGAAGGGGAGATAGGAGGGAAAATAACCAAGGTATGAACAAACCAGCAAATGTGAGATCAAAATAACTCAAACTCTTGTATGATTGTACTGCACTTCAGTCAGATTGAGCCTGAGTAATAAATGTGCAGAAGAAACCTATTAATGTGAAAGTAAAGACATGAATATTCATGCAATGAGAGCACACAACCACACACTATTGGCACAAACATACACATACACACAAAATCATGCATAATGGAAAAAAGTAGAAAAATACAATATGATAAGATGATGTTTGACAAATTTTAGAGTTAAATATAAAAAAGTAAAAAATGTGCATATGGAGAAAAAAGGGATAGGGAAATTATAAATAGGAAAAAATTTATTGAGAAATACAGGGCTTGTTTCCACTGTGGTGGTCAAAGTGGCTGGCAGGAATGGATTTTCATTCTTCATATTTATTTAGGCTCTGTAACCCTTGGGTGAAGGCCTTTGGTTATTAATGTCTATGTGTCATCACCTAGTTGCCAGCTGGGTGTCACTGGTCTTAGCTTCTGTTCTCCCAGTACAAGTTGGGATAGACTGGGGAGTGCTGATGAATTTTGTAATTCTGTAGTGGGGGGTGATGCAGAGTTCTTAATTGAAAGCCCAGTAATTGGGTTTTATCGCGGATCCCTGCCCGCAGTGAAACGCGACACGTAGGCTGGTCAGAAGCTTTATTCAAAAAATGGCCATCTCCTTACAGATTCTTTCTTCTTCCTCTCAACAGGGAAGTAGGGCTGTATATATAAGCAGCAACAACCAATCAGAAAGCTGTCCATGAGGTTAGTGCGTGGACTGTAAGCTATACAGAGTTTAGACATTCAGTGATCACGCACAGAGCATGCAGAAGCATTGGTCAATGGCAAAGACTTCCTCAAATGATGCGACTTGTTTACCCTCAGCTTTAACCGCACTGGCATAGCGCCAGCTGCCATCTTGCACAGCAAAGCTTTAGAGCCTGGGGCCCTGGGCACCCCGACAGGTTTAGTCTTGGGTGAAGTTTGGAACTCTGTTGGTGGGTATTTGGGATTCAATCCATACCTCCTGTTGTTGGGGAGCTGCCAGTCTCTGCTGGACATCTGGATCTCTAGGGCCTTCAGTAAAGTCCACTTTTAGGGCATAGGGACTAACCCTCCACAGGCTTCACCTTCAATGCTATGAATGTGAATTACCAGGTAGCTGCTCTGGAGTGTAGACACTCCTGTGTGGCTACTATAGGTGTCTTCCCAATAACTCTCATGCGGGGGCCAACAACAAGGACTTTCTTTGTGTCTATTTTAGTCACTCTGATTCAGGTATACACGACAGATCAAAATATGCAACTCTGGTTACTTCCTTTATATGTCCCTGATTTATCTCTGTTCACTGCTGTGCAGTATTTATAGATAGTTCCCAGGCCTGTGGTTGTTTTTCTGCCAGGAACAATTCTTGATTGGTTTCAATGAACCACTTTCCCCACTGAATCTATTCATTGAATTTAGCTTTATGCTCTAAAATGCAGGTTTTCCTAAGCCAAAAAAAAAAAAAACTTTTTAGAATTTATTTTATTGATTTTTGTTGTTATTTGCTACACATCTTCTCTCAATGCCACTGCTTACCCTCCTCTCTGTGGCCAGCCTGAACCAAGATGGTGAAACTCTAATGTATTGTTTATTTATTTATTTTATAATTGTTTATTTATTTTTAGCCAAGACACAAAATTCTTTTCAAATATTCAAATCAGCCTAGGTTTTTTTCATATCTCTGTTGATTGCTTGTAGATCTTCTTCTGTAAAGTGTCTGTTCATTTCCTTGGCCCATTTGTTGATTAGGTTATTAGTGTTCTTGGTGTAAAGATTTTTGAGTACTTTGTAGATTCTGGAGATTAATACTCTATTGGAAGTGTGTGGGGCAAAGATTTTCTCCCACTCTGAAGGCTCTCTCTTCACATTGCTGATTGTTTCCTTTGCTGAGAAAAAACTATTTGGTTTGATTCTATCCCAATCATTGTTTCCTGCTTTTTTTTTCTTGTGCTTTGGGAGTTATGTTAAAGAAATCTGGTTCTAGGCCAACATGATGAAGATTTGGACCTATTTTCACTTCTATTAGGTTAGGGTCTCTGGTCTAATTCGTTGGACCTTGATCCATTTTGAGTTGAGTTTTGTACAGGGTGAGAGATATGGGTTTAGTTTCATTTTGCTGCATATGGATTTCCAGTTTTCCCAGCACCATTTGTTGAAGAGGCTGTCTTTTTTCCATTGTATGTTTTTGGCTCCTTTGTCAAGTATGAGATACCTGTATTTATGTGGGTTTGTCTCTGTGTCCTCTATTCAGTACCATTGATCTACCTGCCTATTTTGGTGCCAATATAATGCTGTTTTTGTTACTATTGCTCTGTAATATAGTTGAAGTTCCAGTTGTGATACCCCCTGCTTTGCTCTTCTTGCTAAGAATTGCTTTATCTATTCTGGGTCTCTTATTCCTCCAAATGAATTTCATGATTGCCTGCTCTATTTCTATGAGGTCCATCATTGGAATTTTAATTGGAATTGCATTGAATTTGTATAGCAAGTTTGGTAGTATGGCCATTTTGACAACATTAATTCTGCCTATCCAAGAACACGAGAGATCTTTCCATCTTTTCAGACTTTCTTTAATTTCTTTCTTTAGTGATCTGTAGTTCTCATTGTAGAAGTCCTTCACCTCTTTTGTGAGATTGATTCCCAACTATTTTTTTAGGCTCTTGTGAATTGGGTAGTTTTGCTAATTTCTCTAAGAGGATGGAACACTTATGAATAAAAATGCATTTGATTTATGAGCATTAATTTTATATCTGGCTACTTTACTGAATTCGTTTGTGAGTTCTAGAAGTTTTATGGTGGAATTTTTAGGATCTTCTAAATAGAGAATCATGTCATCAGCAAATAAGGATAGTTTGAGTACTTCTTTCCCTATTCATATCCCTCTAATTTCTTTCGTGTGTCTAATTGCTCTGGCTAGAGTTTCAAGGACGATGTTGAAAAGAAGTGGAAAAAGAGGGCATCCCTGCCTTCCAGTTCTCAGGGGTGTGCTTTCAATTTCTCTCCATTTAGAATGACATTAGCTGTGGGCTTAGCATAGATAGCCTTTACAATGTTAAGGAAGGTTCCTACTATCCCTATTTTTTCTAGTGTTTTGAGCATGAAGGAGTGATGTATTTTATCAAATGCTTTTTCTGCATCCATTGAAATAATCATGTGATTCTTGACTTTAAGTCTGTTGATGTGGTGAATTACATTTATTGATTTCCAGATGTTGAACCACCCTTGCATCCCTGGATGAAACCCACTTGATCATGGTGCACTATCTTTTTAATATGCTTTTGTAAGCGATTTGCTAAAATTTTGTTAAGAATTTTTGCATCTATGTGTATTAGGGATATTGGTCTGAAATTTTCTTTCCTCGATGTGTCTTTCTCTGGTTTTGGTATCAGGGTGATATTTGCTTCATAGAATGAGTTTTGAAGGGTTTCCTCCTCCTCTATTTCCTGAAATCTTTTGAGGAGTACTGAAATGAGCTCTTCTTTGAAGGTCTTGTAGAACTCGGCTGTGAATCCATCTGGTCCCGGACTTTTCTTTGTTGGTAGGCTTTTGATGACTTCCTCTATTTCATTGCTTGAAATTGATCTATTTAAGTTGTGTATGTCCTCCAGATTCAGTTTGGGTGGCTCATATGCCTTTAGCAACCTGTTGATGTCTTCCAGGTTTTCTATTTTGTTGGAGTATAAATTTTCAAAATAGCTTCTAATCATGTTTTGTATTTCATTAGAGTCTGTTGTGATATTTCCTTTTTCATTATGAATTTTAGTAATTTGAGTTTTCTCTCTCCTTCTCTTCATTTGTGTGGCTAAGGGTTTATCAATTTGTTTATTTTTTCAAAGAACCAAGTTTTTGATTTGTCAATTTTTTGAATTCTTTTGTTTCAATTTTGTTGATTTCAGCTCTGATTTTAATTATTTCCTGTCTTCTACTACTTTTGGTGATGTACTATTCTTCTTTTTCTAGGGCTTTGAGTTGTAATGTGAGGTCATTGATTTGTTGATTTTTCATTCTTTTATTGAATGCACTCCATGCAATGAATTTTCCTCTTAGCACTGCTTTCATAGTATCCCAGAGATTTTGATATATTATATCATTGTTCTCATTGATCTCTAAGAGTTTTTTATTTCCCCCCTGATGTCTTCTGTTATCCATGCATCATTCAACAGCATATTATTTAATCTCCAGGTGTTGGAGTAGTTTCTGTTTTTTATTTTATCATTGATTTATAATTTCATTCCATTATGGTCTGATACAAAGTAGTAGATACAAGGTAGATATAAGGTAGTAACTATCTTTTCATTCTTGCTAAGAGTAACTTTGTTGCATAATATATGATCTATTTTAGAAAAGTACCCATGTGCTGCTGAGAAGTAAGTGTATTCACTTCTTGATGGATGAAATATTCTATATATGTCTGTTAAGTCTAAATTAGGGATTGTGTTATTGAGTTGTATAGTTTCTTTTTTTATTTTCGCGGTGCTGGGGATCGAACCCAGGGCCTTGTGCTTACAAGGCAAGCACTCTACCAATTGAGCTATATCCCCAGCCCTCTATAGTTTCTTTGTTCAGTTTTTGCTTGGAAAATCTGTCCAATAATGAGGGGGGTGTGTTAAAGTCACCCAGTATTATCGTGTTGTGGTCTTTTTGGTTCCTGGAATTGAGAAGGATTTGATTGACATTCATGGATGTGCCATTGTTTGGGGCATAAATATTTATGATTGTTATATCTTGCTGATTTATGTTTCCCTTAAGGAGAATGAAATGTCCTTCACTATCCCGTCTAATTTTGGCTTGAAGTCCACTTTATCTGATATGAGGATGGAAATTCCTGCTTTTTTACTGAGTCCATGTGCGTGGTATGTTTTTCCCTATCCTTTTACCTTTGGCCTGTGGGTATCTTTTTCTATGAGATGCATCTCTTGGAGGCAGCATATGATTGGGTCTTTCTTTTTAATCCAACCTGCCAGTCTATGTCACTTGATTGAAGAGTTCAGGCCATTAATATTCAGGGTTATTACTGAGATGTGATTTGTATTCCCAATCATTATGGCTTATTTTTGGTTTTTAACTTGACTTGGTTTCTCCTTTATTTGGCTATTCCTTTAGGGTAGTTCCTCCCTGTGCTGGTTTACATTGTTGATCATCATTTCTTTCATGGAATGTTTTGCTGAGAATGTTCTGTAGTGCTGGCTTTCTATTTGGAAATTCTTTTAGCTTTTGTTTATCATGGAAGGATTTTATTTCATCTTCAAATATGAAGGTGAGTTTTGCTGGGTATAAGATTCTTGGTTGGCATCCATTTTCTTTCAGGGCTTGGAATACATTATTCCAGGCCCTTCTTGCTTTTAGGGTCTGTACTGAGAAATCTGCTGATAACTGTATTGGTTTCCCCCTGAATGTAATCTGATTTCTTTCTCTTGCAGCCTTTAAAATTCTATCTTTATTTTGTATGTTAGGTACCTTCATTTTAATATGCCTTGGTGTTGACCTGTTGTAGTTTTGTACCTTTGGTGTCCTGTAAGCTTCTTGTATTTGATTTTCAATATCATTCTTCAGATGTGGGAAATTTTCTGACATTATTTCATTGAATAGATTATTCATTCCTTTGGTTTGTATCTCTGTGCCTTCCTCAATCCCAATAAATCTTAAATTTGGTCTTTTCATGATATCCCATAATTCTTGTAGGCTTTGTTCATGAATACTTACCATCTTCTCTGGTTGGTCAACTTTGTTTTCAAGATTAAATATTTTGTCTTCAATGTCTGATGTTCTATTCTCCAGGTGATCTAGCCTGCTGCTTTTGCTGTCTATTGAGTTTTTAATTTGGTTTATGGTTTTCTTCATTTCAAGGTTTTCTTTTTGGTTTGTTTTCAACATCTCTATCTCTTTATTGAAATGATGTTCTGCTTTCTGCATCTGTTCTTTAAACTGTTGGTTGGTGCAATCATTCACTTCCTGCATTTTTTCTCTCATCTCATCATTTGCTTCTCTGATCATTTTAATTATGTACATTCGGAACTCCTTTTCTGACATTTCTTCTACCATGTTATCACTGGATTCCGTTGATGCAGTTTCTAGGTTTTTTTTGAGACACTTTCTTCCCCTGTCTTCTCATGTTGTTCGTGTATCTTCCCTTCTATCCGTGAGAATCTGAGGTATAGCAGTTTCACCCCTTAAAACAAGTGGCATCCCTGCAGGTTTCCAATTTCTCACCTCCTAGTCTTCAGTAGTACTATACTGTGGGTCAGGGCCTGGCTGGAGTAAGGCTTGGACTCTGGGCTCAGCCTCACAGCATGGGAGCCTCAATTGTGTGATCTGTGCTTGTCCCCCACGTTGAAGGCTCCTGCTTCTACACTGTGCCTGCTGCCCCCTCAGAGGTCTCTTGGGAGCACTCTGGCCCTAAATCTGTGGTGGGGAACTCTCACCCATCTGCGCTGGGCTGAGCCTGATGTCTGTCTCTGTGTCTGCCTCCCCGGACCTGGAATTCTTGTGGGACTTGGCTGAGCTGAATGCATGCCTTTGGGCTGGGCCCCAGGTAGAGGATGAACCAAGTGTCCTCTCCTCAGTACCCACTTCCCGCGCTAAAGGATCTCGCCTCCAGGCTGTGCCAGCCACCCCCATGGAGGACCCACGGGATAGCTCTGGGCTGACATCCCGAGTGGGGAACTCTCACCTGTCTGCTCTAAGTTTTCTAAGGAATCTCCATATTGCTTTCCAGAGTGACTGCACCAATATGAAACTCCACCAGCAATGTACGGGTGTGACTTTTTCCCTGCATCCACGGCAACACTCATTATTGCTTGTGTTCCTGATAATAGCCATTCTAATTGGAGTTAGGTGAAATCTTAGGGTGGTTTTAATTTGCATTTCTCTAATTATTAAGATATGATGAGCACTTTTCTATATATTTTTGATCACCTGTACATCTCCTTCTGTGAAGTGTCTGCTTATTTCCTTAGCTCATTTATTTATTGGGTTCTTTGTATTCTGATGTAAAGTTTTTAAAGTTCTTTATGAATTTTGGAGATCAGTGCTCTGTCTGAATTGTGTGTGGAAAAGATTTTATCCCACACTGTATGCTTGCTTTTCACATTATTGATTATTCCTTTTGCTGAGAAAAAGTTTTTTTAGTTTGAATCCATCCCATCTATTGATTCTTGCTTTTATTTCTTGCCCTCTGGGAGTCATGTCAAGGAAGTCTGGTCCTAAGCCAACATGATGAAGATTCAGGTCTACCTTTTCTTCTCTTTGGTGAAGGGTCTCAGGCCTAACTCCTAGATCCTTGATCCATTTTGAGTTGAGTTTTGTACAGGGTGAGACATAGGGGTTTAGTTTAATTGTACTGCTTTTGGATTTCCAGTTTTGCCAGTACAGTTTGTTGAAGAGACTATCTTTTCTCCATTGTAAGTTTTTGGTACCTTTGTATAGTATAAAATAATTGTACTTATGTGTCTTCTATTCTGTACCATTGTTC
Organism: Glaucomys volans; assembly: GCA_020662805.1. Classification (NCBI taxonomy): domain Eukaryota; kingdom Metazoa; phylum Chordata; class Mammalia; order Rodentia; family Sciuridae; genus Glaucomys; species Glaucomys volans. Next base: position 62,752 of record JAJEJO010003414.1, read on the forward strand.
TACCTGTCTATTTTGGTGCCAATACCATGCCATTTTTGTTACTATTGCTCTATAGTAGAGTTTAAGGTCTGGTACTGTGATACCTCTTGCATCATTCTTCCTGCCCAGGATTACTTTGGCTATTCTGGGTCCTTTGTTCTTCCAGATGAATTTCATGATTGCTTTCTCTATTTCTTTCTTTTTTTTGGGTACTGGGGATTGAACCCAGGGCACTCCACCACTGAGTCACCTCCCCCGCCCTATTTTGTATTTTATTTAGACACAGGATCCCACTGAGTTGCTTTGGAAGTATGGCCATTTTGATTATATTAATTCTGCCTATCCAAGAACATGGGAGATCTTTCCATCTTGTAAGATCTTTCTCAATTTCTTTCTTTAGTGTTCTATAGTTTTCTTTGTAGAGGTCTTTCATTTCTTTTTTTAAGATTGATTCCCAAGTATTTTATATTTTGGAGGGGCTATTGTAAATGGAGTCATTTTCCCCATTTCATTTTCAGGTGATTCATTGCTTATGTATGTAAATACATTTGATTAATGTGTGTTTATTTTATATCCTGCTATTTTGTTGAATTCATTAATTAGGTCTAAAAGTTTCCTGGTAGAGTTTTTTTTTGATCCTCTAAATATAAAATCATGTCATTGGCAAATTGTGACAGTTTGAGTTCTTCTTTTCCTATTCGTGTTCCTTTAATTTCAGTGGTCTGTCTAATTGCTCTGGCTAGTATTCCAAGCATGCTTTTGAATAGAAGTGGTGACAGTGGGCAACCTTGTCTTGTTCCAGTTTTTAAAGGGAAAGGGAATGCTTTCAGTTTTTCTCCATTAAGAATGATGTTGGTATAAATAGCCTTTACAATGTTGAAGTATGTTCCTACCCTCCCTATTTTTTCTAGTGTTTTGAGCATGAAAGGGTATTGTATTTTGTCAAGAAATGCTTTCTTAACATCTATCAAAATAATCATATGATTCTTCACCTTAAGTCTATTGATGTGATGAATTACATTTATTGATTTCTGGATGTTGAACCAACCTTGCAACCCTGGGATAAACTTCACTTGATCATGGTGCACTATCTTCTTAATATATTTTTGTACATCATTTGCCAGAATTTTGTTAAGGATTTTTGCATCTGTATTCATCAGAGATATTGGCCTAAAGTTTTTTTTTTCTAGATGTATCTTTGTCTGGTTTTGGGATCAGAGTGATACTAGCTTCATAGAATGAATTTGGAAGAATTACCCCTTTTTTGTTTCATGACATACTTTCATGAGTATTGGTAGAAGTTCTTCTTTGAAGGTCTTGTAGATCTCAGCTGAGAATCCATCTGGGTCCCGGGTGTGTCTTGGGTGGTAGGCTTTCGATGGCTTCCTCTATTTCATTACTTGAAATTGATCTGTTTAAATTGTGTATGTCCTCCTGGTTCAGTTTGGGAGGATCATATGTCTCTAGAAATTTGTCGATGTCTTTAGGATTTTCTATTTTTTTGGAGCATAGATTTTCAAAGTAACTTCTAATTATGTTTTGTATTTCAATGGTGTCTGTTGTAATATTTCCTTTTTCATCATGACTTTTAGTAATTTGAGTTTTCCCTCTCCTCCTCTTTGTTAGTGTGGGTAAGGGTTTATCTATTCTGTTTTCCTTTTCAAAGAACCAACTTTTTGTTTTGTCAATTTTTTGAATTGTTTTTTTTTGTTTCAATTTCATCTCTGATTTTATTTCCTGTCATCTACTACTTTTGTTGTTGTTCTGTTCTTCTTTTTCTAGGGCTTTGGGATGTAATGGTAGGTCATTTAATTGTTGACTTTTTATTCTTTTCTTGAATGTGTTCAATGCAATGAATTTTCCTCTTCATACTGCTTTCATAGTGTCTGGAGATTTTGATATGTTGTATCATCATTCTTATTTACCTCTAAGAATGTTTTCATCTCCTCCCCGATGTTTTCTGTTATCCATGCTTCATTCAAAAGCATATTATTTAATCTCCAGGTGTTGGAGTAGTTTCTGTTTTTTATTTTGTCATTGATTTCTAATTTTATTCCATTACGATCCAATCAAATACAAGGTAGTAGCTCTAATTGTTTTGCATTTACTAATGGCTGCTATGTGAAATAACATATGGTCTGTTTTAGAGAAGGACCCATGTGCTGCTGAGAAGAAAGTGTGTTTCCTTGTTTATGGATGGAATATTCGATGTATGTCTGCTACGTCTAAATTATTGGTTGTGTTATTGAGTTCTATGGTTTTTTTGCTTAGTTTTTGTTTGGAAGATCTATCTAGCAGTGACAGTGGTATGTAAAAATCACCCACAATTAGTGTTGTGGTCTTTTTGATTCCTGGAATTGAGAAGGATTTTTTTGAGGTACAAGGATGGGCCATTGTTTGGGGCATAAATATTTATGAACATTATGTCTTCTTGATTTATGGTTCCCTTAGGCATTATGAAGTGACATTCTTTATCCCTTCTGACTAACTTTGGCTCGAAATTCACCTTATCTGATATAAGGATGGAAATCCCAGCTTTTTTACTGAGTCTGTGTGTGTGGTAGGTTTTTGCCCATCCTTTCAACTTTGTCTCTGGATGTTCTTTTCTATGAGATGAGGCTCTTGAAGTCTCTTGAAGGCAGCATATTGTTGGGTCTTTCCTTTTAATCCAATATATGAGTCTATGTCTTTTTTTTTTTTTTTGAAACTGGGTATTGAACTTAGGGGCACTCAGTCACTAAGCCATATCCCCAGCCCTCTTTTGTATTTTATTTAGAGACAGGGTCTCACTGAGTTGCTTAGTGCCCTGCCTTTGCTGAGTCTGGCTTTGAACTTGCGATCCTCCTGCCTCAGCCTTCCAAGCTGCTGGGATTACAGGCATGTGACACTGCACCCAGCCAATTTGTCTTTTGATTGATGAGTTTAGGCATTAATGTTCAGAGTTATTATTGAGGATATGATTTGTATTCCCAGTCATTTTGGCTTAGTTTTGGTTTTTACCTTGGTTTGGTTTCTCCTTTGATTGGCTTTTCCTTTAGGGTACTTCCTCCCTTTGCTGACTTACATTGGAATATTTTGCTGAGAATGTTCTGTAGCACAGTCTTTCTATGTGTAAATTCTCTTAACTTTTGTTTGTCATGGAAGTATTTTATTTCATCTTCAAATCTGAAGATTAATTTTGCTGGATATAGGATTCTTGGTTGGCAACCATGTTCTTTCAGAGCTTGAAATACATTGTTCCAGGCCCTTCTAGTTTTTAGTGTCTGGACTGAGAAATCTGCTGATATCTGTATTGGTGTCCCCCTATTTGTAATCTGATGCTTTTCTCTTGCAGCGTTTAAAATCCTATCTTTATTTTGTATATTAGGCATTCTCATTATAATATGTCTTGGTGTGGACCTGCTGTAATTTTGTGCACTTGTTGTTCTGTATTCCTCTTGTACTTGAATTTCCATTTCATTCTTCAGGTTTGGGAAATTTTCTGATATTATTTCATTGAATAGGTTGTTCATTCCTTTGGTTTGTATCTCTGTGCCTTCCTCAATCCCAATAACTGTTAAATTTGGTCTTTTCATGATATCCCATAATTCTTGGAGATTCCGTTCATAATTTCCTACCATCTTCTCTGGGAAACTTTATTTTCAAGATTCAATATTTTGTCTTCATTATCTGAGATTCTGTCTTTCAAGTGATCTAATCTGTTGCTGATGCTTTCCAATGAGGTTTTTATAAAGTTACCTCATAAGAAAGGAAACATGTGATTCATGTCTTTATGTATCTGGCTTCCAAATGATTTTGGGGCCTGAAAATCTTAAGTCTGTATTGGAGAAGCTATTCACCGATTGACTCTAGTCTCAGAAGCTCCTTTATCAGAATCTGGGGAGAGAAAACTCCAGAAAACATGATCTTTCCCACAGTAGTGATTTCTCAACCAAGGCTACCTATTCATATTTTTTGGCATCTTTTAAGAAATTTGAATTGTGTGCCTAATGTCAGTTACTGCTCTACATGTGGGGTGCAGTGCTGAAAAACACAGAATCACTCAATGAAGACTTGTTTTCTTATTAATTCCTATAATGCTTCATGACATTTCTGTGGATTATAGGTTGACCCACAGTTGATACCTGTGTGAAAAATGGCCTGTATTAGAATGCTCATATTGATATCTTGTGGGCTACACAGACACCCTGGGATGCTCTACTAAAGCATTTCAATGCCAGGTAGAGTCCTAAGAATAAGGAAGATCTTAGAGGTTATTATAGCTGTGCCTTAGATTTACAAGGACCACCTGCAGACTGAGATGTGGTTATAAATGAGGTCAGGGATGAGGACAAGTTTCTGACTTCTGGAAGGAGTTCAGGAAATCCATTCACCCCAGTTCAGTCCCTGCCCACCAGGGAGTGCAACTCCCTAACACTAGCTCACTTCCTGTGTGAATTGCAACTTTAGGCTCATTAATTTCACTATGACTTCAACATTCTTCATGTCAAGAATCAAGAACATTATTTAGCTGACTCTCTAAAGATGAATGCTTCTCTGGGCTTAGTGACTGTAATGCTCTTGGTACTTGGTAAGTAAAATGCCTTTTAAAATTTGGACTCTTTCTTCTATAATATCAGAAAGCTCCCTAAACAAAAATATATCTGAGAGTTTTATCACCAAGGTGATATAGTTCTCTTTTTCCCTCAAGGAAGGACTGGTGGAGACTCAGTGACCCAGACGGAAGTCCAGGGTACCATATCAGAAGGGGCTTTGCTGACTATAAACTGCACTTACTCAGTCACAACCATAGCATACCCTGCTCTTTTCTGGTATGTTCAATACCCTGGAGAAGGTCTAGAGCTCCTCCTGAAAGCTGTTACTGCCAACGATAAGGTCAGCAACAAAGGTTTTGAAGCCACATACAATAAAGAAGCCACATCCTTCCATTTGGAGAAAGCCTCTGTCCAAGATTCAGACTCGGCTGTGTACTACTGTGCTCTGGGTGACACAGTTGCAGAAACTGCAGGGACAGCTGAGCACAAACTCTGAGCAGCACCCAGGGTCCTGGCTGCTGAGTGTCTGCCTCTGGGATCCACTCTGGTTTCAGCACAGTCTATTGTGTGTGCCATGTTGTTTCTCTGGTTGATGCAAAATCATACAAATGTCCAGAGCAGAAGAACAAGAAGTGGACACACCCAACGCAGCCCTTCATCAGTCAAAGTGAAGACAGAAGGTGACAGTGTTAGTTCATCATGCAGGGCCAAAGAAATTTCAAGATAAATGACTCAATTGATGAAGAGGTCTCTTCTCATCCTTGCACACAAAGCCCAGACCCCATGTTTTTCCAGGTTACCCTGGTAGACATTGCTGTGGCTTGTTATATTTTTAGAGAGACAAATGTGCCTGAGGAGGTGGCATCTGCATAGGGTCTCCCTAACAGAGTGTGGAAGGAGAGGTGAGAAGAGAGCTGGAGCCCCCATCTCTGAAATCCACTAGTGCCAACAGAGTAAGAATGGAAAAGAAGAAAGGAGGAGGAACAGACCTCACATCAGCAACAGTGCAAGGAGGAAGGGCTTCTCTTTTTTGGTTAATCAGTTGGTGGACTCAGGCTGATGTTCAAAGGAGAGGGAGGGAGCAAACGCACAATTAAAAAATGACCCATGGTTAAATGTTAAATGTTGAGTGGTCCTGGCTGGTTTGTTTGTTTGTTTATTTATTTACTTTTGAGTAGTTTTAGGTCACAACAAATTTGAGAGGAGGTTACAGAGATTTCTTACATACAAGACCCTGGCCCTCCGGTCCACCCACCCCAGCCTTCTTCATTGTCAACATCCTCCTGAAGAATGGTTCACTTGTTGCAATGAACTCCACTCCCACATCATTGCTACCCAATATCTATGGATTTCATTAGGGATCACATTTGTGTTCTTACATCATCTGGGTTTTGACAAATGCATAATGACACCTTTCTATCATTATAGATTAATGTTGAACACTGTCATTGATGTAGACTTCATCTGTGCTCCACCTGTTCATTTAATTCCAAACCCAGACCTGTGGGAGCTTTTGACTGTCACTGTGGTTTGCCTTTTCTCAATTGTCATTTATTTGGAGTTACAAGTTATATTGCATTTTTTTCAGTTGTCTTCTTTCATTTAGTAACATGCATTTAAGTTTTCTCCATGGCTTTCATGACTTGATAGCTCATTTCTTTTTAGTGCTGAATAATATTCAATTTTCTAAATATATCCTAGTTTATGTATCCATTCATCTGCAGAGAGGCATATGGTAGCTCCCAATTGGGACAATGAAGAATAAAGATGCAATACACATCCTGTGCAGGTTTTGGTGTGCACATATTTCAACTACTTTGGATAAGCACCATGGAGGGCAATTGCTGGGCTACTTGGAAAGAGTACATAAGAAGCTGCCAAACAGTCTTCCAAATACACATACTTTTGTATTTTCATAGGCAGGAGTTAGTTTCTATTGTTCAATTTCCTTACTAGTATTGGGTGTTGTTATATTCTGTATTCTGGCCTTTCTAATGGTATTTTAGTGGTATCTTTTTGTTTTCATTTGCCTTTCCCTCATGACATATGCTGTGGAGAATCTCTTCATATGTTTATTTGCTGTTTGTATGTATTCTTTGGTAAAGTGTGTAATAAGGTCTTTGACTCATTTTAATTGGTTGTTTTGTTATCATTGAATTTAGAAATTTATTTCATATTTTAGATAAGAGACCTTTATCAGAAGTGTCTTTTCCAATGTTTCCCCAGTCTGTGACCTGTCTTCTTATTTTCTTGGCATTGCTTTTCAGAGAATAGAAAATTTTAATTTTAATAAGATCCAGCTCATCAGTGATTTCATTCATGGATCTTGCATTTAGTTTTGCAGGTACTAATGCATTGCCATATGCAAAATGACCTCCATTTCCTGTGTTATCTTCTTGGGATTTTATAATTATCATTTTACTGATAATCCATTGATATTCTAATGACCTACTGCTGCCTTATTAGAGGTGACCCCACCTCCTACCATGGTTTCATTGAAGATTAAGTTTCTAACACCGGGGCTTTGGGAACACATTCAAACTATGATCATATCACTGAGAAATCAATGACTTTCTTTGGGCTACAGTATCATTACCCATTAAATTTTATAATCATCTTATTGTAAAATGTAACATGATTATTAAAGTACATAAGATTTATACACAATTTATATATATCATTTTGTTGTTTACAGATTTAAGACTGCCATGTACACATCAGCATCTATCTGTATAGAAATGTACACCTCTACCTATCTATAGATTATTTTGAGAAATTTGTGAACAAAATTGTGGGCCTGTCAATTCCTACTTCTGAAGGCAGATCATTTGGCAGGAGACCCTGATAAGAGTTCATGTTGTAGATCAAATCTGAAGACTGTTTGGAGTAGAATTTCTTTTTCTTGGGATAACTCAGTATGTTTTTCTTAAAGGCTTCAACTGACAGATAGGGTGCACTCAGAATATGGAGAGTGATTTGCTTTACTCAAAAAAATAAATGTTAATCTTATCTAAAATAGACTAGTGTCACAAAATATATTTGGGCTCTGTGGTCCAGGCCAAGTGGACCCATACAATTAACCATCAGACCCTCTTTGCCTCCTATTATTCTCTTCTAATTGCCTACCTTGCCTTATATGATGATAATACAGCAGGTTTTTTGTTTATTTTGTATAGTATATATTTTCATTATTTTGCTTTTAACCCCCCTGTTAAAGGCAACATCTCAGATGTACAATGTCCATCCCTACTTAAGACTGTCCTATGTTCATTGGCTTCCTGTTTGTTGAGGAAATAGAAGCAACAAAGCAGGAATTTTCAAAGCTTCAACACTTACCACTTACCAACATGTGTGCTCACACACTCCACCTCTCCTTTTGTTACAATGGCATCGCATGAGAGCAGGGTTCTGCTGACCCTTAGCACATATCACCATACCTGAAAAAGAGTATGCTTTTCAAATATAGTTGCTGAATTAATAGGGAATGATTAATATACTACTACCACTACCAGAAAAAAAAATTGCCATTCATTCATTCAGTAAAATTTTATTATGCATCTATTTCTTGAGAGACTCTATTGAAGAAACTGAAGATGTAGTGGAGAGTAGAAGAGAGAAAAACCTGTGTCCAAGGTGAGCTTCTGTTTTAGTCAAATGCTTGGTTCATGCTAGCCACTACCATTGCTGCTCTACACTGTCAGGTAAGTGTTCCCATACCTAGTTTCAGATGAGAACACTAAAGCTAACATCTAAACACTAAACACTAACATCCTGTGTGGATGAGAAAAGGGTTAACTGCCAGAGTATGATGTTGTCTATAAATCAATCAATTACCCATAAACTTATCCTATCAATAAACTAACAAGAACCAATACTCTTTTTCAAAGGGGGGGGGTGCATGACGGGATCTGGCTCTCACAACATGGAGTAGTTCAACTCTCTTTTATTTATGATCACACAGGTAAAGGGGCTGGAACAGCAGGGGCTTCTGATGAACAGGATGGGGTGGAGTTAGAGGAACAAATTGCTCATGGAAACTTTCATATAGCCTGACAGGGACCACTCCCATAGTGCCACATGGGTGGGACACAGTTCAGTCCATAATATCCCTTGGAGCTCTTGTCCAAATCTCCCTGATCCAACATTCTATGGATTTCTGGCACAACAAATCATTCTGAAAACATTCCAAACTGAAAAATAATGGAAGTAGAGGGACCAGTGATAAGAATCTAAAAGCTGTTATTTGGACTTAGCTTCCTTTTTCTCTGCTATTTTCTTATATGGAATTTTCTCATTTTTAGTTTCCCCCTTTTCTGAAAGGAAATTAATTCTTTTTGGTACATTTCTCTTCCTATTTTCTTTTCTTTACCAATTCTGTTTTTTCTGTGAATGCTAATTTGTTTCAGTCTTTTCTCCACTGCGGTCACAGATTGCACCTCTGCAGGAGCTAATCATGTAGCTGAGAAACTTGCTGTTCTCCTCTTGCACTCCTCCTCCACCACCAGAATGGGCTGGGCTCATGGGACATCTCTTTGGTGGGTATGGTGGTTTTAGTGGATGGGGACGAGGGATGTGGCATTAGTCCCTGCACACAGGGCACCAGGAAAAATTTCATCCTATATGTTCTATGGTCTTGGTTGTTTCACTTTATGCTTCTTCTCAAGCAGTAGGCAGCAAAATTTTTCAATCAGATAATCTCTTCTTAGGTATGTTTTGATTATTGATAGGCTTAGATTGATTATTTTGGTGTACTCTGGGTTTTTCCTTTCCCCTATAAAAGTCTGTTTTCTGTTCCATTGATAAATTTTTCATTGATCAATTCTTTAATTTTTTAACATTTTAGACAATGTAGAGAGTATTTCTGTTCTTATGTTTTTAGGATAACTATGCAAATTATGTAGTACATAAATACACATGTATGTCATCATATAAACACTATATATTTTTTCTATGCACTATATTATTATTTTTTTCCACAGTGTTATTCTACTGCATTTTGTTCTTGCATATCCTACATCTTCCATAGCTGATTTACTATCTTTAGAATCATCTCTGTGACTGTTTGGTGAAAACTACACATCAGCTATATGTAGGAGAGAAATTTCAGAGTTTATCTAATTAGCAGAAAAGCTATAGCTCCAATGCTCAAATAAGAAAAGCAATGAAAACAAGCCATCCACACAACATCAGAACATGAATTCACTCTCTTCTCCTAAAGGCTGTTGTCCTTGGACTTCCCTCTTCCCTGATATTTTTCACCTCCTGGTCACATGGACCTTCCTTTTAATTGCTCCTTATCTCTGTATATTGAAAAGATGGCCACTTGTGAATAAAGACGAATGCCTTGCACAGTTACTGCCATGTTATATTTCATAGCAAATAACCAACACCTTGAGGGTTCATCAACAGGGGAGGGCTGCACAAACTAGGCATGCCATGATGTGATGCAAGGCAGCAGCAGAACCTGTCTGTGCTCACTTAATAAGACCTGCAGGTTTATTAATGAGTTCATGCAGCAAGTTACAGGAAGTTATGCACAGCATGTATCATATTGTATCAAGAAAAATGCTATTAATTAAATACTACTTATTGTCTGTTGTTTCACATATTTGGTTCTTGATTCTAAATTTACAGTGAAGCTTCTAGGAGCTTGAACTGCAGCCTGAAAGATGAATGAAGAGTTGGGGTGATGAGTGGTAAAAGGGCCAGGATTGTAGGGGAAGTCAGAGGGGACTTTGGGTCATGTGTAGTATTTTATGACTTTCGCTAATTCTATAAGCATGAATCTTTCATTATGTTAAAACCAATAATAAGTCATCAAAGCCATCATATAGAGTAATCCATATTTGTGTCTATCCTTCTCAGAACAAGGCAGGGGAGGGAGGAGAAATTGTTCACCTTCTTCAGAAGATTATATCTAAGCATCACACAGATAAGTGCTTCACCTGTATCTGGGATCATACACCTTCACTTTACCCTCCTCTCAGGGTCCTACACTTTTACAGATGTGTGTTATTTGACCTTTTCCCATCAAATTTAACTAGTGTCTCTGCCCTTTTAAATATACTTACTTATTATTCACTCATAGTAAAATGTGAATGAATGTTTATGGATTTATTTGAACCAAACTGAAATCAAATGAATAGGGTAGTCTGAATATGAACTTATTAAATGTAGTATGCAGTCTGGATGTGGTTTAGCAGGCCTGTAATCCCAGAGTCTCAGGACACCAAGGCCAAAGGATCACATGTTCAAAGCCATCCTCAGGAAGTTAGTGAGATCCTGTCACAAAATAAAAATCACTCAAAGTGAATCAAGGATCTAGGTGTTAGACCAGACACTGACTAAGAGAAGAAAAAGTAGGCCCAAATCTACATCATGTTGGCTTAGGAACCAACTTCCTTAACAAGACTCCTAAAGCACAAGAAATTAAATGAAGAATCAACAAATGGGATGGAATCAAACTAAAAAGCTTCTTCAGAGCAAAGGAAACAATCAAGAATGTGAAGGGAGGGCCTAAAGAATGTAGAAAATCTTTGCCACCTACCCCACAGATAGAGCATTAATCTCCAGGCTAGATAAAGAACTCAAAACACTCAACACCAATAAAACAAATAACCCAGTCAACATATGGGCTAAAGAACTGAATGGCACTTCACAGAAGAAATCTGAATGGTCACCAAATATATGAAAAAATGTTCAACATCTCTAGCAGTGAGGGATATGCAAATTAAAACTGCACTGAGTATCATGGCTTTCACACCACCAGGAGCAGCGTCCTTGGCCCAGAGCACTGGCCTGCCCCTGCCTAAAGTCCCCAGCATGGAGCCAGGCCTGCCCCCCTGAGCTCCAGCCATGGGCACAGGGCTGCCGGTGAGCCCCAGCACGGAGATCAGGACTCCCACGCCATCTGGTACATCTTCGCCTGCAGAAAGCACCAGGCCTGCTGAGCCACCAGGTCTGTGGCTGGAATTCCCAGCGGAGAAGCATAGGCCTGCTGCTGCTTGAGTCCCTAGTGGAGAACTCAGGCCTGCCTGGGCCATCAAGCCCAGTGTCTCTAGCACTGAGCACAGGTCTGCGCCCCGCTCTCCCACCCCACCTTGGTCTAGTGCTCAGGCCACACTCTGGCCTGGAGGCTAGCACTCCTGCTGCTACTGACCATCTATCAGCACCAGGTCACCTCTGTCCAGAAGCAATTGATTATTCCCAACCAGGTCATAGTGAGACAGCACCCTTCTTGGGTTACCACTTGAACAAGCCCTCTCAGGCATCAGGCAATTGGAAAATAAGAGGTTTGAACTGTACAGTATAATTTTATTGCAGAACATTTTTAAATTAGTTGTATTATCATGATTATTCCTAATATACCCACTATATTCCTCCCTTTTTCTTTTACTAATATTCTTATCGCTCTATCTTCCTTTTATACATCCATTCCCTTGGATAATCTTCTTTTTCTCATGCTAACAACCTATTTCTTCTGCCTCCACTATTCCTACAACATAGTATTATCTATAGTCTCACTTCTTATCCCATCAATATTATGTCCTATACACCTCCTCATCCTCTCTGTCCAACATATGATTGCAGTCTTTATTGCAAACTTATTGGTTATGCTGTAGATAATAATTTGAACTCATCTCTGTTTATTAAGACAACACTGTTAATATCTCAATAGGGACAATTTAGATTAAGGATGTATATTGTTTATATGGTGTGCTGCTAATATTGATCTCTCACTTCAAGGAGAGGTATTTAAAATTGAGCAGGAACCCTATAAGTCTTTAAGGGGGTACTGAAATACCTAGGGGAAGATACACTAGCAACAGGGGAAATCATGGGAAGAAAATGTCCCAAACAAACCCAGATACTATACCAAAAGAACTCAATGACACCATGGCAGAAGCATTGTCAGAAAGGGAGTTCAGAATGTACATTATTAAAATGATCCTAGAAGCAAACGATGTGATGAGAGAGCAAATGCAGGCAATGCTAAAAGAGCAACTGCAGGAAACAAAAGATCATTTCAATAAAGAGGTAGAGATTCTGAAAAAAAAAAAAAAAACCAAACAAACAGAAATCCTTGAAATGAAGGACATAATAAACCAAATTAAAAACTCAATAGAAAGCTTAACCAACAGTCTTGATCAATTGGAAGATAGAAACTCAGACAATGAAGACAAAATATTTAATCTTGAAAATAAACTAAACCAAACACAGAAAATGGTAAGGAATCATGAACAGAACCTCCAAAAATTATGGGATATCATGAAAAGAACAAATTTAAGAGTTATTGGGATTGAGGAAGGCACAGAGATATAAACCAAAGGAATGAATAAGCTGCTCAATGAAATAATATCAGAAAATTTCCCAAATCTGATGGATGAAATGGGAAATCAAATTCAAGAGGCTTATAGGACACCAAATGCACAAAATCACAACAGATCCACACCCAGGAACATCATAAGAAAATACCTAACATAAAAAGCAAAGATAGAATTTTAAAGGTTGCAAGAGAAAAACATCAGATTACATATAGGGGGAAACCAATATGAATATCAGCAGATTTCTCAGCCCAGACCCTAAAAGCAAGAAGGGCCTGGAACAATATATTTCAAGCACAGAAAGAAAATGGATGCCAACCAAAAATCTTATACCCAGCAAAACTTACCTTCAGATTTGAACATGAAATAAAATCCTTCCATGACAAACATAAGCTAAAAAAATTCACAAATAGAAAGCCTGCCCTACAGAAAATTCTTGGCAAAGTATTTCAGGAGGAATAAATGAAGAATAACAATGTAAGGCAACAAAGGGAGAAATTGCTCTAAAGGAACAGCCAACTAAAGGAGAAACCTAGTTTGGTTAAAAGTCAAAGATAAGTCAAAATGACTGGGAATACAAGTTATATCTCAATAATAACCCTGAATGTTAATGGCCTAAACTCATCAACCAAAAGACATAGACCGGCAGATTGGATTAAAAAGAAAGACCAAACTATATGGTGCCTTCAAGAGACTCATAGAAAAACATACCCACAGACTAAAGGTGAAAGGTTGGGAAAAAACATACCATGCACATGGAATCAGTAAAAAAGCAGGGGTTTCCATCCTCATTTCAGATAAAGCAGACTTTAAGCCAAAGTTAGTCAGAAGGGATAAAGAAGGACATTTCATACTGCTTAAGGGAAGCATAAATCACTAAGACATAACAATCATAAATATTTATGCCCCAAACAATGGTGCATCCATGTATGTCAATCAGATCCTTCTTAATTTCAGGTACTAAATAGACCAAAACACAATGATATTGGGTGATTTTAACACACCTCTCTCATCGTTGGACAGATCTTCCAAGCAAAAATTGAACAAAGAAACCACAGAACTCAATAACACAATCGCTAAATTAGATATTACATCCATCTATAAGCAAATACACTTTTTTCTCAGCAGCTCATGGATCCTAAAATAAAATAGACCATATGTTATGTCACAAAGCTACTCTTAGCAAATACAAAAAGATAGAGATACTACCTTGTATTCTATCAGATCATAATGGAATGAAATTAAAAATCTATGATGAAATAAAAAACAGAAACTACTCCAAATCCTGGAGATTAAATAATATGCTGTTGAATGATGCAAGGATAACAGAAAACATTAGGGGGGAAATAAAAGAATTCTTAGAAGTCAACAAGAGCAAAGATACAGCATATCAAAATTTTTGGGAAACTATAAAAGCAGTGCTAAGAGGAAAACTCATTGCATGGAGCTCATTCAATAAAAGAATGAAAAGTCAAGAAATCAATGACCTCACATTACAGTTCAAAACCCTAGAAAAAGAGGAAAAGGTCATCACCAAAAGTAGTAGAAGACAGGAAATAATTAAAATCAGAGCTGAAAGCAATGAAATTGAAACAAAAGAGACAATTCAAAAAATTGACAAAACAAAAAGTCGGTTCTTTGAAAAAATAAAATTGATAAACCCTTAGCAACATTAATGCAGAGGAGAAAGAAAACTCAAATTACTAAAATTCGTGATGAAAACGGAAATATCACAACAGACTCTAATGAAATAGAAAACATAATTAGAAACTATTCTGAAAATTTATACTCCAACAAAATAGAAAACCTGGAAGACATCAACAGGTTGCTAAAGGCATATGAGCCACCCAAACTGAATCTGGAGGACATGCACAACTTCAAGAGACCAATTTCAAGCAATGAAATAGAAGAAATCATCAAAAGCCTACCAACAAAGAAAAGGCCAGGATCAGATGGATTCACAGCCGAGTTCTAGAAGACCTTCAAAGAAGACCTCTTTCCAATACTCCTCAAAGTATTTCATGAAATAGAGGGGGAGGAAGCCCTTCCAAACTCATTCTATGAAGCTAATATCACCCTGATACCAAGACCAGAGAAGGACACATTGAGGAAAGAAAATTTCAGACCAATATCCCTAATGCAAATAGATGCAAAAATTCTCAACAAAATTTTAGCAAATTGCTTACAAAAGCATATTAAAAAGATAGTGCACCATGAACAAGTGGATTTCATCCTGGGGATTCAAGGTTGTTTCAACATCTGGAAATCAATAAATGGAATTCCCCACATCAACAAACTTAAAGTTAAGAACCACATGATTATTTCAATAGATGCAGAAAAAGCATTTGATAAAATATAGCACCTCTTCATGCTCAAAACACTAGAAAAAACAGGGATAGTGGGAATGTTCCTTAACATTGTAAAGGCTATCTATGCTAAGTCCACAGCTAACATCATTCTAAATGGAGAGAAATTGAAACATTCCCCCTGAGAACTGGAACAAGGCAGGGATGCCCTCTCTCTCCACTTCTATTCAACATCGTCCTTGGGCCTCTAGCAAGAGCCATTAGATAGAATAAAGAAATTAGAGGCATATGAATAGGGAAAGATGAGCTCAAACTATCCCTATTTGCTGATGACATGATTCTCTATCTAGAAGATCCTAAGAATTCCACCAGAAAACTACTGGAACTCATTAATGAATTCAGCAATGTAGCAGGATATAAAATTAATGCTCATAAATCTAATGCATTTTTATTCGTAAGTGATGCATCCTCTGAGAGAGAAATTAGGAAAACTATCCCATTCACAATAGTCTCAAGAAAAAATATTTGGGAATCAATCTCACAAAAGAGGTGAAGTACCTCTACAATGAGAAATATAGAGCACTAAAGAAAGAAATTAAAGAAAGTTTGAGAAGATGGGAAGATCTCCCATGTTCTTGGATAGGTAGAATTAATATTGTCAAAATGGCCATACTACCAAACATGCTATACAAATTCAATGCAATTCCAATTAAAATTCCAATGACAGACTTCATGGAAATAGAGCAAGCAATCATGAAATTCATTTGGAGGAATAAGAGACCCAGAATAGCTAAAGCGATTCTTAGCAAGAAGAGCGAGGCAGGGGGTATCACAATACCAGACCTTCAACTATACTACAGAGCAATAGTAACAAAAACAGCATGGTATTGGCACCAAGATAGACAGGTAGATCAATGGTACTGAATAGAGGACACAGAGACAAACCCACATAAATACAGGTATCTCATACTTGACAAAGAAGCCAAAAACATACATGGAGAAAAAATAGCCTCTTCAACAAATGGTGCTGGGAAAACTGGAAATCCATATGCAGCAAAATGAAACTAAACCCATATCTCTCACCCTGTACAAAACTCAACTCAAAATGGATCAAGGACCTAGAAATTAGACCAGAGACCCTGCACCTAATAGAAGAGAAAATAGGTCCAAATCTTCATCATGTTGGCCTAGGACCAGATTTCCTTAACATGACTCCCAAAGCACAAGAAATAAAAGCAGGAATCAATGATTGGGATAGAGTCAAACTAAAAAGCTTTTTCTCAGCAAAGGAAACAATCAGCAATGTGAAGAGAGAGTCTTCAGAGTGGGAGAAAATCTTTGCCACACACACTTCAGATAGAGCACTAATCTCCAGAATCTACAAAGTGCTCAAAAATCTTTACACCAAGAACACTAATAACCCAATCAATAAATGGGTCAAGGAAATGAACAGAAAATTTACAGAGGAAAATCTATAAGCAATCAACAAATTTATGAAAAAATGTTCAACATCCCTTGTTATAAGAGAAATGCATTTAAAACACCTCCCACCTCAGACTGTTTGGGATTTGCAAGGATACCTGAAAGCCAGGAATGCCCTTGGAGCCTGGGAGATTTTGACTAGGGTTCAGAGCAGAGCCCAGGATCCCTGTTCTTATCAGAACCTGAAAACTCAGAAAGGCCCCAAACTACACAGGTCTCTTGTGTCAATACCTCACAACTCTGGGCCTCAGTTTTTCCATCTATAAAATGAGAAGGTTAGGAGTGGATGATCACTTTCACCATGGTCTGCATCAGAGTCCACCTTCCCAGTGTTAATAAGACTTTGTATGCTTCTGAGTCTGTGGCAAGACTTATGCATCCCAAAGCACACCCAGCCACATCCATTAGGTTTTTATTTTAGGTTTTTATTTCATTCACAGTAACTGAGTTTGGTAGTGCTGGAATCAATCCACCCATTATACAGACAGAATAATCAAAATGGAGACTTAAGTGCCTTGGCTGAGGTCACAATAATAATCACGATTGCTTCAAGCTTACCTGAAATCTCTCCCTATTTAAAAAACAAACAACACAATGTGCCTTGAAAACTCTGGAGTTTCCACTGAAGAATATTTTTTTTTCCTATTGCCTATGTCAGACTTGTTAAATAATAGTTAATTTAAAACCTTCTGCTGGCTTTTTACATGGTTTAGGGTAGAGGTGCAAAACAGATGGCTCTTTCTTAAAAGAAAGAAAAAGATTTAACCCTCTTTTGGCTATTAAAGGAGAGGCCCAGTCTGAAAGGGGAAAGATGAAAGAAGAGAGAATTAAATTGTTATTCACTCATTCAACAGATGTTTATTTAGTGCCTGCTATGTGCCCAGAACTGCTCACAATTGTGAACAGACGTGATCAAAATCTCAACATTCTGAAGGTTTGCATTCTGGTTGCAGTGGGGGTGAGGAGCATTAATGACAATAACCAAGATATATAAATAAAATGCACAATGTCAGCCATGCATGGTGGTGCACGCTTGTAATCCCAGTGGTTCAGGAGGCTGAGGCCCTAAGCAGCTTAGCAAGACCCTGTCTCAACATAAAAACTAAGAAGGGTTGGGGATGTAGCTCAGTGGTAAAGTGCCTCTGGGTTCAATCCCTGGGAAAGAAAGGAAGGGAGAGAGAGACAGACAGAGACAGAGAGAGAGAGAGAGAGAAAGGAAGGGAGGGAGGGAAAGAAAGATTACATTGTGCCCTAAAATATGTACAATTGTAATTCATCAGTCAAAAAATTTAACAATTTTTTATTTTTCATATAATGTATTTTGTTATTAATTTTTATCTTTAAAAACTGTTGCATTAAAACACTATCTTACTTGATTAAAAAAAAAGAGAAATGCAAATCAAAACCACCCTAAGATTTCATCTTACCCCCATTAGAATGTCTTTTATTAAGAGCAGAGGCAACAACAGGTGTTGGCAAGGATGTGGGGAAAAGGGTACACTCATACATTGCTGGTGGGATTGTAAGTTGGTGCAGCCACTGTGGAAAGCAGTGTGGAGATTCCTTAGAAAACCTGGAATGGATCCACCATTTAACCCAGTTATCCCACTCCTTGGCCTATACCCAAAGGACTTAAAATCAGCATACTACAGTGATGCAGCCACATCAATGTTCATAACTGCTCAATTCACAATGGCTTGATTGTGGAACCAACCTAGATGCCCTACAATAGATGAATGGATAAAGAAACTATGGTATATATACACAATGGAATATTACTCAGCCATAAAAAGAATAAAATTATGGCATTTGCAGGTAAATGGATGATGTTGGAGACTGTTATGCTAAGTGAGATTTGCCAATCCCAAAAATCCAAAGGCCGAATGGTCTCTCTGATAAGTGAATGATGAGGCATAATGGGGGGTGGAAGGGTGGCAAAATGGAGGAAGATGGATAGCATCGAGGGAAGAGAGAGGTGGGGTCGGGGTGGGGGGATAAGAGTAATAACAGAATGAGACAGACATCATTGCCCTGTGTACATGTATGAATGCACAGATGGTGTGACTCTACTTTGTGTACAACCAGAAAAATAATAGCTGTACTCCATTTGTGTTCAATGAATCAAAATTAAATAAATGTTAAAAAAAGAGTACAAGTAACAATAAATGCTGGCGAGGATGTGGTGCAAAAGGTACACTCATACACTGCTGGTGGGTCTGTAAAGTGGTGCAACCACTCTGGAAAGCAACATGGGGATTCCTCAGAAAACCTAGAATGGAACCACCATTTGACCGAGTTATCCCACTCCTCAGTATATACCCAAAGCATTCTATAGTGACAATGCTACATCAATGTTTATTGCAGCTCAATTCACAATAGCTAAAGTATGGAAACAGACAAGGGACCCTTCAAAAGATGAATGGGTAAAGAGAATGTGGTATATATACATAAAGAAATATTACTGAGCCATAGAGAAATGATGGCATTTGCTAGTAAATGGATGGAACTTGAAACTCTCATGAAGGGAATTAAGCCAATCTCCCCAAACCAAAGGCTGAATGTTTTTTCTGATATGCAGATGCTTATTAACATTAAGGGAGTTGGGTAGAGAAGAATAGAAATACTTTGGATTACACAAAGGGAAATGAATGGAAGGGAGGGGAAATGGGAATAGGAAAAATAGTAGAATGAGGTGCTTTACATTCCTTTGTTCATGTATGAATACATGCCCAACATAATTCCACATCATGAAGAAAGGCAAGTTGTGTTCCATATATGTATATTATGTCAAAATGCATTCTACTGTCATGTATATCTAAAAAGAAA
This sequence comes from Glaucomys volans, assembly GCA_020662805.1. NCBI lineage: Eukaryota > Metazoa > Chordata > Mammalia > Rodentia > Sciuridae > Glaucomys > Glaucomys volans. The sequence continues at coordinate 82,204 of JAJEJO010003414.1, forward strand.
AAAAAATTAAATTAAAAAGAAAAGAAAAAAGAAAGGCTCAGTGATTGAGCACCCATGTGTTCAAGCCCTAGTACAAAAAAAAAAAAAAAAAAAAGAGTAGTATCCAGTAAATTCCATAACATATTATCAAACACATATTCTTTGGGGGAGTGGCTGGTGTTTGAATCCAGACCATTATGCCTTTGTTCTACCACTAAGCTACTTTCCCACTTGTGAAAGTGGTTATTTTTTCATTCCCATTCAATCTAGGCAGCTGTTTTGTTTTCTGACCATCTGCATTTTCAGCACCGGGGACAATTCAGTGAGTGGGGCTAGGCTGAGTGACTGCTGAGGACTTGGTTGGTCTTCACTGGCCTAAGTTGATGGAATCAGTCCACCAGGGGGCACTGCAGACTTCAGGAGGAGCAACTTCTGAGGATTTTCAGAGAGGAAACCAGAGAATCTGAACTAGTCACATGATAGCAAGGGGGCAGGTAGTGTTGGTGTAAGTTTATTTCAGGTCTTCAACTCTGCCATTCTACATAAAATTTCAGAAAGTTGGAGACTGTATCTATATTTATTGGATCTCTTATATCTATAAATCCATTGGGAGGATGATTTTCTGAGCAGATATCAGGGAATTGCATTTTCCTTGGCATATGAGTATGGAGGTCTGTTAGAAAATATCTCCAGTACCTGGTTTCAATTTTTTTTGTTTCATTATAGAAATTGCCAAAATATATTGAGGTAGAATTTATTCCTATACTCTTGATGGCCAATCTTTTTATATATTGTCTTTGAGACTAGAAAGAACAAGAATAAATGGGTGAGAAGAAAAGATGAACAATGAAGAACAAAACTAGAAGAAAGGGGGAGGACAATATTGACTTGGCCAGCAATTGTGGCCTGCAGGATGTGGGGGAAAGGATTGGACAGCAGAAGGGGAGAGGTAGAGACTAAAACATGGTGGACACCATATGCAGGGCCTCTTTTCCCTCTTTTCTTGTTGGGAATATTTTCAATGGAGGTGGAGATCTGCATTTCAAGAAATGGCTTTAATTTCTTAATGCTAATTGCATGCTATTGAATAATTTTCCTTGATCAGAATTTTCATGTAATTAATATCTGAAATTCCCTGTTACCCACATAATGCAAGGGAATGTACTTAATCTTCCTGTGATTCTTCAAGGCTCTATTTAATCTAGTTGAGACATAGGTTATTCCCTAAAGCATCATCGTCCCTTTTCACATATTTTCCCACAAACTTCTCTTACATCAGCAGTTATAAGAAAAAAACCCACTTTCATGATCGTTCATTAGAACATCAACTCCTAGACCTACACTGTCCACACACAAAAGCAAAAACAAAAAACCACTTTTATTTTCATCCACATGAAACATGGCCTTCTCCCCACTGCACTGTCCTCACATCATTCTGGAGCCACCCCTGCAGTCTCACTGGGCCACTGTGGGTGGAGCTCCCTGTTAGGGAAAGGACAGAGCTCAGATGTGCCTGGGGCTCAGTGAGTCAGTGGAACCTGCTGCCTGAAGAACAAGCTTGTCTGTCCCCAGACCTGACACCTGTAGAGCAGGGAGAAGGCCCCAGCAACCAGGCCAGCAGCCATGCAGAGGAGACTGGGGGCTCTGCTGGGGCTTCTGTGGGTGCAGGTTTGCTGTGAGTTGGGTCTAACCCAGATGGGGCTGGGGGTGTTCTAGGGCTGACAGTGTGAGGGAGGGCAGGGGAGGATGGCATGAAGCTCCCCACCCCTCATCTGCCTGGGTGTTTCCTGGGCTATCCTGGAGGTTTGTAAACATCACCGATTTCCCAGTGACATCATCTGCGTTTGCTTTTCTCTTTCCAAGCAGGGGTGAGAGGGCAGCAGGTGGAGCAGAATCCTTCAATGCTGAGTCTCCAAGAGGGAACCAGCGCTACTCTGAGGTGCAATTTTTCTACCTCCACGACCAGAATGCAGTGGTTCCGACAGAATCCTGGGGCCAGCCTTGTCAGTCTGTTTTTCCTGACTTCAGGAACAAAGCAGGAGGGAAGGTTAAAGGCAACAATGAATTTTCAGGAGCGCTCCAGTTCCCTGCACATCTCCACCTCCCAGCTGGAAGACTCAGGCACCTACCTCTGTGCTGCAGAGGCACAGTGCCCCCAGGGAACCTGCAGCCTGTCCCCAAACTGCAACTGCAGCTGCAGTCACAGCCTCTGCCTAGAGAGGACTGGCCCAGCAGCGTCTGCACAGCCTTGGGTGTCCTGATTGATGTCATAGCACTGTCACCTCTGCTACCAGGAGACTTCTCCAGCACCTTATCCCTCTTGGGTTGGACCTTTTTCCTCCCAGAAACCCTTTGCAGGAAAATTTCTATTAAGCAAGCATTGAAGCAACTGATAAGGATGTCAGAGCCCCAAGTACTGTTAAAACACATCCCTTGTAGGAACTTATTTATAACACCTAAATTACCATGATGAAAAATGTTTGAAAACTATATTGGTCAACAAATCAAAAAGAGTTGTCTTAGTATTCCAACTCATTGTAGATTGTTCAATTCCCAGCAAAACAGGAAAATACGATGTGACATTAGGTATCTTGTACATATTAAATATTTGTATTCAGATTTTTTTTTATATCTGGAACCTCTACAAAATATAAAGAAAAGTTCTTTCTTGGTTTTGAGTGTCAGGATTATAGAGCAAAAATGACTTGCTTGAGCTCACATGGTTACACTGTAGAGAATCTTGGGTGGCATTCCCTCTCAGGAAATGTGATATTACAGTTTGTGCTCTGAGGTAGCCAGTGCAGAAGACTCCAGAATGCAAAAGATGTCAATGGATATATTTCTACAATGTGTTCACATACATCCCTGACCAAAATATCCATTTAATCATTTCCAAGTAGCAGCCTTTCAGGAAATGCTCATTAATGTTGAGTTTTGTTACATGGGAATCCAGTGCTCTTCCTTGCATTTTGAATGAATCTTTTACTCATGATTTTCTAACATCCTTTAGGGTCTGGGAAAGGGAGTAGAAATCTTCCAGCATTACCCCCAAAGAAACTTTTATTTTCTGTAGCCACCTACCAAAACTTCTCAGAAACAAATGCAAAGTTTAATCCTGTATGCGGATTAATTGCCATGTAAATTGATTCTCATCACTGCAAGCTCTTTGTGTTAATGTAGGGATGGTGGAGGAAAGAGCAGGTCCATGCAATTAAAATGAGGACACCTGGGCAACTCCAGTGAAGCTGGGAGCAGGACCGGTTTCCTGGGAATGTGACCTGTACAGAATCTCAGGGGCTGGCACTCAGGAAGGGTCTGAAGCTTGATAAAATGTTGTCTTGTTGCTGCCTTGAAATTCTTAATAATTTTGCATTTCTTCTTTTGAGAAGTGCCTATTTCATTCATGGGTTATTTATTTATTTTTTGTTTTTAAGTTTTTTGAGTTCTTCATATATTCTGGATTTTAATCCTTTGTCAGAAGAGTAACTAGCAAAGATTGTCTCCCATTATGTAGGTTCTCTCTTTCATTCTTAATTGATTCCTTTTAAATTTGTTCAATTTTTTAAAAAATTGGTGTCATACCATTTACTAACTCTTGATATTATTTCCTGAGACTTAGGAATCCTTTGTGAATGTCATTATCTGCACTTATATGTTGGAGTGTTGACTCTACGTTTTCTTCTAGGAGTTGTATATTTTCTACTTTAATTCCTGGATTAAGTCATTTTGAGGATTTTTTCGGGGGGAGGCAGGGTGGGAGGTAGGGATGTAATCTCATTCTTCTACTCATGGATATTCAGGTTTCCAATCACCATTTGTTGCAAAGGCTACTATTCCATAACATAGCTTTCTGTCAAGGATCAGATGACTGCATCTGTGTGGGCTTTTCCTTATCTCTAGTCTTTTCCATTGGTTTATGGGTCTGCTTTTATACCAGTACCATGCAGTCTTTGTTACTATAGCTCTATAGAATAACTTGAAGTCAGCATTGCTTTTTTTTTCTTTTTTCCACTTGTCTACTGTGGATCTGTGGATATCTTAATTTTCCATATGAATTTTAGGACATTTTTTTCCCCTGAATCTTGGGATGAATGTTCTTGGTATTTAATGGGAATTGCATTGATTCTTTGTAATGTTTTTTGTATCATGACCATTCTGATAGTATTTTTTTCTACCTTTCCATGAATGTGGGAGTTCTTTCCATGAACTAGTGTCTTGTTCAATTTCTTTCTTCAGAGGTCTAGAGTTTTCATTGTAAATTCTCTCACCTCTTTGGATATTTTATTTTTGTTGAGGCAATTGTGAATGGTATTGTTTTCCTGATCAGAGATAGGAATTATATATAAAGACAGCAGTCTGATGGTGTAGAATGCTATTTATGTGTGAAGTTTTGAATGAACTTAATTTTTCTAAGAAAGATAATTTTAAAAATAATTTTCCTTATAATCGAAAATACAGCATGAATAAACATTCAGAATTATATACAAATTGTGGAGCCTCTATTAAGTTATTAGATATCCAACAATTATAGAAAATATCTGTGGAAACATTGAAATTTTGATGTATTAATTATCTTTGAAAATTATATTCACATTCATAGGATATTGATTTGAACAAGAAGGTAATTCATGTTACAATAATTGATTCCCTAGAAACGTCAAACCTAGATTTAATTAAAGTAGCAAAAGTAGTATTGTTTTGAAATAATATTGTTCTAGCATATTTTAAGAACTTCTGTATCTGTTGCATCATTTATCCCAATAGAAATTACCAAATATTTAGTTCATATTCTTGCATTGAGTAAAAGTTCTTGAGATCAGTTTCAATTTGTAGTGTGGCCATTTTGACAATATTAATTCTGCCTATCCAGGAGCATGGGAGATCTTTCCATCTTTTAAGGAAATTTATTTTGTTATTTCTAGAAATCCCTGGTGGAATTTCTTGGATCTTCTAAATATAGAATCATGTCACTGGCAAATAATTGTAGTTTGAGTTCTTCTTTTCCTATTCATATCCCGTTAATTTCTTTGTTCTGTCTAATTACTCTGGCAACAGTTTCAAGGACTATGTTGAATAGAAGTGGTGATGGAGGGCAACATTTTCTCATTCCAGTTTTTAAAGGTAATGCTTTCAATTTTTCTCCTGTTAGAATGATGTTGGCCTTGATTTTAGCATAGATATCTTTTACAGTGCTGCATTATGGGCAGGATCAGTCTGGGAGAAGCAGAGTCTGAGACAATGTGCATTTCCAGTATTCAGTGGTCTTCTATCTTACTTTGTTGTTTGGCTTACAAGTTCCTTTGATGAGGAGTTTTTCTTTGTCACAGACAAATGGAGGAATTTTTTTGCTGAAAGGGAAAGTATGAAGTGTTCCTTCATTTATGAGTGTGAATCATGGTGCTTCCTTGATTTCAAACATGTCAAATCAGCCTATGGTTGTGTCAACACCATCACATCTACCACTTTCCAATTTATTAACAGTGACTCAGTGGTGTGCACGAACATCAATGTTTATCTCTACATACTAACTGTGCATTTAATTTCTGCTCTGATACCTACTTTGTCACACCTGTCGCCACTTTTCTGTGTCTCAGTTCCTCATGGGAGGTGGAAAGGCCATTTTACTAGGGAGGTCAGTAGTTAAGGATGTGACCACAAGGGGACAGTCTGCCCCAGCTGGTGCAGAACAGGTGGAGGGTCTTGGTAGTGGATTCTGAATGAACAGGCGTACAGTAGAAGCAGAGCCTTTTTCTTATTGACTGACAATGAAAGAAACCAGTATAATTGTTAGAGGAAAAGAAGCAACACCCTGATAACACAGGGTGCTCTCCTGGCTAGAGATATCAAATCTGTGGTCTAAAGGGAAGAACAATGAGGACACTAATTCATTCTTTATTCATGTTCTTGTAGCTGCATCTGAGCTGTAAGTTGAGGATTGGGGGATAATAGAGCTTACTACTCAATGTTCTTTTAGTGTCCAGGGAGAAGACTGGATTTATTCAGATCTACTTAATGTCCTGCAGAAAATAGAATTCCAGAGGTTAATGACCAATTTTTTTTTTCTTTCCCAGGTATGAGCCTAGGAGAGAAGGTGGAGCAGCATCTTTCTGCCCTGAGTGTCCAGAAGGGAGTCAGTGCTGTTATCAGCTGTAATTATTCAGTCAGTGGTTCTATCTTCTTCCCTTGGTATAAGCAAGAACCTGGAAAAGGTCCCCAGATCATTTTAGAGATTCTTTCAAATAAGGAGATGAATCAAATCCAAAGTCTCTTTGTTGTGTTGAATAAGAGAGCCAAACAATTCTCCCTGAACATCACAGCCACCCAGCCTGAAGACTCAGCTGTCTACTTCTGTGCAGTTAGTGCATGGTGCTTCCCAGACACCTGCAGCCTGTACTCAAACCTGCCACTAAGCTGAGTCCCACCCGCTTTCCTTACTGTAGACTTTCCAGAATAGCATTTTGTTTGCAAGTATCAAACAGCATATTAGTATGTAACCAGAAAGTTAGGTACATTCATGACCCAGATGCTTAATCATTTTTTCTATCATTCTTGTGTATATTTAAGGGATATAATATGATGTTTTGATATACATAAGTACAGTGAAAATTAGACAGATGGATGAGAATATGCATAGGGAAGGCATGGGGGAAGAAATCTCCATGTATCTCCACATGATCAACAATCCTAAAGCTGTGCTTAACCAGTTCTTAGAGGGAATTGGAACTCTTATGCCTTGACATCTGGACATTGAAGATGAGTTCATATCTGTTGTTCAGACTCCTCTCACATAAATAACCCCTTGTGATCAATATCATAATTCCTGTTATTGCTGACCTTTGAATCTTTAGATATTGCATTAGTTATTTTTTCTTATTAACAAACATTACATACCAAACACAGAAAATATGTATGATTCCAAAAATGTGAAATTGATTAATTTTGTAAGCAATCTGTTTCCAATATTTGTTCAAAGAGTTTAGAGAAGTACATATGTAGGATGAACAAGTCTAGATATATAATATACAGTATAAGGCATATAGTTGATTATTCTCTATTAGGTATTTCAGTCAAATGAATAAATTTTGCTGCTTTTGTCAAACACAAAAACTTTCTATGGAAGAGAATAGATGCATAATTTGCTTCACTATATAACCATTATACTATGTATATTCATTCTAAAATATCCTATTGTAAAACTCCAATTATATAAACCAAATTTATTTTGAAGAAATCTATTTGTTTTCATTTATCCATGTTTCCTTCCATTTTATAAAGAGAGTTAAATTTGTTACTCAACATTTTTTATTGCTCCTTCATTTCTTGTATATATGAAAAATGATATATGTGCATACATAGATATATATTAATCTTCACTTTACTCAACTCTTACTAATGGGTTATGGAAGAAATTTGGTTTATGATTAATTCATAGATGGTTCACTACAATGCTGTCTTCAAGTCTAGATGAATTAAATACTATTATCCCAAATTTCCTTTAAATATTATATCCTTTAGTGATGACAGCAGGTCAATGAAAGTGAGGAAGCTGTATAAATAAGAAATTCCTGAACTCTGACTTCTTGTGAAGGGCAGGTTAATTTTAAGAGCTCCCATATTAAAGATGGATACAGCTGGCATTGGTATGGTGAGGAACATCCCTCTTGGCTCAGTTGTGGATGTTGGTTATCAACTAATTGGCTTGTTCTTGTAGTCTTCAGAATAAATTAGATTTAAAACATCTGAACAAGAGTGGGAGTGGCTGATGTTATGGCCCCTCCTTAAACTGGATGTCCTTCTTTCCCTCAATATTGTCACTAGCTCCTGTCCAACTTGTTATTAGTCCATTTCCCCCAAGACTGATAATGGAGTGAGAAGGAAGCATGGCTTACATTTTATTGCTAAGTTTCATGATTATGAGAGAGAGTATGCTCTCATTTGCTTAAATGATCTATCTCACTAAGGTGAAAACTTATCCAAAAGAATAAACACACACACACACACACACACAAAGACACACAAAATGAAAGAAAACATTCCTCTAGCCACAGCATGCAGGGTCATTCATCTCAGATCCAGACCCATACCATTGTTGTTGTGGGTTTTCCTTTTGTTTCTATAACAAATTCGGTGGCTTATGGTAACAGAAATGTTTTTTTCTCTGTCTTGGTTCTGGAGGCCTGAAGTTGATATCAGGTTCTCTGGGCTGGAATCGAGGTGTCAGTGGGGCTGCACTCATCCAGAGGCTGTAGAGAGAATCTGCTCCTGGTCTCTCCCAGCTCTGATGGCTGCCAGCATTTCTTGGTTGTGGCTGCCACTCCAGTCTCTGCCTCCACAGTCACCCTGACTTCTGTATCAAAAGTCTCCATCTCACCAGCACAAGCACACACAAGGTTGCTTTCAAATTTCAAATAATCCAGTATACTCTCTAAAGATCTCAGGATCTTTAACTTAATCAAAGCTGCATATAAATTAATTGACATCCCAGGAGTCAGGAGCTGATTAGTTTTGGTGGTGTTATTTTGCTTCCCACAGTGGGTTTGGCTGAATCTTTTATCCACATTGAAGAAATAGTGTTATATATTACACTGAGCCCAATCACAAAAATATAAAGTGTAATCACTTTATTTTTCTGGTGTTTCAAATATTGTTTTTTAAATTATCTATGTAAGAATTAACTTTTGTACAGTTCTGTGAACACTGATTTCCAGTGCATCATCTATGTAACCACTGCACAATCATGACACAGAACAGTGTAGTCACCTAAGATACTCTTGTCTCTCCTGTGGTAATTACAGCCTCCCAACCCTAAGTCCTGGCAAATCACTCTGTTCTTTTCTACTTGTGACTTTGAAGAATGTCCTGTGAATTGAACCATATAATTTAAACCTCAGAAGAAATCTGAGTCTTGGATAGAGGAAGCAGATGCTACCGGGTACACATAAGACCTCCATCTCTGCACCAACCTCAGCCGTTCCTACTCCTGAATGTTTTAAAGCTTATGTCATTTTATTTAGAAGATCATCATTTTCCAGTGTTTCTATTTCCATGAACATTTGATTTCTATTTTTTCCAAAAAAGAAAAAGAATACCCCACAATAATGACAACTGATAAAAGAGAGTTTCAGTTCATTGCTATGTCAGTTCGTACAAGCAGGGTGAGTCATTCTCTCTATATAATGTTAACTGCACCAACTCAATTTTTGGGGGGGAGGGGCTACTGGGGATTGAACTCAGGGGCACTCAACCACTGAGCCACATCCCCAGCTCTATTCTGTATTTTTTTAGAGATAGGGTGTCAGTGAGTTGCTTAGGGCCTTGCTATTCCTGAGGTTGGGTTTAAACTCGTGAACCTCCTGCTTCAGCCTCCCAGGGGGCTTGGATTACAGGTGTGCACCACTGCACATGACTGCACCAAGTCTGTCTTGATTATTTATCAGTAGATACATTTCTAACATTTAAGCCTAATTTTATTGATCGGAAGTTATTTAATCTATATTTCTTGAGGCTGGGTTATAAGTTGGATTTTTCCAGACGTGGCATTGAATGACATATTCAACAATTCTTTAGGTTTGATTTACTACTGATGGCTTTGTAGACCTGAAATAAAATAGTATTGCAGCCATTGCCTCAATACAGCCTGTATCTAATAAAGTTATTTTACTAGTAGGAGAACATAATAGGATAAATTAGAAATATGTCCCATTCTACCATGACAGTGAGAAAATAGTGCTTAAAGTCTAAAAAATTAAGGATTGGACAGGAAATATCTCAGGGAGTTTTTCTTATTATCCAGAGAATTTTGTTCTGAGAGTCTCAGGGTATTACCTATGTGTGTGTTTCAAGGATCTTGGGTCAGCGCTCGTCTTCTGAGACTGCCTGCTTGTGGACATTCTCTGCAGAATCTTAGTTAAGATCTTTAATGTGAGTTACTTTTTAATTCTTGTCATTTTAGGATGAATGATGTCATCCTAGTTGTTAAATGCACCTAGGATCAGTTCCTTGTACTTTATTTGTTCAAGTGGTAGTAAATAGCACTTGGGTCATTTCTATGAGGTTCAAAGGCATGGTTCTCTTGGTTGTTTCGGCAGGCCATCTAGGATTAGGTCACATAAAGGCTGATTAATGAGAGGACAGGAGAGCCAAGTAGTGGCGTGCTGATGAGGATACTATTGATTCATGAATTTACTTATCTAGCTAAGTTTGTAAAAGCATGGAATCTGTATAATTTGAGAATTACATGTACCTCCTGGGACTAGTTCATAGCAAGACAACATATGATTTCCCTTGAGGGGGGAAAAGCAGGACCATGAGATCTTAGCTTAACAATGGATTACACAGGATGTGGGGAATCAAGTATGTCTGATGCAGTAATTAATTTCACCTGACTTTTTTTGTGGTCCTGGGGTAGAACATAGGTTCTCACATATGCTTGGCAGCTGCTGTACTACTGAGCTATGTCCCAGCATGATTCAGTATTTAATTTGACTTTGGACATTTCATTTGGTTCCAAATTTCCAGAGGATAGGGAGGTGATGAAAAAAGTGAAATTTCTGAGTGAGAGCAAAGGGTTGTGTGGCTGTACCAGAAATGTGCTTCATGTGAATGGAATGAACACAGGCAGGGAACACAAAATCAAATTGAGTTTTGTTTGTCATGGGTGCTGCAGTTTTCTGGTAGGAGACCTCGATTCATGTAGAAAATAGACCACTTAGTTCTACATGTGCGTGACCCATGCAGGTATTGCAACTCTATTAAATTCTTTTGGAGATGTCAGAGGGTTCCACAGGACTATATTCCTGTTAAAGTTCCATCTTTACAGTATTTGTGGAACTGTTTTGTTTCCTGGAAAGGATGAACTGGTCACATCCTCTGCTAGGGTGGGAAAGTTTCCCTGCAAGTATTCATTGAATGTTTCAGCCAACATGTCCCCACTGTGATGTGTTGTCTCTGGGGACTCAAGCAAGCATTCACTAGCGATCAGTTGGCTCTTTCAGGGGGTTTTTCTGGCTTTGGTAATATCTCCTCCTCATTGATCAAAGAAATGTGTCTTTTGTAGTGTTTCTATGCAAACTTGCGAGCCAAGTTTTCTGGGTCTGAGATGAAATTGTGAAGCCTTCCTTGGATTTTTCTTTATGTTGTATAAGAGTTTGTTGCATAAGGACCATAGCCAGAAAGGTGTGTTTAATTTAGCATGATCATCTACTTAAGCACCACCCCCTCCCCAGCTTCTGTGGTGAGTCTGATAGTGTGGGACTTTATTTTCATGACAAAATTTCTATGATAGGCATGAGGACATCAAATATTTCAGGTATTTAGTGTCTATTTCCAATGGTGGTATTGGATTCATAGGGTTAAGAAAGCAGATGGTCTCTAGAGTCCTGGAGGTTTTTAACTACTTTGAAAATTGCTGACATCACTGTATATAGTTTTTGTTTTTGCCTTCCTCAGAGGGATCCAGAAGTTCAGCAATCTGAATTAATTTTTCTTCTACTTTAAGGCTAGGTTTATATTGGAATCTGGTATTACTCTTGTTCAATTTTTTATGATAAAATATTGAAATCAAATTTAATTCAAAATTTGGCATGAGAGCATCAGAGTATCTTTTTGGACATGGACACTCTGAATAATGGAAATACAATCATGAGGTTCTGCGAATGAGCATATACTGCATTTAAATATTATGAGAAGAATTTCATGGTATCTCTTTAATTAATTAGTCCACCTCCTGGTAACAAAATGTTCCATGTCAGTAGAGAGCAGAACAGGTGTACTGTTTGTGGCATAATCAGATTTAGTGTGATTTCAGTGGTAGATCTGAAGTCTCCTTGGTGAAACTGTCAGCCAGCACACAGAGAAGTTTAAAATGACACATGCCAACTGCCTGCACCAGGAAGCCTCTGCTTCATGTTCTGGTGCAGCAGCAACTGGTAGCTCAGTAGTTCCTCCCTCACCCTGTCAGGCTCCCCTCCCACTGCAGAGCTCTGAAATCCAAGAAGAAAAAGATGCTTTTCATCCAGAGGAAGATCACCAACATGGTACTGTCCAGGCTGTTGAAGCTGGTCATGGCATCAATGTGGCTAGGTAGGGATGAAGCCTGTGGGAAGGGGCCTCCTCTGTGACCTAAGGACTGGGGGACAGGGTAGCCTTACAGGGACTTTGGGAAGGAGTGTTAGCAGGGAGCAAGATTGCACTTTTTGTCCAACACCATTTATCCCTAATCTTTCTGATTCTGTTCTTTTTCCTTCAGGATCCAGTTTTGCCCAGAAGGTAACTCAGCACCAGCCAGCTGTGTGGGTAGAGGAGAAGGAGGCTATGAGCTTGCACTGCACCTATGAATCCAATTTTACAAATTATGGTCTCCTGTGGTACAAGCAGCCCAGCAGTGGGGAGATGGTCTTCCTCATTCGCCAGGACTCTTACAGCCAGAAAAATGCCACAGAAGGTTGTTACTCACTGAGTTTGCAGAAGGCAAGCAAATCCATCCAGCTTGTCATCTCAGCCTCACAGCTGGGGGACTCAGTGGTATATTTCTGTGCACTGAGAGATGACACAGTAGGAGGACTGCTGGAGGCAGTCATACAGATACCCAGATCTGTGTCTGAGACAAACACCTGGTGTAGGGACCAAGGCAGGGAATGGCCACCCCAGACAGAAAGTGGCCAGGGCTGTGTCAGCTCCTGTCTGGGCCTGGAGGAAAAACTCTCACTCTGAGGAAACCCTCTCTAGGTTCATAGACCACATCAGAGTTATGACTGATCAATGCCATCCATATTCTTGAATCTTTGGATTGAAAGTTGACACAGAGTTTTTGAGACAAGATAGCAAAGGAAGAATAAGCACAATAAACATTTTGTCATTTGGTATAAAATTTAGTTCAAAGAATTGGCTAAAGTAGTTCAGAAACACATGACTGAAGAGTAGTCAAAATCTGTATGAACTGCTTGGATTTTTCAGAACATGTTTTCCATTAAGTATTTATTGAATAAAGATTATGTTTCTAGTGTATGCTGAAATGAGGAAGTCCTTGAAATCTGTGTGTGTTTAAGAAAAATCATGCTGTTTTGTACAATTTAATGAATCTGACATAAGGTTGCTTTCCTTGAGTAAAAGGTACTCATATTTACTTTCTAAAAGTGTCTGTTATACTACAATCTTTGTTCTAAGGATTCCTTATCTTCTCAAGGACTTTACTAGGGAAGAGCTCCACTTGCATACTGACATCTTTGTCTCACTCTCCATGTTTATGGAAAGCTCTGCAAGTAGTGGCTCTTGGATAAGTGGAGGATCCACCCCACAGAGACCTCTTTACAGGAGGAGAAGGGATCATTTTCTCCTGAAACAGTTACCACAGTTTAGAAATATTGAATTCCCGCTTTCAGTATAATATGTTCCTGCTTGCTTTTTCAGTTTTATTGTTCTATTTGTTTCATTCTATGCCAGTCACAGAAAGCAGTAGATTTAATTACCTGTTAGGGTGAATCACTTCTCAGCAGGAAAGTTTACCATGAAGTTTTTAGTAATTTAATGCAGTTATGTTTCAACATAAATGTTCAACTCTGTCCCAATTTTTTCATAGTCAATAACCCTCCACTAAATCAAATAAAATAACATACAAAATCAAAAAATGCTTCAAAAATCTAAAGTTGGTATTACAACTATTGAACATATTTACACATGACATATCAACTTATTTATTAACTCTTAATTCTGATAAGTGCCAATTTTCTCAACTTCTTAAAAAATTAAAGTATTATAGCTAAACATGGTAGTTGAGTTTAACCTGACACAATCTTATATGCGTGATATTTGATTTTGGTTCATGTTCCCCCTTTTTCTTCCTCTCCTCTTTCCCCTACCCCTTTCTCTACTCAACTGATCTTCCTTTCCCTCACCTATTTATTTTTGATTTGGACTTTCTACTTACACATAAAGTTGAAACATCCTGTGGTGTATTTATATATACATATAGCATAATTTTTAAAATTGATTTTTCATTTTCTCCCCTTTACTATCCCTCCTGTTGTCTTCTTGATCCCTTCCTACTCTATTGGTCTTCCCAATATCTTTATGATATCTAATCCTCTCCTCCTTCTTTCCTTTATTTTACTCTAGCTTCCACATATAAGAGAAAACAGTTGACTCCTGATTTTCTGAGGCTAACTTTTTTTTAACTTAGTATGATGTTCTTAATTTGCTTCCATTTACCAGCACATGCCATAATTTCAATTCTTGTATTTGTGTAAAATTCCATTGTGTATATGTAGTATAATTTCTTAATCTTTTATCTATTATGGGTATCTGGGTTGTCTGCATTATTTAGTTATTGTGAACTGTACTCCTGTAAACACTGAGGTAGCTGTATCATTATAGTATGTTGATTTTGGTTCATTTGGATAAATATTAAAGAGTAGGTTAGCTTGGTCACATTGTGGTTAAATTCATAGTTTTTTGAGGACTCTCTCAACTGCTTTCCAGAGTGGTTGTACTAGTTTGATGTTCTACCAACAATGCACAAGTGTACCTTTCCCCCACATCCTCACCAGCATTTACTATTATTTGTGTTCTGATCATTATCACTCTACCTGGAGTGAGTTGAAATCTTAGTGTAGTTTTGATTTGCATTTCTTTGATTGCTAGAGATGTTGAACATTTTTTCACATATTTATTTGGCCAGTTGTGTTTCTTCTTATGAGAAATATCTGTTTAGTTCTGTTAGTCATTTATTGAATGATTTGTTTATTCAATTTTAAGTGTTTTGAGTTCTTTATATTTTGGACATTTATCCCCAGTCCTAGCAGCACGTGGCAAAGATTTTCTCCCATTCTGTAAGTCTCTCTTCACATTCTTGATCATTTTGTTTGCTGTGCAGAACTTTTTAATTAATGGCATTCCACTTTTTTTTGTTTTGGTAACAGATATTGAACCTGGGTGTGCTTAAACACAGGGCCACATCTCTTTTTAATATTTTATTTAGAGACAGGGTCTCTCTGAGTTGCTTTAGGGCCTTGCTAAGTTGCTGAGGCTGCCTTTGAACTTGTGATCCTCTTGCTTCAGCCTCCTGAGCTGCTAGGATTATAGATGTGCAACACTTGCCTGGCTGGCATCCCACTTACTGATTGTTGGTTTTATTTCTTGAGTTTTAGATGTCTTGTTAAAGAAGCTGGTGCCAACACCAATATGATGGAGATTTCCTTCTATTCTAGGCTTAGTTCCTTCTCCTCATGACTTCTTCAAAATTATTGACATGAGTAGGTGCTGAATTTTATCAGTTCTTTCCTGCATCTATTTTGATGATCATGTGATTTTTGCCTTAATTCTATATAATGCTGAATTGCATTTGTTGATTTGTGCATGTTTAACCAACCTTTCATTTCTGGGATGAAATTCACTTGATCATGGTGTATTATCTTCTTGATGTATTTTTGCATGCAGTTTGCTAATATTATATTAAGGATTTTTGCGTCTGTGTTTAGCAGAGGTTTTGGTTTGTACTTTTCTTTCCTTGATGTGCCTTTGGTTTTGGTATCAGAGTTCTACAGGCTTCATAGAATGTATTTGGGAGTGATTTCTCCCTTTCAATCTCATGGAATAATTTGAAGAAAGACTGGTGTTATTTCTTTAAATATCTGATAGAATTAAACTGATAATCTCTCTTGTCCTGAGCTTATCTTTTTGGAAGGATTTTAATTACTGTTTCAATTTCATTATTTGATATTTGTCTGTTTAGATCTTCTCTATTTTTCTGTTTCAATTTGGGCAGGTCATATGTGTCTAGAAATTTGTCAACATCTTCTAGATTTTCCAGTTTCAGGGAGTATACATTTTCAAAGTGGTTTCTAATGATTCTCTGGATTTATGAAGATTCTGTGGTAATATCTCCATTATTATTTCTAATTTTGTTGATTTTGGTTAATTTGCCTTCAGGTTGTTTATATTTTTGAAGAACCAACTCCTTGTTGCATTGATCTTGTGTGTTGTTTTTATTCTCAATTTCGTCATTTTTGTCTCTAATCTTAGTTATTTCCTGTCTGTTACCGAGTTTGGAATTTGTTCTTCCTTTTAAGACCTTGAGGTAGAAGATGAATTTATTTATTTGAGATCTATCTTTTTTTAAAAAATGTGGCACTCAATATTATAAATTGTCTTATTAGAACTGCTTTCATATTGTATCTCTGTTCTCACTTGTTTTAGAGTTTCTTGATTACTTGTGATTTCTTCTTCATTTAAAAAAATCTTGTTCAATCTCCATGTGCTTATGTAGTTTCTCTTGAAGAAACACAGTACTATATCAATTATTTTGTATTTGCTAAGACTTACATTGTGACCTAGAATATGGTCCATTTTGGAGAATGTTTTAATGAGCTGCTCAGAAGAAGTTGTTTGGGTGCAAAACATTCAGGAGTTTTGGGGTGAAATATTCTATTGCTATATATTAGGTCCATTTAATTCATAGTATCATTTAGGTTTGAAATACTTTGGTTGATTTTATGTTTTGATGGCCTGTCTATTGGTGATCAGGGTGTGCTGAAATTAACCAGAATTACTGTATTGGGTCTATCTCAGATTTAATGTCAAGGAGAATTTTTAAAAATTCAATTAAGTACACTGACATTTGGGGCATATATACTTGCTATTGGTATATGTTCTAGTTGGACTGTTCAGTTTACTGGGATATAGTAGTCGTCTTTGTTCCTTCTGATTAATCTTTGCTTAAAGTCTCCTTCTCAGGTTTGTTCTCTTGATGTTATGTCAGAGTTCATGTATATTCTGATCATGTTCTATAATTTGTTTTCCCTTTATTTTATTCTGTGTACTCATGTTCATGTACCCCATCTCCAGGGGCTGAAGTTTTATTTTCTACACAAGCTAATCTGTTGGTGATGCTTTCAAGTAAATTTTTAATTTGATTTATTTTGTCTTTTTTTCCAGGAGTACTCATTGGTTTCTTTTCAATGTTTCTATTTCTTTATTGAAATGGTCTTTCATCTCTTGTATTTTTTCTCTTAATTCATTCCTTAAATTTTCATTTGGTTGACTGAATATTTTACTAATCTTTTTTTTATAGTATTCCTCTGGAATTTTATCCACTTCCATATCTGCAGAATCCTTTTGGGGGGATGTGAATTTTGAGGGTGGTTTTTTTTGTCTGCTTTTTATGTTTTCAGAGGTCTCAGGCTTGCAAATCAATTGAGATGGATTCCCCTTCCTAATTGATATACTTGTGCTTTTGTGTGTAGCTAGTTTTGGGGGGAAAAATCTTTCTGTTTTTTATATATGAGTAGATGTCAAGGAATGAGACCTGATGTTCCCCTCTGGTTGTTCCTCCTTGGGTCCTGGTTGTTGGTTTGGAATTTTTTCTCCCTAAGTCTGTGAGTGAAAGTAATATTAAGGCTCAGGTGGGGTTAGGTCAGAGCCACTGCTGAGAGCCACTGTTGCTTGGCTGAGATGTGAGGTTTCTCTGCAGCAAGATCCCTGTTCTGTGATTTTGAAGTGTACTAATCATTTTCCAACCCCTCTTAGAGGGTAGCGGGGAGCCAGTGTTAGCACTAATGCCATCAGTGGATGTACAGTCTTAAGATAAGTGTCTGTTTTTTACTTGGTATCTGTAACACTACATGCCTCCTCTGTAGGAAAGGTGGTGTCAGCATTTAACATTGGTACCAACAATAGAAAAACTCAGCATGATCACGCATCTGACAGCAGGTGTCTATTATGTTGTCCACTGTATTAATAATCACAACAACATGAATGGGGTAGGAATTACATTAATTATGTGGTCATACTATTTAGTGGGATTACAGTTTCTTAAGTAAGAGAAAATAGAGTAGGAAGTTGAAAGAAAGTTTGAAATACTTAAAATAGTGATCAGAGGAAGGCAGGAGATAGGTAGCAGATTTTGTCTGTAAAGGCAAAGAATTGACAAATTAACAGAAAGTAATTAAAAAGAGAAAGGATGAGGGAACAGGAAAATTCAACCGTCATGAGGGTAAGTGTGGTGAAGGGGAGATAGAAGGGAAAATAACCAAGGTATGAACAAACCAGCAAATGTGAGATCAAAATAACTCAAACTCTTGTGTGATTGTACTGCACTTAAGTCAAATCAAGACTAAGTAATAAACATGCAGAAGAAACCTATTAATGTGAAAGTAAATACATGAATATTCATGCAGTGAGAGCACACAACCACACACACCACTGACACACACATATACATACACACACAATCATGCACAATGGAAAAAAGTAAAAAAAAATACAATATGATAAGATGATGTTTGACAAATTGTAGAGTTAAATTTTAAAACATATAAATGTGCATATGGAGAAAAAAGAGATAGGGAAATTATATATAGAAAAAATTTTAATGAGAAATAGAGGTCTTGTTTTCACTCTGGTGGTCAAAAATTGCTGGCAGGAATGGATTTTCATTCTTTATTTTTATTTAGGCTCTGTGACCTGTGGGTGAAGGACTTTGGTTATTAATGTCTGTGTACCATTAAAGCAGAATGTTGGGGTCCTCAAGGTGGTGAGGCAATGGAATAACAGAATCAGCTCAGGAAGACAGGTTCTGTGACACAGTCTCAAATTTTTTAAGGAAGCACAGCACTTTTATAGTAGAGGGGAGTCTGAGAACAAGGAAATTGGTAGTGTAACATGATATCTTGTGAGCATGGTCCAATTAGGAGTTACACAGTTTTGCAAAGGGAGGAGGGAGAGAGAAGGATGAGCGAAGCTCACCTGGGGCACTTGGGTGAGTGCCCCCAAGCATGAATAATCCTGAGTGTTCAATAAAGGATTGTACCATTCCGTAGCCTGGGGAACATATACCTCAGTGACTCCTTTCTATATCCTCAAATATCATCACCTATCTGCCAGCTGGGTGTAGTTGCTCTTAGCTTCTGTTCTCCCAGTACAGGTTGGGATAGACTGGGGAGTGCTGATGCATTGTGTAATTCTGTAGTGGATGGTGATGCAGATTTCTAAATTGAAACCCCAGTTGTTGGGTTTAGTCCTGGGTGAAGTTTGGAACTCTGTTGGTGGGTATTTGGGATTCAATCCACACCTCATATTGCTGGGGATGTGCCAGTCTCTGCTGGACATCTGGATCTCTACAGCTTCCAGTAAAATCCACTTCTAGGGCATTAGGCATTAACACTCCACGGGCTTCATCTTCAATGCTATGAATGTGAATTACCAGGTAGCTTCTCTGGAGTTAGACACTCCAGTGTGGCTACTATAGGTGTCTTCCCAATAACTCTTATGGGGGACCAACACCAAAGATTTTCTTTGTGCTATTTTAGTCACTCTGGTTTGGGCATACACTACAGATCAACATATGCAGCTGATGGCTTCTTCCTTTATGTGTCCCTAATTTGTCTCTTCTCCCTGCTGTGCAGTATTTATAGATAGTTCCCAGGCCTGTGGCTGTCTCTGGGCCAGAAACCTCAGTCCCTGCTAAAGTATCTGCTCTGGGGTCCTGAGCAATTTTTGATTGGTTTCAATGAACCACTTTCCCCACTGAATCTATTCATTAAATTTAGCTTTCTGCTCTAAAACACAGGTTTCCCTAAGCCAAAAAAAACTTTTGAGAATTTATTTTATTGATTTTTGTTGTTATTTGCTACACATCTTCTCTCAATGCCACTGCTTACCCCTCCTCTTTGTGGCTACCTGCAGCCAAGTTGGTGCATCTCTAATGCATTATTTTTTACATTTTGTTCAAAGTTTCTGACATGCTGTGTCTCCATAATATCTTTTACAATTCAGCAATGAGTTTCAGTGAGTTCCCTTTGCCACCCACCTCACTGGGAGCAGTTTTCCCACACTGTAATTCTGGTGCAGAGGAATTGCTGGGAGGGGCACCCATCTTCTAATCTGCCATCTTCTTCCTAATTTTCTCAACTTATAAAAAGCCTCTTATGTTCTTTGATTATATTTGAAGTTTCTTATATTTATCTTCAATTGCATTTCTCTTTGTTGTTACATATTCATTTTCTTTTGTGTTCATTTTTACCAGTATTCCAAATACAAAGAAATCATTGATTATATAGCTCAGATTTTCTCCCTCTCAAGGTTTGGTTAATTTTCAGTGTAAGTAAACTATGTAGAGGATGAAATTTTGTTTTATGGAGTGAGCCAAACCTAAACCCAACACCTAAAATGATAGTATAATGAAAAGTACTGATTCTTGAAGAGAGAGGCAAATATTTAAATTCAGAACTTTAAAAACAAAAGGCAGTATAGTAATAGAATAATGCAGTTTGATTTTTAAAAACTCTATTTACTTAAATATTCCACTTATTCAAAATGGTCAGTGAGTACTTTCTGTGTGACAAACTTTGACCTTAAACTTGTTCCATTTAATGACCTTTTTATAGCCTTTACCATGAAGAAGCTCAGTTTTCATGTGCATGTCTACCTGCCTGATACCAATTTTATCCATAAAATGATCAATAACTCCTGGCTCTTAGAGGGGCATTGTGCAGGGCAGAGTGTGAAATCTGTCTTTTCCCTTCTCTTGTCCTTCTCTTTACTTCTCCTCCAAAAGCATTTGATGCCATCATGTGACTCATTTTGCATACCCCAGCCCTTCTGTGCTCCATCAATATCCCACAATACCATCTCTTCGTTCTCCCTACATTCCTCCTTCCACCTCTAACTCCACATGCCCTAAAATTGGGTTGATGGTGGTTGAGTGATTGGTTGATGAGTGATCCTGGATTGGAACTTCCTATTATGTTTGCATTTGGAAAGCAGAGATGTCTTAAAGGGAAGAATATTTACCATTTTTTAAAAAAGCATTTTAAATCGTGGTAAAATATACATCACATGAGCCTTACCACTCCACCATTTTTATGTTAACAGTCCAATGGTATTAAATACAGTCACACTGTTGTGCAATCACCCATCTATGCAAAGCTTTTTACTTTGAAAAACTGCAACTCTATGCTGTACTATTTTTTTCCAACCCAGCATCATTGCAACCTATTTTGCATTCTCATCATATATCAGAACAGAATTTGTAACTAATTTTTCAGAATTTGTGGAATAGTTCTGTTTTACTTTATGGCAAAGTGACCTGGAAGGTTGTCACGTGGAGGAGAGGAAGGTGTTAGTGAACTCAACAATACTTGAGCCTGGATATCTTTTTAAAAAAATTTTAATTATTAATACATGTTAATTGTACAAAGTGTAAGGAGTTTCCCTGTGATATTCCCATACATGAATATATTGTGCTTTAATTCCATCCATCCTTCCTGTTTGACTCTCCTGTACACTGCCTCATCACCCCTTCACCAGTCCCCTTCACTTTTTCTAATAGTCACTCTTCTCCTGACAGATCATCTTTTTTCTTTTTTTTTTAAAAAAGTGCCTTATAAGAGAGGAAACATGTGATTTATGTCTTTCTGCAGCCTGACATCTATGCCTGAAAGTCTTACTTAAGTCTATATCGGAGAAACTATTCACAGGTGGACCCTCGTTTCAGGAGCTCCTTTATCAGAATCTGTGGAGAGAAAACTCCAGGAAGCATGATCTTTCTGATAGTAGTGACAACCAAGGCTACGTATTCATATATTTGGCTTCCTTTAAGAAATTTGAATTGTGCACCTAATGTAAGTTACTGCTTTACATGTGGGTTACAGTGCTGAAAAACACAGAATCACTCAATAATGACTTGACTTTTTATTACTTTCTACAATGCTTTCATGACATTTCTGTGGATTATAGGTTGACCCACAATTGATACCTATGTGTAAAATGGCCTGTATTAAAATGCTCATATTGATATCTTGTGGGCTACAGAGACACCCTGGGATGCTCTACTAAAGCATTTCAATGCCAGGTAGAGACCTAAGAATAAGGAAGATCTTAGAGGCTATTATAGCTGTGCCTTCGATTTACAAGGGCCACCTGCAGACTGAGATGTGGTTATAAATGAGGTCATGGATGAGGACAAGGTTCTGCTTTCTGGAAGGAGTTCAGGAAATCATTCACCCCAGTTCAGTCCCTACCCACCAGGGGGTGCAGCTTCCTAACACCAGCTCACTTCCTGTGTGAATTGCTACTTTAGGTTCATCATTTCACTATGACTTCAACATTCTTCATGTTAAGAATCAAGAAGATTATTTAGTTGACTTTCTAAAGATGAACACTTCTCTGGGCTTAGTGACTGTAATGCTCTTGGTACTTGGTAAGTAAAATGCCTTTTAAAATTTGGATTCTTTCTTCTATAATGTCAGAAAGCTCTCTAACCAAAAATATATCTGAGAGTTTTATCACCAAGATGACACTGTTCTCTTTTTCCCTCAAGGAAGGACTGGTGGAGACTCAGTGACCCAGACGGAAGGCCAGGTTACTATATCAGAAGGGGCTTTGCTGACTATAAACTGCACTTACTCAGTCACAACCATAGCATACCCTGCTCTTTTCTGGTATGTTCAATACCCTGGAGAAGGTCTAGAGCTCCTCCTGAAAGCTGTTACTGCCAATGATAAGGTCAGCAACAAAGGTTTTGAAGCCACATACAATAAAGAAGCCTCGTCCTTCCACTTGGAGAAAGCCTCTGTCCAAGAGTCAGACTCGGCTGTGTACTACTGTGCTCTGGGTGACACAGTGGCAGAAACTGCAGGGGGAGCTGAGCACAAACTCTGAGTAGCAACCAGGGTCCTGGCTGCTGAATGTCTGCCTCTGGGATCCACTCTGGTTTCTGCACAGTCTATTGTATGTGCCATGTTGTTTTTCTGATTGATACAAAATCATACAAATGTCCAGAGCAGAAGAACAAGAAGTGAACACACCCAACTCAGCTCTTCTTTAGTCCAAGTGAAGACAGAAGCTGCCAGTGTTAGTTCCTCATGCAGAGCCAAAGTAATTTCAAGATAAAACCACTCAATCGATGAGGAGATCTCTTTTCTCAAACTTGCAGACAAAGCCCAGACCCCACATCTTGTTCCAGGTTACCCTGGTAGACATTGCTTTGGCTCATTTTATTTTCAGAGAGACAAATGTGCCCCAGGAGGTGGCATCTGCATAGGGTCTCCCTAACAGAAGGAGAGGTGTAGAAGGAGAGGTGAGAAGAGAACCCCCATCTCTGAAATCCACAAGTGCCAACAGAGTAAAAAGGGAAAAGAGGAAAGAAGGAGGAACAGACCTCACAGCAGCAACAGTGCAATGATGAAGAGCTTCTCTTTTTTGGTTAGTCAGGTGGTGGACTCAGGCTGATATTCAAAGGGGAGGGAGGGAGTATATGCACAATTGAAAAGTGACCCATAGGTAAATGATGAGTTGCCCTGGCCAGTTACATAGTTCAGTTTGCTCTCCAGGAAGGCCCACATGAGTCAGTTTCCAATGCCTCTGGAAGGTTAAATATAAGTATTTTTTGTTTTGTAACTTCATAAAAACCCATTAGAAAGGCAGTGATGAATCTCCAAGGGGCATATATCTTCAGAGTCTAGAAAAGGAGATGATGGCAGTGATGTTGACAGAATTTTAGAGGATGAGAAATACATGGAGACACTTGCATCATGGGCCAAATGCAGATGGAATCTGTGCCTCATGGGAGAAGCCACCAAGGAGCATGGCTTGTGTGCTGTGCCCCTGTGGAAGATTTAAGAGTCAGAAGCACCCGTTACCCTTAAACCTTTGGAGAAGGTAGTGGTGATAGTGGTGTGGTGGTGGTGGTGGTGGTGGTGGTGTGTGTGTGTGTGTGTGTGTGTGTGTGTATTCAGAGGTACTTAAAAGGGAGAGCATGGAAAGAAAGGACCTAGTAAGAAAGTGTTCTAGTGACAATCCCCCATGCTGTTCTTCACAGCTTGCAGAGCAAGGCATGCTCACTTCCCAAACCCAGCAGAAAACTGGAAATGACTTTCATGAATTGGGGAACATAAAAGTAAGAATTTAAAAAAATGTTTAAAAGAAGGACACAGTAGTCAGTTCTCAACATAGGGAAATAGCTCAGTGTTCAAGAAGAAGGACATACTCAGATTAGCATTAGTTGTTCACATAATTACCACGAAAATTAGTTTCACTATCCTTTACCATCAGGAGTGGTGACTGGACAGAATATCTTTTCCCTAAACCTGTGCATTCCCAAGCTTTTTAACCTTTGCTTATAAGACTTTCTTTTTTTGTATACATGATTTATAAAATTATACATCAGGTGGAGTTTCTTTTAACATATGAAGTCATTTACAGTTTCCCATATTGTCCATTTAGAGAGCTATTCACATTTTAATAATATTGTTTCTGATCTTCACATCCATCTTTTTCCCACCCATCACATATTTACAAACCCTTACCCTTTTTTTTAGAGCCTTACATTTTTTGCATACTTTTAGGTAACAACAAAGTTGAGAGGAGGTTACAGAGATTTCTTACATACAGGACCCGTGGCCCTCCTGTCCTCCCACCCCAGCCTACTCCATTGTCAACATCCTCCTGAAGAGTGGTTCACTTGGTGCAATGAACTCCATCCACATCATTGTTACCCAAAGTTCGTGGATTTCATTAAGGATCACCTTTGTGTTCTTATATCATCTGAGTTTGGACAAATGCATAATGACACATTTCTATCATTATAGATTCATGTAGAATACTGTCATTTATGTAGACTTTGTCTGTTCTCTACCTCTTTATTTAATTCCAAGCCCAAACCTGTGGGAGCTTTGACTGTCACTGTGGTTTGCCTTTTCTCAATTGTCATTTAATTGGAGTCACAGGTATGCTGGTTTTTTTTCTTAGTTGTCTTCTTTCATTAGTAACATGCATTTAAGTTTTCTCCATGGCTTTCATGACTTGATAGCTCATTTCTTTTTAGTGCTGAATAATATTCAATTTTCTAAATATGTCTTAGTTTATGTATCCATTCATCTGCAGAGAGGATATTCGTAGCTCCGCATCTGGGCAATGAAGAATGAAGATGCAACACACATCCCATGCAGGTTTTGGTGTACACGTATGTTGTCAACTACTTTGGATAAGCACCATGGAGGGCAATTGCTGGGCTACATGGAAAGAGTACCTAAGAAGCTGCCAAACAGTCTTCCAAATACACATACTTTTTTATTTTCACAGGCATGAATCAGTTTCTGTTGTTCAATTTCCTCACTAGTATTTGGCGTTGTTATGCTCTGTATTCTGGCCATTCTAATGGTATTTTGGTGGTATCCTATTGTTTTAATTTGCCTTTCCCTCATGACTATGGAGGGAAAGGCAAATTAAGCTGTGGAGAATAATCTGTGGAGAATCTCTTCATATGCTTATTTTCTGTTTGTATGTATTCTTTGGTAAAGTGTTTAATAAGGTCTTTGGTTCATTTTAATAGGTTGTTTTCTTATTGTTGTTGAATTTAGAAATTTATTTCATTTTTTGGATAAGAGATCTTTATCAGATGTGTCTTTTCCAGTGTTTCCCCAGTCCATGACCTGTCTTCTCATTTTCTTGGCATTGCTTTTCACAGAATAGAAAATTTTAATTTTAATAAGATCCTGCTCGTGGATGATTTCTTTCATGGATCTTGCATTTAGGTTTGCATGTACTAATGCATTGCCATATGCAAAATGACCTATGTTTCCTGTGTTATCTTCTGGAATTTTATAGTTATCATTTTACTGATAATCCATTCATGTTCTAATGTCCTACTGCTGTCTTATTAGAGGTGACCCCACCTCCTACCATGGTTTCCTCGAAGATTAAGTTTCTAACATTGGGACTTTGGGAACACATTCAAACTATGACCATATCACTGAGAAATCAATGACTTTCTTTGGGCTACAATATCATCACCCATTAAATTTTATAATCATCTTATTGTGAAATGTAACATGCTTACATATGTACATAAGATTTATAAATAATGTATATATATCATTTTGTTGTTTACAAATTTAAGACTGCCATGTACACATCAGCATCTATCTATACAGAAATGTACAGCCCTGTCTATCTACAGATTATTTTGAGAAATTTGTGAACACAATTGTGGAGTCTGTCAATTCCTACTTCTGAAGGTAGGTCACTGGACAGGAAACCCTGAGAAGAGTTCATGTTGTAGCTCAAATCTGAAGACTGTTTGGAGTAGAATTTCTTTTTTCTTGGGATAACTCAGTATTTTTTTCTTAAAGGCTTCAACTGACAGATGGGGTGCACTCAGAATATGGAGAGTAATTTGCTTTACTCAGAAAAATAAATGCTAATCTTATCTAAAATAGGCTAGTGTCACAAAATATATTTGGGCTCTGTGGTCCAGGCCAAGTGGACCCATACAATTAACCATCAGACCCTCTTTGCCTCCAATTATTCTCTTCTAATCGCCTACCTTGCCTTATATGAGGATAATATAGCAGATTTCTTTTTATTTTGTATGGTGTTTATTTTCATTATTTTGCTTTTAACCCCTCTGTTAAAAGCAGCATCTCAGATGTACAATGTCCATCCCTACTTAAGAATGTCCTGTGTTCATTGGCTTCCTGTTTGTTGTGGAAACAGAAGCAACAAAGCAGGAATTTTCAAAGCTTCAACACTTACCACTTACCAGCATGTGTGCTCACATACGGCACCTTTCCTCTTGTTACAATAGCATCGCATGAGAGCAGGGTTCTGCTGACCCTTAGCACATATCACGTATCTGAAAAACTGTATGCTTTTTGAAATAGTTGCTGAATTAATAGTGGATGATTAAAATACTGCTACCACTACCTGAGCAAATATTACCATTCATTCATTCAGTAAAATTTTATTATGTATCTATTTCTTGAGAGACTCTATTGGAGAAACTGAAGATGTAGTGGAGAGTAGAACAGAGAAAAACCTGTGTCCTAGGTGAGCTTATATTTTAGTTAAATGTTTGGTTCATGCTAGCCACTACCATTGCTGCTCTACACTGTCAGGTAAGTGTTCCCATACCTATTTTCAGATGAGAACACTAAAGCTTAACTCTCCTATCCAATATCATATGGAGACAGAATTCAAATCAAGGCCCCTAAATATATGTCTTCATTACTGATCTACTGTGGGGATTTCTGCCATATCCTGCGTGGATGAGAGAAGGGTTAACTGCCAGAGGACGATGTTGGCTATAAATCAATCAATTACCCATAAACTTATCCTATCAATAAACACACAAGAACCAATACTCTTTTTAAAAGGGAAGGGGCATGATGGGTCTGGCCATACCAGTTCTGGCCTCTAACAAGAAGGAGTAGCTCAACTCTCTTTTATTTATGATCACACAGGTAAAGGGGCTGGAACAGGAGGGGCTTCTTCTGTGATGAACAGGATGGAGTGGAGTTATGGGAGCCAATTGCTCATGGAAACTTTCATATAGCCTGGCAGGGAGCACTCCCATAGTGCCACATGGGTGGGACACAATTCAGTCCATAATATCCCTGGAGTGCTTGTCTAAGTCTCCCTGATCCAACATTCTATGGATTTCTGGCACACAACAAATAATTCTGAAAACATTCCAAACTATAAAATAATGGAAGTAGAGGGACCAGTGATAAAAATCTAAAAGCTGTTATTTGAACATGACTTCTTTTTTCTCTGCTATGTTAGTATATGGAATTTTCTCATTTTTAGTTTTCCCCTTTTCTGAAAGGAAATCTTCAATTATTCTTGTTATTTTTTTATTCCTATATTCTTTTCTTCATACAATTCTGTTTTATTTCTGTGAATGCTAATGTTTTCAGTATTTCTCCCCTGTGGTCACAGATTGCACCTCTGCAGGAGCTAATCATGTAGCTGAGAAACTTGCTGTTCTCCTCTTGCACTCCTCCTCCACCACCAGAATGGGCCTGCTCAAGGGACATCTCTTTGGTGGGTGTGGTGGGTTTAGTGGATGTGGACGAGGGATGTGGCATTAGTCCCTGCACACAGGGGCACCAGGAAGAATTTCATCCTTTATGTTCTACTGTTTTGATTGATTCACTTTATACTTTTTCACAAGCAGTAGGTAGCAAGATTTTCAGTTTTGATTCAATCAGATAATCTTTTTTTAGGTATTTTTGATTATTGATAGGTTTGGATTGAGTATTTTGGTGTACTCTCGTTTTCTGTTTCCCTCTATAAAAGTCTGTTTCCTGTTCCACTGATAAACTTCATTGATCAATATTTCATTTTTTAACATTTTAGACAATGTTGAGAATAGTTCTGTAATTATGTTTTTATGATAACTACTCTTAAATTATGTATGTACATAAATACACATGTATGTCATCATATAAACACTATACATTTTTTCTATGCCCTGTATTATTATTTCTTTTTCCACAGTGGTATTCTACTGCATTTTGTCCTTACATATCCTACTCCTTCCCTAGCTGATTTACTATCTTTAGAATTATCTCTGTGACTGTTTGGTGAAAACTACACATCAGCTATATGTAGGAGAGAAATTTCAGAGTTTATCTAATTAGCAGAAAAGCTATAGCTCCAATGCTCAAATAAGAAAAGCAATGAAAACAAGCCATCCACACAACATCAGAACATGAATTCACTCTCTTCTCCTAAAGGCTGTTGTCCTTGGACTTCCCTCTTCCCTGATATTTTTCACCTCCTGGTCACATGGACCTTCCTTTTAATTGCTCCTCTTCTCTGTATATAGAAATGATGGCCACATGTGAATAAAGAGGAACACCTTGCATAGTTTACTGCCATGTTATATTTCTTTTTTTTTTTTGTGGTGCTGGGGATTGAACCCAGGACCTTGTGCACGTGAGGCAAGCACTCCACCAACCAAGCTATATCCCCAGCCCCACCGTGTTATATTTTGTAGCAAATAACCAACACCTTGAGTGTTCATCAACAGGGCAGGGCTGCACAAGCTAGACTTGCCATGATGTGATGCAAGGCAGCAGCAGAACCTGTCTGTGCTCACTTAATAAGACCTGCAGGTTTATTAATGAGTTCATGCAGCAAGTTACAGGAAGTTATGCAGAGGATATATCATATTGTATCAAGCAAAAAACTATTAATGAAATACTGCATATTGTCTGTTGTTTCACATATTTGGTTCTTGATTCTAAATTGACAGTGAAACTTCTGGGAGCTTGAACTGCAGATTGAATGATGAAGGAAGATTTGGGGTGATGAGTGATAAAAGGGTCAGGATTGTAGGGGAAGTCAGAGGGGACTTTGGGCCATGTGTAGTTTTTTATGACTTTCAATGATTCCTATAAGCATGAATCTTTCATTATGTTAAAACCAATAAGATGTCATCAATGACATCATAAAGATTTATTCATATTCTTGCTTATCCTTCTAAGAACAAGGTAGGGGAGGGAGGAGGAATTGTTCACCTTCTCCAGAAGATTCTGTTCAAGCATCCCACAGATAAGTGTTTCTCCTGTATCTGGAATCATGCACCTTCACTTTACCCTCCTCTCAGGGTAGTACACTTTTACGGACGTGTGTTATTTGGTCTTTTCCTGCAGAATTTAACTAGTTTCTCCTCATTTTTAAATATATTTACTAATTACTTACTCCTAGTAAAACATGAATGAATGTTTATGGATTTATTTGAACCAAATTGAAATCAAATGAATAGAGTAGTCCAGTACTAACTTACTTTAAAATATAGTATGCAGTCTGGGTGTGGTTTAGCAGGCCTATAATCCCAGAGTCTCAGGACACTGAGTCCAAAGGACCACAAGTTCAAAGTCATCCTCAGGAAATTAGTGTGCCCTGTCTCAAAATATAAATCACTCAAAGTGGATCAAGGACCTAAGTGTTAGACCAGAGACACTGTGCCTAATAGAAGAAAAAGTAGGCCCAAATCTACATCATGTAGGCCTGGGAACCAACTTCCTTAACAAGACTTCTAAAGCACAAGAAATTAAATGAAGAATCAGCAAATGGGATGGAATCAAACTAAAAAGTTTCTTCATAGCAACGGAAACAATCAAGAACGTGAAGGTAGGGCCCAAAGAATGAGAGAAAATCTTTGCCACCTACCCCACAGATAGAGCATTAATCTCCAGGCTAGATGAAGAACTCAAAACACTTAACACCAATAAATCAAATAACCCAGTTAACATATGGCTAAGGAACTGAATGGCACTTCACAGAAAAAGAAATCTGAATGGTCAACAAATATATGAAAAAATGTTCAACATCTCTAGCAGGTAGAGATATGCAAATTAAAACTGCACTGAGATTTCATGTCACTGCAGTCAGAGTGGCAATTATCAAGAGTACAAGTAAAAGTAAATGTTGGCGAGGATGTGGGGAAAAAGGTACACTCATACATTGCTAGTGGGACTGTAAATTGGTGGAACCACTCTGGAAAACAGTATGGAGATTCCTCAGAAAACTTGGAATGGAGCCATCATTTGAGTGCGTTATCCTACTCCTCAGGATATACCCAAAGCATTCTATAGTGATGATGTTATATCAATGTTTATAGCAGCTGAATTCACAATAGCTAAACTATGGAACCAGCCAAGGTGCCCTTCAACAGATGAATGGGTAAAGAAAATGTGGTATATATACATAAAGGAATATTACTGAGCCATAGAGAGAAATGAAATGATGGCATTTGCTAGTAAATGGATGGAACTTGAAACTATCATGCTAAGTGAAATAGTCAATCTCCCCAAACCAAAGGATGAATGTTCTTTCTGATATGCAGATGTTAATTCACAATAAGGGAGGTGGGTAGGGAAGAACAGAAGCACTTTGGATTACACAAAGGGGAATGAATGGAAGGGAGGGGAAATGGGAATAGGAAAAATAGTAGAATCAGTTGGATTTTGCATTCATATGTTCATGTATGAATACATGCCCAATATAATTCCACATCATGATGAATGTCAAGTTGTGCTCCATATATGTATAATATGTCAAAATGCATTCTACTGTCATGTATATCTAAAAAGAACAAATAAAATTAAAAAGAAAACAACAAAGAAAGGCTCAATGACTGAGCACCCATGGGTTCAATCCCTAGTACCAAAAAAAAAAAAAAAAGAAAAGAAAAGAAAAGAAAAGATAAAAAGAGTAGTATCTAGTAAATTCAATAACATCTTATCAAAAAAATATATTTTGCGGGGGTGGCTGGTGTTTGAAACCATAACATTGTGCCATTTGTCCTACCTCTGAGCTACTTCCCCACTTGTGAAAGTGGTTATTTTCTATTTCCATTTCTGACCATCTGCATTTCCAGCACCAGGGACCATTCAGTGAGTGGGGCTGGACTGAGTGACTGCTGAGGACTTGGTCGGTCTTCAGTGGCCTATGTTGATGGAACCAATCCACCAGGGGGCACTGCAGACTTCAGGAGGAGCAACTTCTGAGGATTTCCAGAGAGAAGACCAGAGAATCTGAACTCACCAGATCATAGACAGCAAGGGTGCAGGTAGTGTTGGTGTTAAGTTCATCTCAGGTCTTCAACTCTGCCATTTTACATAACATTTCAGAAAGTTGGAGACTGTATATATGTTTATTGGATCTCTTATATCTGTAAAACCATTGGGAGGATGATTTTCTGAGCAAATATCAGGGAACTGCATTTTCCAGGTAGATGAGGATGGAGGTCTGTTAGAAAATATCTACAGTACCTGGTTTCAATTTTTTTGTTTCATTATAGAAATTGCCAAAATGCACTGAGGTAGAAATTATTCCTATACTCTTGTTAGCCATTCTTTTTATATGTTGTCTTTGAGACTAGAAGGAACAAGCATAAATGGGTGAGAAAAAATATTTAAAAATGAAGAAGAAAGGGGATGGACAATATTGACTCGGCCAGCAATTGTGGCCTGCAGGGTGTGGGGGAAAGGGTTGGACAGCAGAAGGGGAGAGGTAGAGAATAAAACATGATGGACACCATATGCACGGCGTCTTTTCCCTTAAACCGATGGAACTCTTGCTAGGAATATTTTCAGTGCAGATGGAGATCTGAATTTCAAGAAATGGCTTTAATTTCTTGATTCTCATTGCATGCTATTGAATAATTTTCCTTGATCAAAATTTTTATATACTTGATATCTGAAATTCCCTGTTAACCACATAATGTAAGGGAATGGCCTTACTCTTTTTGTGGATTCTTCAAGGCTCTATTTAATCCAGTTGAGACGTAGGTTATTCCCGAAAGTGTCATCATCCTTCCTCACATACATTCTCACAAACTTCTCCTACATCAGTTGCTATAAGAAAAACCCCACTTTCATCTTCATTCATTGGAACATCACAACCTACACATACACTGTTGACACACAAAAACAAAAAACAAAAACCACTTTTATCTTCATCCACCTGAAACATGGCCCCCTCCCCCCTGCACTGTCCTCACACCATTCTGGAGCCACCACTGCAGTCTCACTGGGCCACTGTGGGTGGAGTTCCCTGTCAGGGGGAAGGACAGAGCTCAGATGTGCCTGGGGCTCAGTGAGTCAGTGGAACCTGCTGCCTGAAGAACAAGCTTGTCTGTCCCCAGATCTGACACCTGCAGAGCAGGGAGAAGGCCCCAGAAACCAGGCCAGCAGCCATGCAGAGGAGACTGGGGGCTCTGCTGGGGCTTCTGTGGGTGCAGGTTTGCTGTGAGTTGGGTCTAACCCAGATGGAACTGGGGGTGTTCTAGGGCTGACAGTGTGAGGGAGGGCAGGGGAGCTGGCATGAAGCTCCCCACCCCGATTCCAAGGGGTGTTTCCTGGGATATCCTGTAGGTTTGTAAAGTGGTTACTGATTTCCCAGTGACATCATCTGTGTTTGCTTTTCTCTTTCCAAGCAGGGGTGAGAGGGCAGCAGGTCGAGCAGAGCCCTTTAGCCCTGAGTCTCCAGGAGGGAACCAGCACTACTCTGAGGTGCAATTTTTCTACCTCCATGACCAGAGTGCAGTGGTTCCAACAGAAACCTCGGTCCAGCCTCATCCGTCTGTTTAACGTGGCTTCAGGGACAAAGCAGGAGGGAAGGTTAAAGGCAACAGTGGATTCTAAGGAGCGCTCCAGCTCCCTGCACATCTCTACCTCCCAGCTGGAAGACTCAGGCACCCACCTTTGTGCTGCAGAGGCACAGTGCTCCCAGGGAAACTGCAGCCTGTCCCCAAACTGCAGCTGCACCTGCAATCACAGCCTCTGCCTAGGGAGGACTGGCCCAGCAGCATCTGCACAGCTATGGGTGTCCTGATTGATGTCATAGCACTGTCACCTCTGCTAATGGAAGATTTCTCAGCACCTTCATCCCACTTGGGTTGGACCCTTTTCCTCCCAGAAACCCTTTGCAGGAAAAATTTCTAATAATGATGCATTGCAACAACTGATAAGGATGTCAGAGCCCCAAATACTGTTAAAACAGATCCCCTGGCTGACCTTATAAATAGCACCTAAATTACCATGATGAAAAATGCTTGCAAAACTATAATGGTCATCAAATAAAATAGAGATGTTCCAGCTGATTGCAGATTGTTCAGTTTCCAACAAAACAGGAAAATATGATATGTCATTAGGTATCTTGTACATATTTAATATTTGTATTCAGATTTTTTCACACCTGGAACCTCTGAAAAATATAAAGAAAAGTTCTTTCTTGCTTTTGAGTGTCAGGATTATAGAGCAAAAGCTACTTGCTTGAGCTGGCATGGTTACACTGTAGAGAATCTTGGGCTCTGAGGTAGCCAGTGCAGAAGACTCCAGAATGCAAAAGATGTCAATGGATATATTTCTATAATGTGTTCACATACATCACTGACCAAAATATCCATTTAATCATTATGAAGTAGCAGCCTTTCAGGAAATGCTCATTAATGTTGAGCATGGGAATCAAGTGGTCTTCCCTGCATTTTGAATGAATCTATTATTCATGATTTTGTAGGAAAGGGAGTAGAAATTTTGTGGGAAAGGGAGTAGAAATCTTCCAGCATTACCCCCAAAGATTTTTTATTTTCTGTAGCCACCTACCAAAACTTCTCAGAAACAAACGCAAAGTTTAATCCTGTTTGTGGATTAATTACCATGTAAATTGACTCTCAGCACTGCAAGCACTTTGTGTTAATGTAAGGATGGAGGAGGAAAGAGCCAGTCCATGAAATTAAGATGAGGACACCTGGGCAACTCCAGTGAAGCTGGGAGCAGGACCAGTTTCCTGGGAATGTGACCTGTACAGAATCTCAGGGGCTGGCACTCAGGAAGGGTCTGGAGCTTGATAAAATGTTGTCTTGTTGCTGCCTTGAAATTCTTAATAATTTTGCATTTCTTCTTTTGAGAAGTGCCTATTTCATTCATGGGTTATTTATTTATTTTTAATTTTTAAGTTTGAGTTCTTCATATATTCTGGATTTTAATCCTTTGTCAGAAGAGTAGTTAGCAAAGATTTTCTCCCTTCATATAGGTTCTCTCTTTCATTCTTAATTGATTCCTTTTAAATTTGTTCAATTTTTAAAAAAATTGTTGTCATCCCATTTATTAACTCTTGATATTATTTCCTGAGACTTAGGAATCCTTTGTGAATGTCATTATCTGCACTTAAATGTTGGAGCGTTGACTCTGTTTTCTTCTAGGAGTTGCATATTTTCTACTTTAATTCCTGGATTAAGTCATTTTGGGGATTTTTTTTGGGGGGAGGCAGGGTGGGAGGTAGGGATGTATTCTCATCCTTCTACTCATGGATATCCAGGTTTCCAATCACCATTTGTTGCAAAGGCTACTATTCCATAACATAGCTTTCTGTCAAGGATCTGATGACTGCATCTGTGTGGGCTTTTCCTTATCTCTAGTCTTTTCCATTGGTTTATGGATCTGTTTTTATGCCTGTTCCATACAGTCTTTGTTAATATAGCTCTGTAGAATAATTTGAAGTCAGCATTGCTTTTTTTCTTTTTTCCACTTGTGTACTGTGGATCTGTGGATATCTTAATTTTCCATATGAATTTTAGGACATTTTTTTTCCTGAATTTGGCAATGAATGTTCTTGATATTTAATGGGAATTGCATTGACTCTGTGTAATGTTTTTGTATCATGACCATTCTGACAGTATTGTTTCTGCCTCTCCATGAACATGGGAGTGCTTTCCATCTTCTAGTGCCCTGTTCAATTTCTTTCTTCAGAGGTCTAGAGTTTTCATTGTAGATTCTCTCACCTCTTGGGTATTTTATTTTTGTTGAGGCAATCATGGATGTTATTGTTTTCCTGATCAGAGATAGGAATTACATATAAAGACAGTGGTCTGATGGTGTAGAATTCTATTTATGCGTGAAGTTTTGAATTAGTTTTTCTAAGGAAGATAATTTTAAAAATAATTTTCCTTCTAATTGAAAATGCAGCATTAGGGTACATGAGTAAACATTCAGAATTATATACAAATCATGGAGCCTCTATCAAGTTATCAGATATCCATCAGTTATAGAAAATATCTGTGGAAACGTTAAAATTTTGATGTATTAATTGTCTTTAAAATTATATTCAAATTCATAGGAAGTTGATTTGCAGGGTAATTCACGTTACAATAATTGATTCCCTAGAAACATCAACCCTAGGTTTAATTAAAGTAGTAAAAGTAATATTGTTTTGAAATAATATTGTTCTAGCATATTTTAAGAACTTTTGTCTCTGTTGCATCATTTATCCCAATCAGAAATTACCAAAGATTCAGTTCACATTCTTGCATTGTATAAGAGTTCTTGACATCAATTTCAATTTGAGGAGTTCTTGACACCAATTTCAATTTGAAGTATGGCCATTTTGACAATATTAATTTGGCCTATCCAGGAGCATGGAAGGACTTTTCATCTATTAAGGAAATTCATTTATTATTTCTAGAAGTTTCTGGTGGAATTTCTTGGATCTTCTAAATATAGAATCATGTCACTGGCAAATAATGATAGTTTGAGTTCTTCTTTTTCTAGTAATATTCCTTTTATTTCTTTCTTCTAATTGCTCTGGCTAGAGTTTCAAGGTAAACAGAAATGGTGATAGAGGGCAATATTTTCTTGTTGCAGTTTTTAGAGGGAATGCTTTCAATTTTTCTCCTGTTAGAATGATGTTGGCCTTGATTTTAGCATAGATAGCTTTTACAGTGCTATGCTATGGGCAGGACCAGTCTTGGAGACACAGAGTCTGAGATAATGTGCATTTCCAGTATTCAGTGGTCTTCTATCCTACTTTGTTCCTTGGTTTACACGTTCCTTTAATGAGGAGTTTTTCCCTGTCATAGACAAATGTTGGAGGAATTTTTTGCTGAAAGGGCAAGTATGAAGTGTTCCTTCATGAGAATTATGGTGCCTCCTTGATTTCGAACATGTCAAATCAGCCCATGGTTTGTATCAACACCATCACGTCTAGCCCTTTCTAATTTATTAACAATGACTCAGTAGTGTGCACGAACATCAGCATTTATCCCTACTCACTGTGCATTTAATTTCTGCTCTGATACCTACTTTGACATACCTATTACCACTTTTGTGTGTCTGTCTTCCTCATGGGGGATGGAAAGGCCATTTCACTAGGGAGGTCAGTAGTTAAGGGTGTGACCACAAGGGGGCAGTGTATCCCAGCTGGTGCAGAATAGGTGGAGGGATCTTGGTAGTGGATTCTAAGGAACAGGCTTACAGCAGAAGCAGAGACTTTTTCTTATTGGCTGACAAAAAGAGAAGCCACTATAATTGTTAGAGGAAAAGAAGTTACAACCTCATAGTACAAGGTGCTCTCCTGGCTAGAGATATCAAATCTGTGGTCAAAAGGGAAGAACAATGAAGTCACTGATTCATTCTTTATTCATATTCTTGTGGCTACAGCTGAGCTGTAAGTTGAGGATTGAGGGATAATAGAGCTTACTACTGGAGGTTCTTTTAATGTCCAGGGAGATGATTGGGTTTATTCAGATCTCCTGAATATCCTGGAGAAAAATAAAATTCCAGAGGGTAATGACCCAATTTCCTCTTTTGTTTTTTATTTTTCTTTCCCAGGTGTGAGCAGAGGAGAGAAGGTGGAGCAGACCCCTACTACCCTGAGTGTCCAAGAGGGAGACAGTGCTGTTACCAGCTGTACTTATTCAGACAGTGGTTTCGACTACTTCCCTTGGTATAAGCAAGAAGCTGGAAAAGCTCTCCAAAAAATTATAGACATTCATTCAAATAAGGAGATGAATCAAATCCAAAGACTCATTGTTATGTTGGATAAGAAAGTCAAGCAATTCTCGCTGAACATCACAGCCACCCAGCCTGGAGACTCAGCTGTCTACTTCTGTGCAGCCAGAACACGGTGCTTCCCAGACACCTGCAGCCTATACTCAAACCTGCCACTGGGCTGAGCCCAACCTACTTTCCTGACTGTAGACTTTCCAGAATAGCATTTTGTTTGCAAGAATTCAACAGCATATTAGTATATAACCAGAAAGTTAGGTACATTCATGATCCAGATGCTTAATCATTTTTTTCTATATATTGTCTAACATTTTTTCTACCTTTTTGTGTATATTTAGGGTATATAATATGATGTTTTGATATACATAAGTACCGTGAAAATTGGACAGATGGATGAGAAGATGCATAGGGAAGGAATGGGGGAAGAAATCTCCAACTCAAAGTATCTCCACATGATCAACAATCCTAGAGCTGTGCTTAACCAGTTCTTAGAGGGAATTAGAACTCTTCTGCCTTGACATCTGGGCATTGAAGATGAGTTCATACCTGCTGCTCAAACTCCTCTCATATAAGTAACCTGTTCTGATCAATATCATAATCCTTGTTATTGCTGACCTTTGAATCTTTAGATATTGCATTAGTTATTTTTTCTTATTAAGAAACATTACATACCAAACACAGAAAATATGTATGATTCCAAAAATGTGAAATTGATAATTTTGTAAGCAATCTGTTTCCAATATTTGTTCAAAGAGTTTAGAGAAGTACATATGTAGGATGAACAAGTCTAGATATATAATACACAGTATAAGGCATAGAGTTAATTATACTCCATTA
This sequence comes from Glaucomys volans, assembly GCA_020662805.1. Lineage (NCBI taxonomy): Eukaryota > Metazoa > Chordata > Mammalia > Rodentia > Sciuridae > Glaucomys > Glaucomys volans. Next base: position 120,090 of record JAJEJO010003414.1, read on the forward strand.
GGTATTTCAGTCAAATAAATAGATTTAGCTGCTTTTGTCAAAAACAGAAACTTACTATGGAAGAGAACAGATGCATCATTTACTTCAGTATATAACCATTATACTATGTATATTCATTCTAAAACTTCCTTTTGCAAGAACCCCAATCATACAAAAAAATTTATTTTGAAGAAATCCATTTGTTTTCATTTATCCATATTTTCCTTCCATTTTCAACATTCTTTATTGCTCCTTTACTTCTTGGTATATAAAAAATTATATATATATATATGTAGATAGCTATATATTAATACTCACTTTACTCAACTCTTACTCATGGGTTACAGAAGGAATTTGGTTTATGATTAATTCATAGATGGCTCACTACAGTGCTGTGTTCATGTATAGACTTAATTAAATGTTATTATCCCAAATTTCTTTTAAAAATTATATCCTTTAGTAATGAGAGCAAATAAAAGAAAGTGAAGAAGCTGTATAAATAAGAAATTCCTGAACTCTGACTTCTTGTGAAAGGCAGATAAATTTTAAGGGCTCCCATATTAAAGATAGATACAACTGGCCATTAATATGGTGAGGAAGATCACTCTTGGCTCAGTTATGGATGTTGGTTATCAGCTAATTGGCTTGTTCTTGTAGTCTTCGGAATAAATTAAATTTAAAACATCTGAGGAAGTGTGAGAGTGGATGATGTTATGGCCCTTCCTTAAACTGGCTGTCCTTCTTTCCCTCAGTGTTATCACTAGCTCCTGTCCTGGAGAAGGAAGTTGACCTGTTTTTAGTCCATTTACCCCCAAGACTGATAATGGAGTGAGAGGGAAGCATGGCTTACACTATATTGCTAAGTATCTTGGTTATGAGAGAGTAGGCTACAATTTGCTTACATGGTCTATCTCACTAATGTGACAAAAACCCCTCCAGCCACAGTGTGCAGGGTCAGTCATCTCAGATCCAAACCCCCACCGTGGTTGGTGTGTGTTTTCCTTTTGCTTCTGCAACAAACTTGGTGGCTTATGCTAACAGAAGTGTTTTTTCTCTCTGTCTTGGTTCTGGAGGCCTGAATTTAAAATCAGCTTCTCGGGGCTGGAATCAAGGTGTCAGTGGGGCTGCACCCATCCAGAGGTGGTAGGAAGAATCTGCTCCTGGTCTCTCCCAGCTCTGATGGCTGCCAGCATTTCTGGGTTGTGGCTGCTCTTCCAGTCTCTGCCTCCACAGTCACCCTGGCTTCTCTGTCACAAGTCTGTGTTTCACAAGCACAAGCACACACAAGGCTGCTTTCAAATTTCATATAATCCAGTATACTCTCTAAAGATCTCAGGATCTTTAACTTAATCAAAGCTCCATATAAATTAGCTGGCATTCCAGGGGTCAGGAGCTGATTAGTTTTGGTGGTGTTATTTTGCTTCCCACCCAGGGTTTGTCTGGGTCTTTTGTCCACATTGAAGAAACAGTGTTATATATTAGACTGAGCTCAGTTACAAAAATAGAAAGTGTAATCACTTGATTTTCCTGGGTTTCAAATATTGTTTCTTAAATTATCTATAGAAGAATTAACTCTCTTGTTTATAATTATGTGAATACTGATTTCCAGTGCATCATACAGATCTATGTAACCACTGCACAATCATGACATTGAACAGTGTAATCACCTAGGAAACTCTTGTGTTCTCCTATTGTAATTAGAGCATCTCACACCTAAGTCCTGGCAAACTACTGTGTTCTTTTCTGTTTGTGACTTTGAAGAATATCCTGTGAATTGAATCATATAATTTAAACCTCTGAAGAAATATGAGTCTTGGATACAGGAAGCAAATGCTACTTGGTACACATAAGACCTCTATCTCTGCACCAACCTCAGTTGTTCCTACTCCTGAATGTCTTAAACCTTGTGCCATTTTATTTAGAAAATCATCATTTTGAAGTGTTTCTATTTCCACGGTGATCTGATTTCTATTTTTCCCAGAAAAGAAAAAGAATATCCCACCATAATGACAATTGATAAAAGAGAGTTTCAGTTCAGTGTTATGTCAGTTTATACGAGCAGGGTGAGTCATTCTATCTATATAATTTTAGCTGCACCAACTCCTTTTTGGGGAGGTGCTTCTGGGGATTGAACTCAGGGGCACTCAACCACTGAGCCACATCCCCAGCCCTATTCTGTATTTTATTTAGAGACAGGGTCTCAGTGAGTTGCTTAGGGCCTTGCTGTTCCTGAGGTTGGATTTGAACTCGTAATCCTCCTGCCCTAGCCTCCCAAGGGGCTAGGATGACAGGTGTGTACCACTGCACCTGACTGCACCAAGTCTGTCTTGATCATTTATCAGTAGATTATTTCTATCATTTCAGGGCTAATGTTATTGATCAAAAGTCATTTAATCTACATTTCTTGAGGCTGAGTTATAAGTCGTATTTTCCCAGAAGTGGCATTGAATGACATATCCAGCAATTCTTTAGGTTTGATTTACTACTAATGGCTTTGTAGACCTGAAATAAAATAGTATTGGGGTCGTTGCCTCAATACAGCCTCTATCTAATGAAGTTATTTTACTAGTAGGAGAACATAATAGGATAAATTAGAAATATGTTCCATTCTACCATTACGGTGAGAAAATAGTACTTAAAGTTTAAAAAATTAAGGATTGGACAGGAGATATCACATCCAGAGAATCTGTTCTGACATCTCAGAGGTAATATCTATGTTGTTCCAGGGCTTGTGTGTTTCAAGGATCTTGGGTCAGTGCTCATCTTCTGAGACTGTCTGCTTGTGGACATTCTCTGCAGAATCTTAGTTAAGATCTTTAATGTGAGTTACTTTTTAATTCTGGTCCTATTAGGATGAATGATGCCATACTAGTTGTTAAATGCACCTCGGATCAGTTTCTTGTACTTTATTTGTTCAACTGGTAGTAAATAGTGCTTGGTCATTTCTATGAGGTTCAAAGGCATGTTTCTCTTGGTTGTTTCAGCAGGCCATCTAGGTTTAGGCCACATAAAGGCTGATTAATGAGAGGCCAGGAAAGCCATGTAGTGGCGTGCTGATGGGTGTTGTACCCAAAGAAAATAAAATCATCCAAGCCGATCATGTAAAGGCAAAAGAAACCTTTATTTTAGCTGGCCAGCGACAATTGCCTTTACACCTAAAAGTGGGGTGCTGGGAAGTCATGTGTTCCTTCTTTTGCTGCCAGCTTTTATAGGACTAGGGAAGGGATTAGGCTGGGGCATAGGGAGGGGGTTTGGGATTGGGGTGGGGCTGATTCTCCCGATCCCGATGGAGAATCTCCCTGGGGAACACCAACATTTTAATCTGTTTTCTGTTGCTATAACATTCCCCACTGGTCTTATCCAAATTAACAAATCCTTGTTGAGGAAATGAGTGGTTTTTCAGTATCCAACTTTCCAGACTCTGATGGGTTCCATTCCTCAGTTTGACCAGATTTCTTATTTTACACTAACTGCCTGTCCTTAATTAGGAACCTTTTACTGCTGTAAGGAGAGGGGGCACTGATCACTCTTGCTGCTTTGAGCTGGAAGGGGGCAGAGTCTGGGGAAGCAGTTTGAAGTTTCTTTTAGAAATCTGATCAATGAGGAGTAGAAATCTGCTTGGGAAGAGGAGGTTGTAAAGTCATCTGGGGTGGGTGCTTCTATGAGAGAGAAACAAAATGACATAAGTACCAAAAAGAGATTGATACAGAATAGAAGTCAATTTCTTACCAGGTGGAAGAACTGAGAAGTTGTTCCCATAACAAGGCCTATCAAAGGCTGGAGAGGTTGAGGCCTTTATTTGGGAACTTGAGTTATCAGGTACATTTGCCTCTCTTTTGTAGCCTCCAGTCCTATTCTAGGGGCTAACACAAGTACATCTTAAGTTACACTAAACTATTTTTTTTTTTAAATGCCCAAGAATGTCTATGGTTTTGGTTTTGCTAGGTGTTTAAGATCAAGTTGGTCAAATTGACCTGTTCCTGTCTCTTAGAGGCAGCCAAGTTCTCACAGGGGTCACTTGTGGGGAATTTGAGAGTAGCTTCTTAGCTTTGTTCCTGTGCTTGGGTGGTGGCAGCTCCTGCATTTCAGTAGCTCCTTCATTCCAGCAGCCTCTGCATTCTGGGGCAGGCAGCAGCACTTCTCCTGGATCCCAGCAACTCCAAGGCAGTGGCTTCTGTCTTGTGGACAGCTGACAGCTTTTTGCTTCCATTCATGGCAAAGGGAAGCTGGTCCTTGCTCACTCCCATCAGCCCCAGGAGGGCAGAGGCCAAGCCTGTCTGGCCCACTGTTGCATCTCCTTGTTCTCAGCAATCTTTGCTGTGTCTCCAACTCTGAGGGTCAAGCCTGGAATGCATGGGTTATTGAGAAGCATCCACTCAGATTGGGTTCTGTCCTGGATGGCTCTGAGCTCTGGTGGTGGTGGAATCTGGGCCTCAGTGGCTTTTGTGCTCTGGCTGTGGCAGTTCCTGCAACCTGGAGGTCGATGGCAGCTGGTGTTTCCTTGACTCTGGACATAGCACTGCCTTCTGTGTGACATAGAAACCAGCCAGTGTCTTTGCCCACTGTTTGCATGGACAAAAACTCTGAGTTCTGGCAGTAGCAAAGGCAGCAGTGTTGACCTGGAGTTGCGAAGTTTTTTAGAGAAATTCTTTCATTCTCTAGATGCAGGCTGACTCTGAGGGCAAGAACCAAAACTGGTTTTCTTGGCCCCTTTGTTTTAATCTTAATCCTTAAGTTTGATCTTAAACATCCAGCAAGCCAGTTTCACCAGTTACTATCTCATCTAATTCATAGGTGATGGCCTAGTATTCTTCCTCAAAACATTAATCTGGCATCAGCTACAGAGCTTACAAGAAAATACAAAATAGAATTAACAACAGTAAAAACACACCTAGTTTGTGTAATAGTCATCCTAAATCCTGCCTGAGTTACATATTTTATTTCCTATTTGATATCACAGTAATTTTACAACAAAAAACAATCTTTTGAATATAACTTTAAATGAGCTGAAAACTGACTTATTTTGGAAACATTCTGACTTATAGCAGGGTGGGAGGCAGGCCCTTATTTCAGGTAAGGCAGGGCCTTTTACAATCTTAGGCAGAGTGTTCCAGGTTTGAAGTTATTTTTGCCTCCTCTTAGGACATCATTTTACACAGTTTATATGTATCATTTCCTGAATCTATGTGAATAGTTGTTAACACAATATATTGCATTTAAAACAAATCAAGGAAAGGCTGAGAGCTTTTAACTTTCCTTTTGTGTGGCCAAGTGACCAAATTTTTTTTTATGATATTAACCTTTAAACAAATCAGGCTCTCACTAACTTTAAATACATTTGCATTTAAATTTTGATCTCAGTGTAAAAAGTAACACATTTACATATACCCTATTGACAGCAGGTTCTGTTGCAGAATATTAAATGATAAAAATAAGTTCCCAATAAAATTTGCCATTCCCACAAGCCTGAAACTACCAACACAGACAAGTCTAACCTGGAGAACAGCAGCCCCAAATTCCCTGCTCTAAAGACCTGCATACCCAGAAGACATGGACACATGAATATACAAAGAGCAACCAAACCTAGTTTTTAAAGAAAAAACCCTAGGCTCTGCATCATAGCACAATACCCTACCAGTTATTTAACCACAATAAAGAATAAAACTTAAAGAAATCCTTGCCATTTTAACATATTGATTGCACTTTGATTCATATTAGCCCATTAACATTTGACCTTAGGGGAAAACTTTAAACAGTTTCTAATTGATGGTTTCATGTACATACAACTACTTAGTTACACAAAAACTTGTTGGAATTTGCCTTTACCTACACACAGACTTTCTTACCCAGAAATATTTTCCTTTTCCTTTTACCAAATATATTTTCATACCTAGAACTTTCCAATTCCCTTTCCCATCTGTTGACTCCTTCCTTGTTTCTATTCTAAAACAACTCTTATGAAATTTCTGAATTTAGATAAATTATTAGGATTTCACTGTTAGTAACCTTGCTCTCAGGGATGATACAAAATAATTCCAAATCCCTTTATTTACCAATCCATGAAAACACCAATAATGCTAAAGCATGTTACCCCTT
>JAJEJO010003414.1:126264-138816 GCA_020662805.1 Glaucomys volans
AAAAAACCAATTGATATTACACATTTTATAGACATCAACATTTTTTTAATTGACCACCCAGACTTGTGAGGTTAGATATATTTTACCTTCACTTATTTACCGAATTTAAACTGAACATTTTTAATCACGTGAATCAAATATACCTGGATAGTGCTCTCTATGTTAATCTCTAATATCATGTATGTGAATTTTGGACACGATATACACTTAAACAAAGGGTTTGTAGGTTTTTATCTCCATTGCAATGTAACAAGATTTTCAAAAATCTAAGTTGAATAAAAGATAGGACTGACCAAAAGTTAAGAGCTCAACAAGTACTCAGCTGCAGTTAGTTATTCTCAAATAAAACACTGTTTGGCTTTTTTTCCCTTGGGTTGGATATTGGTCTCCTACTTGGCTTTTTGCTTCCTCTATTATCATTTCAATATAAGTTCTACTTGAGATTTGGTTCCAGCAGAAACCTGGTGTCTCAGGCACTTTAACCATTTTTATCAGGACAGGGTTTGAGTGCTTAAAAGCTCTGTAACAGGCTTTTGTTATTCCTCCTAGGTGGAGGCACATGTCATTTACATATTGTAAAACAATTCGCTGTGGGGGTGCTGTAACGCTGGGGTGGGGGTTTGGACCTGGTTCCTCCTCCCCCTCCGGAGGGTGAGAGGGCGGGTGCCCCCAAGCCATCTTCTCCCTCCTTTGGCCCCTTGATTTGGAAATGGCTTTTGGCAGTTACCTGAGTGTTGAGGGATTGGTAGCAGCGTGAACTGCATTTAAATCTGGTTTGGCTTTTGCCATCAAACTGGTGCAGTCTCTCCTAGCTCCCAAAATAAAGGACGTGGAATCTGAAAGGCAATGCTTAAGCCATAATTTAAATTTTAATGAAAGGCACCCGGGTGTGGATGGTTTTTCCACCCAACGCCCTGAGGGCATCAATCAACCTTGAAAATGGGCTATTTTGATTTACAAAATTTTCTTAAGTTACATACATTAATAAAAGCTCCAGCAGCATGTTCTTGGAAGTCCTGAAAAGTATCTAAAAAACAAGTTAGAACAGTGGGGCACCTGGTTGACTGACTATGTCCCATAGTAGACTGTCCTGAAGAGATGCGATGCAGAAAGCAAGGAAAAAAACATAGAAAACATGAATGGCCCTGACACCCAGGGGACCAGTGGACTTGAGTCGGGCTCTTCCAGTGGATCACCCTGGCTGCAGCGGGCATCGCTGCGCACTGCCATGCGTGGGTGCTGTGCCATGAGGCAGGCAGGCGGCAGCCATGGCAGCAACAGAACCCCCAACTCCCAGCAGGCTTGTGACAGCAGGTGACATTGTAGTGTCCCACGGCTTGTCCCTGGGGCATGCGTTCCTGGGGCACAGCCTACCAGACTGGGCCCACATCGAGGTCCTACTGGACTCCACACAGAGGCCTACCAGACTAGGCCCAAGCCACATCCTGCGGCTGAGCAGACCAGGCCCCAGGTGGCTGCTATGCTATGCTATGCCTGAAGACAGCCATGTGGCAGCTGAGGGGACCCCATGTGCCCCAGACCAGACTAAGAAGACAAATACAGAGACAGACATTGGCCGACCAGATTAGGCCCCAATCGGTCTATCAGACTGGTCCCACGAGGGGCCCACCAGATGGACTAGGCCTTATGAGGAGGCCTACCAGTGGACAGGAACAACATCTCGCCCTGGCCTGGGACTGGTGTAAGTGACTGCATCCAGTCTGACCACATCCCCCAGATACAGATCGCGACTCAGGGAAACAGGATAACAGGTGGCTCCATTTAGAAGGGCATCCTGAAGATGGGCTGGAGTCCCCCCAAGAGTGAGTCTGAGGCATGTCTCTCAGGAGCTCCCCTCTACTCAGGGTGGGGGCTCCCAAGCAACCATCACAGGAGGCCAATTTAGGCATGAGAGCTTGGAGAAATCAAATCTCGGTGGGACCTCCAAATGTTGTACCCAAAGAAAATAAGATCATCCAAGCCGATCACATAAAGGCAAAAGAAACCTTTACTTTTAGCTGGCCAGTGATGATTGCCCTTACACCTAAAAGCGGGGTGCCGGGAAGTCACGCAGTCCTTCTTTTGTTGCCAGCTTTTATAGGGCATGGGAAGGGATTTGAGTGAGGCTTTAGGGAGGAGAAGGGATTGGGGTGGGCTATTGGGAGGAGATTTGGGATTGGGGTGGGCAATGGGGAGGGGATTTGGGATTGGGGTAGGGCCGACTCTCCTGATCTCGATGGAGAATCTCCCTGGGGAACACCAACATTTTAATCTGTTTTCAATTGCTATAGCAATGAGGATACTACTGATTCATGAATTTACTTATCTAGTTCAGTTTGTAAAAGCATGGAATCTGTATAATTAGGGAATTACATGTACCTACTGGGACTAATTCATAGCAAGATAACATATGACTTTCCATGAGGGGTAAAAGTAGGGCGATGAGAACTTAGGTTAACAATGCATTACACAGGGGGTGGGGGCTAAAGCATGTCTGATGCAGTAATTAATTTCATTTGATTTTTTTTTTTTTGTGGTACTTGGGGTAGAACTCAGGGCTTCACATATGCTCAGTAGCTGCTGGACTACTGAGCTGTATCCCAGCATGATTCAGTATTTAATTTAATTTTGGACATTTCATTTGGTTCCAAATTTCCAGAGGATAGGGAGGTGATGAAAAAAAAGTGAAATTTCTGAGTGAGGACAAAGCCTTGCCTAACTGTCCCAGAAAAGAGTTTCATGTGAATGGAATGAACACAGGCAGGGAGCCCAAAATCAAATTGAGCTTTGTTTGTCAGGGTGCTGTGGCTTTCTGACAGGAGCCTGCTTTGATTCATGAACAAAATAGAACACTTAGTACTACATGTGCCTGACTCATGCAGGTATTGCAACTCTATTAAATTCTTTTGGAGATGTCAGAGGGTTCCACAGGACTATATTCCTGTTAAAGTTCCATCTTTACAGTATTTAGGGAACTGTTTTGATTCCTGGAAAGACAGGCCACATCCTCTGCTATGCTGGGAATGTTTTCCTAAAAGTGTTCATTGACTGTTTTAGTCAACATGTCCCCACTGTGATATGTTGTCTCTGGGGACTCAAGCAAGCATTCACTAGAGATCAGTTGGCTCTTTCAGGGGGTCTTTCTGGCTTTGGTAATATCTCCTCCTCATTGATCAAAGAAATGTGTCTTTTGTAGTGTTTCTATGCAAACTTGCGAGCCAAGTTTTCTGGGTCTGAGATGAAATTGTGAAGCCTTCCTTGGATTTTTCTTTATGTTGTATAAGAGATTCTTGCATAAGGACCATAGCCAGAAAAGCATGTTTAATTTAGCATGATCATCTATCCAAGCACTACCCCTCCCCAGCTTCTGTGGTGAGTCTGATAGTGTAGGACTTTGTCTTCATGATAAAATTTCTATGATTTGCATCACCCCCTCCCCAGCTTCTGTATTGAGAGTTAAAGTCTTAAATCATTTCTATAATTTGCATGAGGACATCAAACATTTCAGGCATTTAGTGTCTATTTTCAATCCAGGTATCAGATTAAGAAGAGGTTAGTAGGGTTAAGAAACCAGATGTCTCTAGAGTCCTGGAGGTTTTTAACTACATTGAAATTTGCTGACATAACTGTATATATTTTCTGTCTTTACCTTCCTCAGAGGGATCCAGAAGTTTGGCAACCTGAATTAATTTTCCTTCTACTTGAAGACTAGATATATATTGGAATCTGGTATTATACTTGTTCAATTTTTTATGATTGATATCAAATTTTATTCAAAATTTGGCATAAGAGCATCAGAATATTTTTTCTGGACATGGACACTCTTTGAATAACAGAAATACAATCATGAGATTTCTGTGAGTGAGAATATAATGGATTTAAATATTATGAGAAGAATTTCATAGTATCTATTTATTTAATTAGTCCACCTCCTGGTAGCAAAATGTTCCATGTCAGTAGAGAGCAGAACAGGTGTACTGTTTGTGGCATAATCAGATTTAGTGTGATTTCAGTGGTAGATCTGAGGTATCCTTGGTGAGACTGTCAGCCAGCACACACAGAAGTTTAAAATGATACATGCCAACTACCTGCACCAGGAAGACTCTGTTTCCTGTTCTGGTGCAGCAGCAGCTGGTAGCTCAGTAGTTCCTCCCTCACCCTGTCAGACACTCCTCCCAGTGCAGAGCTCTGAAATCCAAGAAGAAAAAATACTTTTCACCCAGAGGAAAAACACCAACATGGTGCTGTCCAGGTTGTTGAAGCTGGTCATGGCATCAATGTGGCTGGGTAGGCATGGTACCTGTTGGAAGGGGCCTCCTCTATGACCCAGGGACTGGGAGACAGGGTAACCTTAAAGGAACTTTGGGAAGGAGGGTTAGCAGGGAGCAAAATTATACTTTTGTCCCACACCATTTATCCCTACACTTTCTGATTCTGTCCTTTTTCTTTCAGGATCCAGTTTTGCCCAGAAGGTAACTTAGGACCAGTCAGCTGAGTGGGTGCAGGAGAAGGAAGTTGTGAGCCTACACTACGCCTATGAATCCAGTTCTACAAATTATGGTCTCCTGTGGTACAAGCAGCCCAGCAGTGGGGAGATGGTCTTCCTTATCCTTCAGAACTCTTACAGCCAGAAAAATGCCACAGAAGTTCACTAATCACTGAGTGTGCAAGAGGCAAGCAATTCCATCCCAGCTTGCCATCTCAGCCTCACAGCTGGGGCACTCAGTGGTGTATTTCTGTGCACTGAGAGATGACACAGCGGGAGGACTGCTAGAGGCAGTCATACAGAAACCCAGGGTCTGCCTGAGACCTGGTGTAGGGACCAAGGCAGAGAATGGCCACCCCAGACAGGAAGTGGCTAGGACTGTGTCAGCTCATGTCTGGGGCTGGAGGGAAAACCCTCACTCTGAGGAAAGCCTCTCTAGGTTCATAGACCACATCAGATTAATCACTGATCAATGCCATCCATATTCCTGAAAATTTCGATTGAAGGTTAGCACAGAATTTTTTAAGAAGATAGCAAAGGAAGAATAAGCACAATAAACAATTTGTCATTTGAATATAAAATTTAGTTCAAAGAATTGGCTAAAGTAGTTCAGGAACACCTGACTGAAAAGTAGTAAAACTGTTTGAACTCTTGAATTTTCAGAACAAGTTTTCCATTAATTATTTATTGAATAAAGATTATGTTTGTAGTGCATGTTAAAATGAGGATGGCCTTGAAATCTGTGTGTGTATTTAAGAAAAATCACACTGTTTTGCACAATTAATTGAATTTGACTTATGTTTGCTTTCCTTGAGTAAAAGGTATTCATACTTACTTTCTAAAAGTGTCTATTATACTACAATCTTTGTTCTAAGGGTTCCTTCTTCTCAACGACTTTACTGGGAAATAGCTTCACTTGCATACTGAAAGTTTTGCCTCACTCTCCACATGTCTGGAAAGCTTTGTAACTAGTGGCTCTTGGATATGTGGAGGATCCATCCCACAGAGACCTCATTACAGGTAGATTAGAGAACATTTTCTTCTAAAACAGTTACCATACTTTGAAAATATTAAATTCCAACTTTCCATATAATATGTTCCTGCTTGCTTTTTCAGTTTTATTGTTCTGTTTGTTTCATTCTAAGCCAGTCGCAGAAAGTAGTAAATTCTATTACCTGTTAGGGTAAATCACTTCTCAGCAGGAAAGTTTACCATGAAGTTTTTAGTAATTTAATACAGTTATTTTTCAACATAAATATTCAAATCTGTCCTAAGGTTTTCATAGTCAATAATCTTCCACTAAATCAAATAAAAAAATACAAAAGCAAAGAATGCTTCAAAAACCTAAAGTTGGAGTTTTATCTATTGAACATATTTACACATGACATATCAACTTATTTATTAACTCTTAATTCAGATAAGTGCCAATTTTCTCAACTTTTTAAAAAATTAAAGTATTGAAGTTATACATAGTAGTTGTGTTTAACCTGACACAATCTTATATGTGTGGAATTTGATATTGATTAATGTTCTCCCCTTTCTTCCTCTCCTCCTTCTCCATATCCCTTTCTCTATTCTACTGGTCTTCCTCTCCCTCACCTATTTATTTTTGATTGGGTCTTCCTAATTACACACAAAGCTGAAAAGTTCTGTGATTTATTAATATATACACATAGCATGACTTTTTAAAATTAATTTTCATTTTCTCCTCTTTACCATCCCTCTTCTCTCCCTCTTGATCTCTTTCTACTCTATTGGTCTTCCTTATGTCTTTATGACATTCAATCCTCTCCTTCTTTCCTTTATTTTACTCTAGCTTCCACATATGAGAGAAAATATTTGACCCTTGATATTCTGAGACTGACTTTAAAAAAATTTTTTTTGATATTCTCAATTTCCTTCCCTTTACCAGCAAATGCCATAATTTCAATTATTCTATTTGAGTAAAATTTTATTTTGTACATATAGTGTAATTTCTTAATCTATTATCTATTATGGGTATCTGGGTTGACTCCATTATTTAGTTATTGTGAATTATACTCCTTTAAACATCGAGGTAGATGTATCATTAAAGTATGTTGATTTTGATTTTGTTGATAAATATTTACGAGAAGGATAGCTTGGTCACATGGTGGTTAAATTCGTAGTTTTTTGAGGACTCTCCTTACTGCTTTCCAGTGGTTGTAGTAGTCTGAAATCCTACCAACAATGCACAAGTGTACCTTTCCCCCACATCCTCGCCAGCATTTATCATTGTGTTCTGATCATTGTCATTCTGACTGGGGTGAGATGAAATCTTAGTGTAGTTTTGATTTGCATTTCTTTGATTGTTAGAGATTTTGAACATTTTTTTTTCAGTATTTATTTGGTCAGTTCTGTTTCTTCTTTTGAGAAATATCTGCTTAGATCTGTTGCTCACTTATTGGATTTTTTTTTTCTTAGTTTTAAATTTTTTGAGTTCTTCATATATTCTGGACATTTATTCCCTGTTGTAGTAGCACCTGGCAAAGATTTTCTCCCATTCTGTAAGTCTCTCTTCACATTTTTAATCATTTCCTTTGCTGTGCAGAAGCTTTTTAATTTAATGTACTCCAGTTTTTTGTTTTTCTTTTTTTTGCACCAGGGATTGAACCCAGGGGTGCTTAAACATGGAACCACACCCCTAGTGCTTTTTAATATTTTGTTTAGAGACAGGGTCTCTCTAAGTTGCTTTAGGGCCTTGCTAAGTTGATGAGGCTGGCTTTGAACTTGTGATTCTCTTGCTTCAGCCTCCTGAGCTGCTAGGATTACAGGCGTGCACCACTGTGCCTGGCTGGCATTCCATTAATGGATTCTTCATTTTATTTCTTGAGTTTTAGGTGTCTTGCTAAAGAAGCTGGTGCCAACACCTATATGATGGAGTGTTCCTTCTATTATTGGGATAGTTCCTTCTACACATAACTTCTTCAGAATTATTGGCAGGAGTAGATGCTGGATTTTATCAGAGTTCTTTTCTGCATCTATTGTGATGATCATGTGAGCCTTGTCCTTAACCCTATATAAGCGCTGAATTGCATTTGTTTATTTGTGCATGTTTAACCAATCTTGCATTTCTGGGATGAAATTCACTTGATCATGGTGTATTATCTTCTTGATGTATTTTTGTATGTAGTTTGCTAAGATTATATTAAGGATTTTTGCATCTGTGTTCAGCAGGGTTTTGGTTTGTACTTTTCTTTCCTTGATGTGCCTTTGGTTTTGGTATCAGGGTTCTACAGGCTTCATAGAATGTATTTGGGAGTGATTTCTCCCTTTCAATCTCATGGAATAATTTGAAGAAAGACTGATGTGATTTCTTTAAAGGCGTAATAGAATTAAGCTAATAATGTATCTGATCCTGAACTTATCTTTCTGGAAGGTTTTAAATTGCTGTTTCAATTTCATTCTTTGATATTTGTCTGTTTCAGTCTTCTGTACTTTTCTGTTTCAATTTGGGCAGGTCATATGTGTCTAGAAATTTGTCAATGTCTTGTAGATTTTCCAGTTTATTGGAATGTACATTTTCAAAGTAGTTTCTAATGATTCTCTGGATTTAAGAAGTTTCTGTGGTGGTATCTCCTTTTTCATTTCTAATTTTGTTGATTTTGTTAGTTTGGTTTAGGGTTATTTATGTTTTTGAGGAACCAACTCCTTGCTGCATTGATCTTGTATATTGTTTTTATTCTCAATTTCATTGTTTTTATTTCCAATCTTAGTTATTTCTTGTCTGTTACCAAGTATGGAATTAGTTTTTTTCTTCCTTTTCTAAGGCCTTGAGGTGGAACATGAATTTATTTATTTGAGATCTATCATTTTTTAAAAAATGTAAGCACTCAATATTATATTTTTCTTATTAGAACAGCTTTCATATTGTATCTCTGATCTAATTTGTTTTAAAGAATTTCTTGATTACTTCTCATTTCTTGTTTGATTTATTCTTCATTTAAAATTTTGTTCAATCTCCATATGGTTATGTAGTGCATATGGTTTCTTGTTGTTGATTTCTAGTTTCATAGTAAGATGTTCTGAGAGGCACAGGATTATATCAGTTATTTTGTATTTGCTAAGACTTACATTGTGACCTAGAATATGGTCCATTTTGGAAAATGTTTTAATGAGCTGCTGAGAAGAACGTGCAACATATTCAGCTATTTTGGGGTAAAATATTCTGTAGCTTTATATTAGGTCCATTTAATTCATAGTATTATCTAGATTTGATATAGTTTTATTAATTCCATGTTTTGATGACCTGTCTACTGGTAATAAGGGTGTGTTGAAATTAACCAGAATTATTGTATTGGGGTCTATCTGAGATTTAACGTCAAGGAGAATTTTAAAAAATGCAATTAGGTGCACTGACATTTGGGGCATATATACTTGCTATTGTTATATGTTCTAGTTGAATTTTTCCCTTTACCAGAATGTAGTAGTCTTCATTGCACCTTCTGAATAATCTTTGCTTGAAGTCTCCTTCTCTGGTTCACTAAACATTTTACTAATCGTTTTCTTTTACAATCTTTCTCTGAAATTTTACCCACTTCCATATCTGCAGGATCCTTTTGGGGGGATGTGAATTTTGGGGATAATTTTGTTTGCCTGTTTCCTTATATTTTCAGAGATCTTGGGTTTGCACATCAAATGATGAGAGATGTCCATTCCTATTTTATGTATTTGTGCTTTTGTTTGTAGCTATTTTGGGGGACAACTTTGTTGCGTTTTTTTTTTATATATGAGTAGATGTCAAGAGATGGGACCTGATGTCCCCCTCTGGTTGTTCCTTCTTGGGTCCTGGTTGTTGGTTTGAAGTTTTTATCTCCCTAATTCTGTGAGTTAAAGTAATGTTAAGGCTCAGGTGGGATTAGGTCTTGTGTGAGGTGAGAGCCACTGTTGCTTGGCTGAGATGTGAAATTTCTCTGCAGCAGAATCTTCGTTCTGTGGTTTTGAAGTGTACTAATCTTTTCCCAACCCCTCTTAGAGGGAATGGGGAGCCAGTGTTAGCACTAATGCCATCAATGGATGTACAGTCTTAAGATAAGTGTCTATTTTTTACTTGGTATCTGTAACACTAAGTGCCTCCTCTATAGGAATGGTGGCATCGGTATTTAACATTGGTACCAACAATAGAAAAACTCAATAAGATCAGGCATCTGACAGAAGTGTCTACTATGTTGTCCACTGTATTAATAATCACAGCAACATGAATTGGGTAGGAATTATATAAATTCAATGGTCATATTATTTAGTGGGATTACAGTTTCTTAAGTAAGAGAAAATAGAATAGGAAGGTGAGAGAAGGTTTGAAATACTTAAAAAAGTGATCAGAGGAGAGGCAGGAGATAGGTAGCAGATTTTATCTGTAAAGAAGAAGAAATGACAAGTTAACAGAAAGTAATTAAAAAAAGAGACGAAGAGGGAACAGGAAAATTCAACTGTCATGCAGGTAAGAGTGGTGAAGGGGAGATAGGAGAGAAAATAACCAAGGTATGAACAAACCAGCAAATGAGAGATCAAAATAACTCAAACCCTTGTATAATTGTACTGCACTTCAGTCAGATCAAGGCTAAGCAATAAATATGCAGTAGAAACTTATTAATGTGAAAGTAAATACATGAATATTCATGCAATGAGAGCACACAATCACACACATCACTCACCTATACACAACACACACACAGACACACACACACTCATGCATAATGGAAAAAAGTAAAAAAAATACAAGATGATAACATGGTGTTTGGAAAATTTTAAATAGTTAAATTTAAAAAAGTAAAAAATGTGCACATGGAGAAAAAAGAGATAGGGAAAATTAAAAAAAAAGAAAAAACATTTTGATGAGAAATAGAGAGCTTGCTTCCACTGTAGTGGTCAAAACTGCAGGCAGGAATGGATTTTCATTCTTCCTATTTATGGAGGCTCTGTAAGCCTTGGGTGAAAGGCTTTGGTTATTAATGTCTGTGTGTCATCACCTAGCTGCCAGCTGGGTGTCATTGCTCTTAGCTTCTGTTCTTCCAGTACAGGTTGGGATAGACTGGGGAGTGCTGATGAATCCTGTAACTCTGTAGTTGGGGGTGATGCAGAGTTCTAAATTGAAAGTCCAGTAGTTGGGTTTAGTCCTGGGTGAAGTTTGGAACTCTGTTGGTGGGTATTTGAGATCAATCCACACCTCCTATTGTTGGGGAGCTACCAGTCTCTGCTGGACATCTGGAACTCTGGGGCATCAACAACAAAGATTTTCTTTGTGTCTACTTTAGTCACTCTGGTTCAGGCATACACTGCAGGTCAAAAATATGCAACTGCTGGCTACTTCCTTTATGTGTCCCTGATGTGTTTCTGCTCACTGCTGTGCAGTATTTATAGATAGTTCCTAGGCATGTGGTTGTTTCTGGGCCAGAAACCTCAGGTCCTGCTAAAGTATCTGCTCTGAGGTCCTGAGCAATTTTTGATTGGTTTCAATGAACCACTTTCCACACTGAATCTATTTATTAAATTTAGCTTTCTACTCTAAAAAACAGGTTTGCCTAAGCCCCAATTTTTGTTTTTAAATCTGGTTTATTGATTTTTGTTGTTATTTGCTACACACCTTCTCTCAATGCCACTGCTTACCCCTCCTCCTGTGGCCACCCTCAGCCAAGTTGGTGAAACTCTAATGCATTATTTTTTACATTCTGTTCAAAGGTTCTGACATGCTGTGTCTTCATAATATCTTTCATAGTCCGTCACTGAGTTTCAGTGAGTTCCCTTTGCCACCCACCTCACTGGGGAGCAGTCTTCCCACATTGTAAGTCTGGGGCTGAGGGATTGCTGGGAGGGGCACCCTTTCTCTAATCTGCCATCTTCTTCCTAATTTTCTCAACTTATAAAAGGCCTCATTTTCTTCAATTATATTTTGAAGTTTCTTATATTTATCTTCAATTGCATTTCTCTCTGTCGTTATACATTCATTTTCTTTTGTGTAAACTTTTACCAGTATTCCAAATACAAAGTAATCATTGATTATATAGCTCAGATTTTCTCCCTTTCAAGATTTGGTTAATTTTCAGTGTATATAAACTATGTAGACAATGAGATTTTATTTTATGGAGTGAGCCAAACATTAACCCAACACCTAAAATGATAGTATAATGAAAAGTACTAATTCTTGGACAGAGATGCAAATATTTAAATTAAGAACTTTAAAAACAAAAGGCAGTATATTAATAGAATAACATAGTTCGATTTTTTAAAACTGTATTCACTTAAATATTCATTTAGGATCAAGGACCTAGGAATTAGACCAGAGATCCTGCACCTAATAGAAGAGAAAATAGGTCCAAATCTTCGTCATGTTGGCCTAGGACCAGATTTCCTTAACATGACTCCCAAAGCACAAGAAATAAAAGCAGAAATCAATGATTGGGATAGAATCAAACTACAAAGAATTTTCTGAGCAAAGGAAACAATCAGGAATGTGAGGAGAGAGCCTTCAGAGTGGGAGAAAATCTTTGCACACACACTTCAGATAGAGCACTAATCTCCAGAATCTACAAAGTGCTCAAAAATCTTTACACCAAGAACACTAATAACCCAATCAATAAATGGGCCAAGGAAATAAACAGACACTTTACAGAAGAAGATCTACAAGCAACCAACAAATTTATGAAAAAAAATGTTCAACATCTCTAGTTGTAAGAGAAATACAAATCAAAACCACCCTAAGATTTCATTTTACCCCAATTAGAATGTTTTTTATTCAGAATACAGGTAACAACAGGTGTTGGCGAGGATGTGGGGAAAAGGGTACACTCATACATTGCTGGTGGGATTGTAAGTTGGCTCTGGAAAGCAGTGTGGAGATTCCTTAGAAAACTTGGAATGGATCTACCATTTGACCCAGTTATCCCACTCTTGGCCTATACCCAAAGGACTTAAAATCAGCATACTACAGTTACACAACCACACCAATGTTCATAGCTGCCCAATTCACAATAGCTAGATTGTAGAACTAACCTAGATGCCCTACAGTAGATGAATGGATAAGGAAACTGTGGTATATATACACAATGGAA
>JAJEJO010003415.1:0-230900 GCA_020662805.1 Glaucomys volans
GTGGGGCACTTGGTTCAGTGTGGCTTGCATCCTTATAAGGACAACAATTGAGCCCTAGTTCATCATGCCTTGTGTCCTTATAAGAAGAGCAGAACAATCTTTGATTCATTGTGACTTGCTTCATTATATGATTATGTTCCCTCCTATTTAGTTGAAAATTGTAGTGAAACATTTCAATTCCCTTATCTCTCATTTTGGGTATACTCTACAAGTATTTCTGCATGGTTTGCATACTTCCTGTTGAAGTGTGGTCTTTACTGACTTCACCTCTAAATAGCACCTCTAAAAATATCTTACCAACACATTAGAAAAATAAAATAAATAAAATCGACAGAAAAGACTATATATAAGCTAGTGGAAATAAGAAAGAAGCGACATTTATTCAAAGGCAGATAAATTTTCTAAAATCACCTAAAAACTGTCAGACACAGTAGCATGGGCCTGTACCCCACCAATGCAGGAGGCTGAGGCAGGAGGATCACAAGTTTGAAGCCAGCCTCAGCAACTTAGGGAGATTCTCAGCAACTTAGCAAGATCCTATCTCAAAATCACAAGAAAGGGGGAGCTAGTGATGTAACTAAGGACAAAGTACCCTGGGTTCAATTCCCAGTACCAAAAACATTTAAAAATAAAATAAATAAAGTAAAATAAAATCACTTTAAAACAGATCTGTATTGAGTTTTTAAAATATATTTGACTAAGAGAATTTTGACCATCACTTCAAAAAATCTAAAATTACTTTATGTTCATCTAAAAGTTCAGTCTTGGTGGTGCCCCAAAATGCCAATTTGTATAAAATATGTCTAGGAAGAAAGAAAAAAAATGAATTTGAACATAACCAAGGTTTTATGGAGAAAATTATTACAGCAGACAGAATATAGAATAAAACAGAAAAGACAAAGACCAGCTTCCCATATCTAATTCTACCAGAAAATCAGTTACTTTGAAGTTAGCTATTGTTATAGGTCATTGCATGTCCCTATATTACAGGTGCCCTCAAAGTTTCCCCCCAAATGAGGGAAAGAGAATTACAGAATAACAGGTTTTATTGAGATTCCTTTTAGGGTGATATTTTAGCTTATGAATGGAAGTTTGAGGATGAATACAGTCTGTTTATGAGTGACTATAACCTCTGTTGTGTGATTCTAGATGGACAGTAAAGATAAGACATTTACTTCTCTTCTTATCTCTAGATGTCTTAACTTTATCATCATCTTTACTTTAGGCTTCCTAAAATGAAAAGAACAATGAAGAAATCAGTGGGTAGCATCTTGAACATGGTAATATAAATTATCCTTGAGTTAATAATTTACTAGCTTATAGAGTCAAGGGAGATAAAGCAAGATACCAATGTAAGTGAAATAAACTGTGTGTATATATAAATAATTCATGTTTTAATTAAAATTGCCTATGGAACCTCGAGATATTCCAAGATCATTTTGACCAACACACACTTTTATCAACTTAAAAACAAAGGAGTTGCCAACATAACTTTGCAGGGTGTTTGAAGGTCCCCAAACGTAGGTCACATGCTTTCACTGGATTCCTGGTTCTATAATTAGCTCTTGGTGTCAAGAGGAGGAAATGCACACTGAACAGCAGGTACACAGTCGGTTTTGCTGCATGAAGCATAATGAGGATTTCAGATTTAACACACTAACACTTGTTTTATTACCATAGTCAATTGTCCATGCATCTTAGGATTCATGTTGTGTGCATTGGCTAAGTCATGTTTCTTTCATTAGCTAAAGCAATTAATGTACATTCAGCCTTTTAAGTACTATCTCTTTATGCTTTCTCCTTGTGTAATTCAGTTTGCAATGATTAAAATAATTTTTCAATGGAGATGCCACAGCTTAATGAAAAAATATACAGCACTAATGTAAGAAGCATTTGTAAACATTTTTAGGAAGATATTGTTTGTTGTTACACAACACTGTAGCAGATGGCTGTAAAAAAGCAGCCCAGACTCGAGAAGTAGCAGAGACAGAGCTCGGAGGATTGGGGCAAATGGGTGGAAGAAAGACAGAGATTTTTACTCTTTGGAAAGAGAATTTAACGCCATGTCAGAAATAGCTTTAGGTCTGCCTTGTGGTGTGTACACTTAAGTACCAAATATTCACCAGTGTTTACAGCTAATGACTCAGTCTTGTTAAACCATTTATCTATTGAGCACACACTTTGTGCCAGGCCCCAGGCTAGTTTCTTCCATACAACTCCTTAATCACAGTAACTGTGAGAAACTGACACAGAGAGATGAAATAACTTTCCACCAGTCTCACTGCTAGTTAGTCAGGGATCTGGGATCCATCCCATACCCTGTTCCTTTTTATGACCAAACAGAGTTTGTGTTTGTGCTTCCCTATATGTTAGCCATGAAACATCAAGCAAGTTGCTTAATTTGCTCTGAGCCTCAGTTTCTCATCTGTAAATACGGAGGCAGTAATGGGAACCCAGCTCCTAGTATTGCTGTGAAGATTCAGTTAATATGTGCCAAGTGCTTAGAAGCACGCCTGACATATGGTAAGCGTTCAATAAATATGTGCTGTTATTGCTGTCTGTGCTATACTGCCTACCCCGTGTCATGTGCTCTTCTGTCTCAGAACTAATTGTTTCTTTGTTTTAAGCAAGATGTTATGTATTATGATGCATATGAGCAAATGAACATGTGTGTAAATGGTCTTAGAGATGATTGTTTCACACTTGTTACTTGTCATAATCAAAATCCAGGATTAATTAACTTTCTGAATATCTTTCCTAATTTAACAAGTGATTATCCTATTTAATGTACATGGACAATAATTTCAATAGATATATTCTCTAATTATGTCTCTCTTCTGTGGGCATGATATGATAATGCAGTCTTTAACAGCTAGATGCATGTGATTAGACAAAGTAGCTTAGATTTTGAGAACATTGTGCAATGATTCTTTTAAATCTTCAGTCAGCATAAAACAGATGTAGAGTGACTGACACCATTCCTTACTCAGGCTAGCTGAAAGCAAATACTTTTTGAAAGCAAATTCTTTCTGCATAATACAGTGTTTCCTTAATTCTATGTTCAATACAATCCAACTCTTCCTCAGAGACTCAGCTTAAGTGTTGCCTCCTCCAGGAAACCTTCCAGACCTGCTCTTCTTTTCCAGATAAAAATTTTTTCTTCCTTACTTGAACCTGAAGACAGAAAAAGCCCTCAATACTCCAACAATTATCCTATCTTTATGCTTGGTTGATAAACTTCCAGTTATTAGTTAGCACATGACTTTCCAAAATAAAGACTTGATCAGCCTCCCTTGCAGCTAGGTATGGTCAGTCATGTGATCATGGTTTAGTGAACAGGATATAGGCAGAAGTGCTATGCTGTTCCAGAAGTGTCCTTAATAGAAAAGGGCACATCAGTGTTCACTCCTATCCTCTTTCTGCTCACTAGGGTACTGATCTGGTGGTTGATGTTCCTATAGCCATTTTAGGCCAGGAGGTGGCCCTGTATTGGTAAAAGCATAACAACTAGACAGATGGATCCTGAGTTCCTGGTGATTGTAGAGTCACTGGGCAGCTTAGACTGTCAAGATCCAAAAACAGTTTATGTGAAAAAGAAAGAAACAGGTTTTTCATCATTTGCATGTGAACCCCTCTTGACCCAAGTACTACCCAACTCTCGTAGTACTTTTTGTTACTTGTAACCTGAATCTCTTTTCTACCACTCACATTATACCTAACTGCTAGACAGCTGTTTCCTTGCCAGATCTGAGTTCCTAAAAGCAAGGACTGTTCATTAAGCACTCACCATGGTGCCAGGCTCTTAGTAGGTTGTAAGTAAATGCTTGTTGCATAAAGATTACCTGACTCAGAGTGTGTGGAAAATGCCCAAAATACAAGTCCTGGTGTCACTAAATCAGAAGAAGCCTTTTTTTTTTTTTGAGGTTGTTTTATAAGCATAGTCTTTTTCATATCCAGATTAGCAATGTACAACAAAAAAGGGCACAAAGGCTTTTGTCTGGGCTGTTGGGCCTGCTCCATTGCTCTGATTTGGAATGACTTTGTTGTAGTTAAGGGATTGGTTTTGCTGCTTTAGGATTGTTTGTTTGCAGGATTCAGCAGGAAAGCACCTACACCTGGCTGGAGAGCCCTCTGATGTGAGCAGACCATGATCTTTGAGTCTAAAGATTAAGGAAGAGGGACTGGCAGCTCTGAGAGAGGGAAAAGGGCCATGACCCTGCACGTGATTCTCACATCTGACCCAGGGTTATGAGTAAGATTATGAGAATTACAAGACTTGGCTTTTGTTGTAGATTTTATGTCTGTATCTATCTTAGGTCAAGTTCTTAACCAGTATTCCTCAGACTTTCCAGAGGTTCATTGAAATGGAGAGTGCATATCATTAGCAATCTATATTGCTGTGAACCATGGGTTTAAACAGTAGCAAGAACAGAAAATCTAAGGCTTGAAAAGTAATATTTTCACACAAGGTAGTACTTTGGGGGATATGGGCTTTGGGGTGTTTTTATCAACTAAGAAAACATCTTGGGCATGAGGCCCTTATTGATTTACCTGTTCTCTGTTCTGATCCTATGATTCTGGTAATGCCCCAAACTCTGAAATTGCTGAGACTCTGTAACAAGCAACACTTCAGTGGAAATTCAAAAGTTAACTGTAATATGAAGCACTTCCCTCAGTTAAATTTTCCACATTGTTGAAATCATGAAGCTCTTCAGAAGGTTTGAGTAGAATAGAGAGAGGTTTGTGTGAATTTAAGAGCCTCATTTGCCAACTTGGAAAGGGGAAAAAAAACATAAAAGTGGTGGCAAATCTTTCTGAGATACAAGCATTGCACTGATTTGGCTGTAAATTTTTAAATGGCGAGTAATGAGCCATGTACTTTCCTCAAATCACACTTAGCCAGTGATCAGAATCTTTTCAAGCCACTTCTGAACCAGGATTACTTCATCCAAAGGGCAAAGAAAGTGGAATTATTTAATATACAAGGGTTGATGCTGGAAACACTCTCATTGTTTCTGAGGAGGAAGAAAAATTGGACAACACATGCCCCTCTGATGTGAGAATCACTTAACATACTGCTGACCCTAAGGCTGAGTGTCCTGGGTGACCACATGTTGGCCAGTTCACTGGGACCATGCAATACTTCACTTGGGACTAATTCACCCCAGACATTCACCTATTGAAAATAGATATTTTACCTATGGAAAGCAATGCCAAGGTCATTGAAACAACTCAACCTCAGGGCATGGTTATTAAAGCAACCTGGCCTAGCTAGATCACTATAAGGGTGGGTAAGATTCCTTATCAGAATCACCCATCACCTAGGTGGTTTTTCCAGATATGCCACCAAGAAGAAAGAAGGAAAAGAAGGAAAAGAGGGAAAGGGAAAGAGGAGATGGGAGGGTAAAAGGAAACACGTCTTCAAAAAGATGTCAAAACCCCTTTATTTTAGGGGCCAGAAAATGTTGTTTAGAAAGGACCTGAATCCCTGAGGATGTAGCTAACTTTCGGATCCTCCAAGGAATCTGTGACGTAGCTATTGTCATTGACATTTTTCTCAACAAAGGTCTAAGAACTTAGGGACAATAAATTCTTTCTGTAGCTCTGTATAACTCTAAATTCTTGAGGCTGAATGAGTCTCTTCCTTTCTGTTTTTATTTATTTTTTCCTTCTTCTTCATAGTAAAGAGAGATAGGGAGACCGAGACAGAGACAGAGACAGAGAGAGAGAAGAAGAAGAAGAAGATAAGTAAGGCTGGGTACAGGAAAGGCAGTAATATTGATGCAGAGACATAATGCTCGTTTCAAACTCACATTCTCCCTTTTTTTTTTTTTTTTTTTTTTTTGGTCTATCTGGGAGATTTTGGGTCCTGGAAGTATGGGAATGGAGGTCCAAACTCATCAACTGCACTCAACTCCTATGCACCAGGAGTACAAGTACCTGGGTGCAGTGAGACTCTCTAGGAATCATGGGTGGAATGAAATGCACTGTCTTCTCCTAAAACACAAGACAAGTTCAGTAACATGGAATCCAGCAGCATTTGTACAACAATCCAACCAAGTGTGGCCCTGTAGTCTGGAACCACAGTCAAAACCACAGCTTCAAAATGTATAGCCAATCTGAAGTTAGCCCCAGTCCACAGTGCACACAAACTTTTTCTACCAAAGTGGAGCTGGTTCCAGGATAACCACTGAGATATTTTTAATATCCTGTACAGTCTGAAGCATTTTATGAAGGACTCAAACTGAAACTCTAAGGGAAATTTGGAATGGGGTGAAAAATAATCCTTCATCAAAAGAAATCAAAGAGAAAATCGCCAGGAAATGTCTGACTTCTTTTTATGAGACAAAGTGAAAATTGTTTGACAATAAATTCTTTACTTCATTGATGACACACACTTGCCAAATAGTTTCCATTCACCCTCTCTTTTAAAATCTCAGAATATTGAGTCATGAAGCTATTGAGCATTTGATTTATTTTCTCTGTATATTGTAACTAGACCAGAACTGTGTTAATAGATAAAATTAAACTGTGAACCTGTATCTGGAAGATACAGGTATCTGTTTGTTTTTAAAAATTTTAATAAAAATTATAACTAAACATTAAAAAAAGTTTCAACACCACAAGACTGGCTGATACTAAAGTATCAAGTTTCTTGGTTTTTTGGAAATCTGTGGGAGGATGAACTTTGCATTTCTAGGTCTTTCATAGTTTGAGAAGGATCCTCCTTTTCCCTCCCCACCCAAAAAAAAATCTTTGGCAATATATTTTTGGGGTTAAAATATAAATATGGTTTAACTGATCATTTCGTCTTGTGTTAATTTGGCCATGAATTAGAAAACATGAATTGTGATAGATAATATCCTAAACCAGATCCCAGGACTCCATTTCCCTGGTGTATAAGCCCTGAGTAACCCCTGCCTCTCCTTCCACATGGGCAGAGAAGAATCTGTGAAAAATGGTGGAATATCACAGCCATGATTGAGTAATCAGTTAAAGTTGAGTTCATCAAAAGAGACATTATCCTGAGTGAGCCTGGAGCTAATTAGAGGAGTCATCAAAACAAGGTGGGATGTCAGAGGGACATTTATTGCTAGTCTGAAAGAAATATCTGCTACGTTCAGAAAGGAGGGTGCTCTCCAGTAGCTGAGAGCTATCTCCAGCCAAGAGCTTGCAAGAGAATAGGAACTTCACAGAAATGAATATGCCAAAAAGCAGTGAGCTTGCAAGGGAACAAGTCTTGATGACATCTTGATTTCAGTCTGGTAAGAGTCTAAACAGAGGATCCACAATGGGAGAAAATAAATTCATGTTTTCATAAGCCACTAAATTTGGGGTAATTTGTTATGTAGCAGTAGAGGACTCAGGTTGACAGATGCACGTAAGAGTCAATCAGTCCACAGATTCTATTACCTGAACTTGAGGTAAAGGGCATTATTTCTCATTGCTGGAAGCAAAACCAAAGGTTAGAGTCAGCAGCCAGTGCTGCCTTGTTTTCCTTGTCAAGTCTAACAGGTATCTTAAATGCTTTCACTTCTTCACTGTCACTCTCTTTCAGGAATCACATAATCAACTTCAGAGAAGAAAGCATAGAAGGATTGCTTCATAAGCTACTCTAAGTCAAAATTCTACTGAGAATATGTTTAATCATTTTTCTTTCCATATTTTGTTAGTGCATTGTAGTCACACATAAAAATGGGAATTGTTACATATTTGTCCATGCACACAATAAAACAGTGTAAGTTGACCCAAATCACTCCCCAGCACTTCTGCCTCCCTGCTCTTCTCCCACTCCCCTGGTCTGTTTACCTAATAATTTGAATAAGAGAAGCACATAGTATCCAGTTATGCATGCGGGTTATGGTAACACTATCATCTTCAATGTATTTATTTGTTTTCCTATTTCAATTCTATAGAAATAGCTGAGTCATCCTTTCCTTTATGGAAGGCTATGCTTACTTGTTTTCTCTTTACTGAGACTCCTAAAAGAAATAGGCTGAAGTTGGATTGGAGGTAGCATATTGTGACTGGAATACAATGACCAGGATGTTAGGAGACCCAAGTTCTGTGACCTTCTCTAACATTAATTAGCTCATGATTTTAAATGTATGATTTTCTTTCTATCAATCTCAATTGCTTCACATTGAAAAGAAAGGGTTCAAAATGAGCTTATCATATTTCATGTCTGGGGTCATCTTAGAGAATCCAAAAATAACACCTTGGTCAAAGCAGAGACAAACAGAGCAGAGGAGGTGAAAAGCAAGCAGGATTTTAGGATCCCTACATGCATTCCCACACAGATGAATATACATGGCTTCTATGCAGGATTTTACGTCAGCAGAGCTACCACAGTTTAAAACAAAAAATATTAATAAACACTGGAGACATGGTCTATAAGATCTTGTCCAGCAAAAACCTTTTGAGTGTCTGAGAAGAAATAAATCCAGGAAATGGATTTATGGTCATAATTCTGGTTTTTGATCATGCTGAAGTAGGGACAAATTTCTTCCTATGCAATATCGAATGTCCCATAACATTCCTGACACTTCATCTTCCTTCTTCATGTGGACACTCTCCTATTTTGTGCATTCAGCAATGTATTTCAAAAAAGGTCCATACTCCCAGCAACCAAGATATTCCAGTAGAGTTCCTATTTAATTTAATTTTAGCAGCATCTATAACACCAATTCATTGCAAAGGGTCAAATGCATTACATTGTAAAGCTGATGGCATTTAAAACTTTAAAAATTGGGGGGAAATTCCTCTTCTGTCCTTCTCTCCTATTTTATTCTCTGGTGACTGAATTTATGTCTGGTGCAACCATCAGACCAGCTCCTCCCTCAAGAAGAGGAATTGCTTAGTACTCTAGAAAGTTGCATAAACTATTCAAGGGCTGGAGATTTCTGGATATGGGAAGAACAGGAGAAGGATCAAGAGAAATACAGAGGAATAGAATTTCTAGGAATTATTGATACTGACCATTAGGGAACAGAGATGCAATTTTATACTATGGTTACTGCAACTCCTCTTCATTCCTGTCCCCATGAAATACTGAGAAAATCAAGGCAAATGCCTGCTCTGCCTTCTGCTGAATGAAAGGTCTGCATGATGTTGTTATATATCATTGACCAATTTTGGAAGAAACGTAAAGATTATAGCAATAATGACTACTTTCTCCAATATTTGTGAATGGCTTGCTTGTATGAGAAACTGCGCTGAGCACTTGACTCATATCACCTCCTCATTTAAACCATAGTCACCTGTGGGGTAGGTATTATGTTCCCTAGTTTACAAATGACAAAGCCAAAGCTCACTGGAGGTTATTTAAATTGCTCAAGTCACCTATCTGATAAGTGACAAGCCACAAGTCACATTCTGACTTCTATTTTGGGATGCTCTTAGTCCCCAACACACTATTTTGCACAACAAATGGCATTTAGAAATAATTGTCATTGACATAATTACCTGTATTATTCCTAGTGGTAAAATTGAAAGATATGAAAATATTTATGCACTGTTCAGTGGAACTGAACTTGTTGCCATCATGACAGAGCAAAACTCACACACCAAGAAAATCTTAATTTTAATTTATGTAATCTCTTCTGCAAGTTTATTTTTGAACATGGGACCATTTCTTGTCTATGTGAAATTCCCAGTTCTCTATAATACAATAGTATCTAAAGAAAAATATCAAAGCATAAAACATATATATATACGTATGTACGTGTGTGTATACATTTATACACACACATATATATGCATATATGTATATGTGGGTATATATATGTGTGTGTGTATATATGTGTATATATATATGTGTGTGTATATATATATATATATATATATATATATATATCCAACCCATATTGATTTTAACACCTATCACATCTCTTCTAAATGGATTTGTTAATATAGGGCCATGGTCTTCTCTATATGAAAAATTTTAATTCTAGAGAATACAGCATTATTAAGAGAAGACAAAGTCATGAATCTAAATGAATGATTGATAGACTCTGGGTTAGTTTGAAATTCATTTCAAAATAACATTTAGCTCATTAGCAGTTAGAAGCCTGATATATTCTCCCTACTTAGCAAGTATTACATATGGTACTGGCTATATTTTCCAAACTCCAGATCAGAGTACATGACATAGGATTGCTAGGGAATATCCAGAACATATGGTTGCCACCTTATGAGGGAACAGCCACTGTAGATACTTTGGAATTGTTATTCCTACAGCACATATGCATTTCAGAGAATAACCTCGCATTTTCCTAAAGATATAGTCCAAATCTACCAGGAGCTGTTGAGAACTGAAGTTAATTATATATCCAGGTAGGTGGGCCAGCAAGAAGGCTCAGAAAACAGCTTGATAATACAAGAAATAAACCTCTCAACCGTTTTCGGTTTAGAGAAGCCACATCAAACCTTAATGAGAAACCACATGTAGTGGTAAATTCTGGCATTTAATTTTATGATTATTTACAGGCATTCTGGTACATAGCATATGGCATGGAGTTACCTTTTTCAAGAACCAAAAAGATAAACTGAGGGTGAAAAAACTAAACACATAGCAATCAGGTTTTATTTCTCTTAATAAAGAAATGAAAGACATATTTAATTAAATAAAAAAGGTAAAATGGTTTGAGTTGTTAGCAATCATTTATACTTTTGGAACTACTTGGCATAATGCCTTAGGCAGAAACTGGTAACAAATATTAAGAAAGTAACAGAAGTTTCAAAGTAATTTATTCTTAAGCAAATGTCCAATACCCTGCCAAAAATCTCCATTCCTTTAATTCTATAGACATTTATAATTCTAATAAAATGTTATAAATGGCATTGTAAAGTCTTTAATCTATTTGTGTTTTCAATTATTTTCCAAACTCTCAGAGTAGACTTTGGCAGCAGAAGCAGGATTAACCTGCTGCTGCTTTTTTTTTTCTTTTTTCCTCCCACAAGAACAAATTTTGCTCATGTATTTCACTGTGTGTAAAGCTAACAGATTTGAAAAAATTTATTTGCAAAGTCAACTACTATTGTAGGTTTAATTAAATGGTAAGATGAAGAATCACACAGCCCATGACATTAAAAAAAAGAAAAGTTTCAGGTACAAATGGCAGTCCAAGAATTCACCTCCCTTTATACCCAAAATCCCAACCAATAAGAGTGCATCAGTTAAAATTAATATACTCATAGGAACAGAGATAATGGGAGAAGGTGTCAGTTCTTCACATTTCTAGAATTGGAAAGCAGACAGAAATATATTGGTAGATAAAACTAAAATAATCCATAGTCCAGAATCTACCACAGGGAGAAACATTGCATACGGCAATCAGAGATCCCTCCAGGACTAGAGAAGTTCTAGAATAGAAGAAGCACCGTCTGTGGAAAGCAGTATGGAGATTCCTCAGAAAACTTGGAATAAAACTACCATTTGACCCAATATATACCCAAATGTCTTAAAATCAGCATACTATAGTGATGCAGCCATACAATGTTTATAGCAGCTCAATTCACAATAGCTAAGCTATGGAACCAACTTAGGTGCCCTTCAACAGATGAATGAATTTTTAAAATGTAGTATATATACGCAGTGGAATATTACTCAGCAACAAAGAATGAAATTATGGCATTTGCTGGTAAATGGATGGAATGGAGACTATCATGCTAAGTGAAATAAGCCAATCCCACCCCCAAAAAAACAAAAGCCGAAAGTTCTCCCTGATACACAGAGGCTGATACACGATAAGCTGAAGAGGGAGATTAGAAGTTCATTGGATTAGACAAGGGAGAATGAAAGGAAGGGAGAAGGGATGGGAATAGGAAAAATAGTAGCATGTATCAGACATAACTTTCCTATGTTCATATATGAATATACAACCAGTGTAACTCCCCATCATGCACAATCACAAGAATGGGAAGTTATACTCCATATATGTATAATATATCAAACTACATTCTACTGTCATGTATGACTAAAAAGAGCAAATAAAACATTTTTTAAAAAAGAATACTGCTAGAAATGAGAATCAGGGCTGAAAATACCGAGGTTGGTTGAAAGGCAGTAGAACTGAGAAACAAAACTCCACTAAGACTCTATCTCTACCTCAATCCCCAGAAACATAGACTGGCAGGTTGAAGGCAATCTACTATTCACTCTCAGGCAA
Organism: Glaucomys volans; assembly: GCA_020662805.1. Taxonomy (NCBI): domain Eukaryota; kingdom Metazoa; phylum Chordata; class Mammalia; order Rodentia; family Sciuridae; genus Glaucomys; species Glaucomys volans. The sequence goes on from JAJEJO010003415.1 coordinate 12,171, forward strand.
AATTTAATTCATACATAAAAACTAGAGGATGGTTCTTGGAGAAAGAAGCTGATGTGGAGTCAGCCTTGGATTTCTAGATGTTGGCATCCGAGAGCTCATGGAAACACTCATCCTTGTTATTTATTGTTACTGGTTATGAGCATGAATCAGAGAAACTCTAACACAGATTGCAATCTCTAAAATCAAAGATTTTCATTCACCATCACTTGAGAATAGCATCCCAACCTTTGGAAACATTTAGGGCCCACCATACTTATGCCTAAGTGCCTTATGCAGCAAAGAAGTAAACACTAGTCAGGCACCAGCTGGGTTTTTTTTCTGTCTTCTTATTTGAAATGCTTCAACAGAAAGACCTCTCTTCATAGAGGCTTATAGCAAACTGAAAATAGGATTTGAAACCAATTAAAACTGAAGTCCATAGCACAGGGCAACTGTATAAACACACAAGGACTGTTTTATCTTTTGAAATCCTTCACCTAGATAGAAATAGTTAATGTCAGGCATTAAGGGAAAATGCCCCCCTCTGCTTACATACCAATAAAAAAATGCTTCCAAGACCGAAGTAGAGTTTTCAAGGTGGGATGTTTTTGTTGTGGCTTCTCATAGGTCTTTAAGGGAAAGCACCTCAAATGTAGCAGATCTACTCTCCTGCCATCTCCACTTTCATTCCCATCTTCCTCTTCACTAACAGCATGTCAAACAAGGAATTTTAAATTCAAACTCAAAACAATTAAAATAAAAGATGTCAATACATGATGGCTAAAGAAAGACATCAGACTTAAGGATCTAAAATCTACCTTTCAAGAAAATCTATACTTGATTTACTCCAGAATTTTCTAACCTGTTTCCCATTCTGGTTCTTTCTATATTGGAGTAATCAAGCTCTGGTTTCACATCAGATAAACTATATCATAATCTCTAGGAAAAGCATTATTTTATTTTAAAGTTTCTCAAGGAATTTCTAATATTTAGAGTACAGAACCATTGAATATGCATCTATTTATAAAATGATACAAGTGACTTGAATCAGGAACTACAAATATTGATGTAGGGCATGAGTGGATACAGGTATATCAGGAGCATATAACAATTCCCAGTGGCTACTGAAGAAGAGTCTGTATCATATGAGGGCTGAAAATACAAAAACAACCAATAACAGTCTCAAAAGGCCAAAGAAAGAAGAAATAGAGGCTTGGTTACCACAGAACTCCAATTTTCCTCAGACAAATAGCTCCTCCCCCCTCAACTCAGACTTCAAACTGACTTAACTACACTTTCCAGATCTAAGAATTGAGTGGCCATATGACAGTGGCGTAGCCAATCAAGGCCTTTCCTTTCTCTGGACAAACTAATTGTTTAAGAGTGTACAAAAGGCCAAATCAAAGCAAATATGACACAATTTTGCTATGACTTTGAAACCAAGGAAAGTGCTATTCCTCTTGAGTCAGACTTGAATCTGAAAAGAAAATGGTTTTGAGTTCTTGGAGCCAATATTTTCAACATAAAATAAACCTGACAATAAGTTCAAGAAGAAAAATAACTAAGAGAATTTGAAAGAGTAATTAGAATCTGATCACAACATTTGGATCCCAGTAGCCAACAGATCCTGGAACTAAATCTACAATGGTATTTTGAGTTATGAAAGCCAATTATCTTTTCTATATGTTTATCATGAGTCATTAACAATCCAAAGATTCTTAACTGAAAAACATTCCTTTCTATACAATAGACAGACATCTTCTTTCTTCCTTGCACTGTTTACAGCATAAACATGGTACATCACTTACAGAATCTAGTTCTCACATTCATAGGCATAGAATCACAAACCAACTATTAAATCTCCATTCTCAAAAGCCCTCTAGTCTCCTTTAGTCCTGGGTTCAATGGGCCTTGAGGATTTACCTCCATTACTATACAAAGAAGAAAGTTGAATGGAGGAGAATCAGGTTGTAATTGCCTTCATCACTGTTTTCCATCATCAAAGGTATCAAGACACAGATACACAAAAAGGATAAAAATAAGCACACAGGTGCACATGCACACACACACACACACACACACACACACACGTATATCATAGAAAAACTACTGAAATCAAAGACAAGAAAACTGTTCCAAAGAAGCTGGAGAAAATGCAGATTTCCTTAAAAGAAGCCCCAATGAGATTTACAGCTGATTTCTCAGCAATAACAAATGAAAGCGAGAAAGGCAATTGAATGGCATCTTCAAAATGAGATAATAAATGGCAAGCTTTTATTTTTTCCCTGTGTACTACGAAACTTAGCATAATACTAAAGTGGGAAAACATGAAAGGAAGGAAAACTAGACCCGGCCATGAAAAAGCATAAATTTTAAATTGCTACATAAAAATAAATGCTATAAAAATGTGGAAGCTATTCTCTTTAATAGATAGCTTTTACAAATAAAAAAGTACAAACACCCTGAAATTAAAATATTCACAGGAAATACACACACTGCACAAACAATTCCAAATGCTTAATGTAAATTAAGCAAAAATACCATAGAATGTTTCAGATATGAACTACTAATTAACATCAATTTAATATGGATTTTTCAAAACAGATGCTGATAATTAGTCCCCTCACACTATTGGTAGAAGTCTAAATTTATGCAGCCTTTCTAAAGGGCAACTAGATGGCTTTTTTGTGTGTGTGCTCTACCACTGAGCTACATCTACTGTCCTTTTATTTTTATTTAGTGAGAGTATCTCCCTAAGTTTCCCAGGTTGGCCTTAAATCCTGCCTCAGCTTCCTGAGTTACTGGGATTACAGGCATGTATCACCAAGCCCAGCCAGAAGCTAAATTTCTAGGAAAGCATTCTTTGTTAATAACCAACAAGGAAAATGAAAATTTATCTATGCACTGTTTTATGAGCAAAAATTTAGGAAAGGGCTCAATTTTCAATAATAAGAGAAGCATTAAAATAGCAAGTTATATACCAAATATGAGATAATCGCAACATGGTGTAATTTTAAAAATGCAAGCATAAAATGCATATTTAAAAAAATGTTTGTAGCATGTGGAAGAGCAAAAATTATAAATCCTTTTTATTGTTAACTTTAGTGAATACTTGAAATGATTAAGAGATCATCTTGAAATTCAGCATTCACCATTACCAATTCCAGGAAAGAACGCTTGAGAAGAGTTTCAAAGCATCATCAGTGTCTCTGCTCTGAGCAGAGAGATACTCTCTTCATTGATCCCTGAAAGCAAATCCTTTAGGTCTTTCTTTTCTTAAACACAATCCCCTTCCATCCCACCTCAAATCCAGGTAGTATTACATTTTGTTGGGAATAAATATTGGTGAGAATAGGACAACAGAGGACAAGATTAAAGACTTCTTAATCAAATGTCTCAGAATACAGGCAAATTGATTCAGATTCTGACTATGCTAATATTGACTTTATTATCCTTTTAGAAAAATCCAGTTAGATCCATATCAACATTCTGATGCAGACAATCAAAGTCAAACATTATTATCTTTTATAATCAGTTTCTGTTGCCAGGATACAGGCTCCCTTTTTTTATCTCAGCAGTGGAAATTTTCTTTAAAACTCTTTTTAAAGAAACCTCACATATATATTTTACGAAGTGTGTCTGAAATTAGTTATAGGAGATTACTAAACTAAGAAACATTTTTTTAGAATCTTAAAGTTGGTGGGACTCCCAAAATATATGAGCCACGAGTCTGTACATTGTCCAAGGCTAAGTATCTTTCAATCATAAAATAAATCATGTATATTTAATGATAATAAACAAATACACGCTTTGTAGTACTCAAATGATATTAAAAATGAATCTTATAAAGATCTATTCACATTATCTATTTTCACATTGTGTTTTTAAGTTCCAGAGAACAGTAGATCATGAGCTTCTGGAAAGTAGTAGATGTTTCCAGAGAACAATAGTGCTCCTTTATTATTACAAAACTGCAAGACACTAGAAAATTTCTTTACAACCCTTTTTTTAAGAAACAATTTGACATTAAAAATTTCTCTTAGCTGATAAATTTGCCTCTGAGCTTTTTTTTTTTTTAGTAAATTCTCCCTCATACATATGATCAACCCAAAGCTGCCATGGTAGTGACTTCTCCTTCTTAAGAATGGGCACATCACTCAAATAACCCAGTAAGTCTCTTCACAAGAGTGTTAGGACTTGGAAGAAAACAGTTTGCAGGTAGGGCCTGCCTTGGTAACGGAAGGATTAGGATGGGGAACCAGGGAGCTGTCAAGAGCCATGAAGAGGAAATGCAGTGTCCAGTAAAAATATGAAACAACATGCAGAGAACAGCAGGAAGAGGAAGCAGAGGAAATCTGATGGCATTTTAGTTCCTCACTGAGGCCCAGCTGTCCTCTTGCCATGCTTGGAGTTGCATCTTAAAAGTCCCCATTGGTTGAGCTACTTCAAGTCAAGATTCTGTCACTTATACCTGAAATATTTGACTAATTCAGCATTTTCCCTACAAATCTTCCCAACCAGTCTTTTTCTGCTTTGATTTTCTTACTCCAGTGGTAGCTCCTTTTAGACAAACAATTCACATTTTATTAAAAGGCAAATCGAAAACACACAGATCATATACATAATGATAAACTTTATGCTTATGTTCCAAAATTTATTTTTATTAATTGTTATTTTATACTATTTGATATCACTCTCCTAACAGCATAAATCCATACAACAGTAATCATTTTTAACATACTCTCAACTGAATCAGTTGCATTTCTTATTAAATTCACTATTAATTTCCAATCACAATCTCTAATACTTATCTCATACTTAAAAATTTTAAATGTTTCACATCTACCACCATGTTTGAGGCTCTAAACAACTATATGAAAAATAGAGTAGATATTAATTGCATTTTTATAGTATTCTTGGAAGGATAAGTATTATAAATCACACACCCAAATTCAGAGACTCAGGACAACAAAAGTTTATTTTTTTGCTTATGTGAAGTCTGATGCAAACCTGGTTGCTCTCAGATACACCCTTATGACAATCACCATCTTCACTACCAACCCAAAAGGGAATAGCTGGAAAGGGACCCCAGAGCCTCCCCAGAAATGATACACATCAATCCCATGCACTTTCAACTGGCCAGAACTACTCATGTGTGTCCTTGGCTAAGCTACAGGGAAGGAAAAATATAGTCAGTGCTTGAGCTGCAAGCCACCCAGGAACAAATCCACACTGTGAAGAAGGCATGGGTTTAGGTAGCCATCTCTGTTGTGCTTTTATAGATGAACACACTAAAAATCTCAAGAACTCAGACCACAACAGAGCAGTTACTCTAGTCCAATTCCTCTGACTTTAGGTGGTATTTTCCACTCAGTGCTGGTGTTAAAAACCAATCACAATGACATGCATTTAAAGCTGGCTTTGAGTTTCCTTTTTCTCATGCCCTTTAGATTTTCTTTAGAGACCCTTTTTTTAAAACTCAATTATTTTAGTGTTCCTTCTTTCTGATCTCTGTATCTCACTCTTATCTCACACTTTAGCCTCACTGTCTCTATTTTTGTATTTCTTAGTGTTTACCTACATTTTAATGCATTTTACAAAGGTCTGTACCTCCTAGTGGGACATGAGCACTTTGAAAGCAATCTTACCTACCATATTATACTTTTGTACATAAAAAGTGACATGGAAATGTTTGGTGATGGGGGAAAGACTCTCTCCTCCATTTGAGTTCACCCAACACTTTGACCTCTCTCTTACAAATGAGACTTCATTTTTCTTCCATTAATAAGAAAGACCAGAAATGGAGCCAGAGTACCCATTTCAGATATATAAATGCAAGCTTGTGTTCTTCTATATTTAACACACCATGTTATCATTCTTGCTCAGTAGCAGCAAAGGTCCTCCTTTTTTAAATGTTTGTTTAATCCGACCATTCAGCAGCCTCAAGAGTCAGGGCCGCCTGCATTAGCTCTGAGTTGATGCTTGGGTGAGCCTTAAATCTTCATGTTTCCTGACACTGTGCTAAGACAAACTCTTTGATTCAGGAAAACTGCATACTCTGTGGAATAAAACTGAAGCAATTAATCAAATATTTAATTATATCGTAACAGAACACAGTTATCAAGCTTTTAACTAACAATGGTAAAGAGTCCCCAGTGACCTAGGCAACAGAATATGCTTAGACACAAAGGACTGTTTAAATCTCAGTTCTTCCAGTCCCAGGGGAGATGTGCACAAGAGCCTGGAATGGATTGGCACCTAGAGGCTAAGAATCCAACAGTCACGCCTTTGAGAGCAGTCCTTTCCTTTGGACATTGCCTATTCCAGAGGTTCCCAATTGCAAATCCAAAGATTGACCTAGAAAATCTTTACCACCTCACATTGCCTTTCCCTCTTATCTCCTTTCTGGTCCCTGGAGTCCATGGTCAAAAATCTAGACAGCATAATCCTGACATTTTGAGGCAAAATATTCTTGAAAGGCATGCCACCCCCAAAGAACCCACTCTACCAGCCTATTCTTGGTTCACTGGAAATGAATTTGGAATCTAAAGGATGATAAGTATGACACAGATATCCAGATGTCTCCTCTCCTTCACTCTTTTCTACTTCTCACTCTGATTCATTCTGCTTACATCCATCTGTCCAAGGTCAAAGAGGTGGTTCCTTTTTCCATCCTCCTGGTAAGATCAGACTGGGAATGGACAGTCCTCAGCCTGGGGTTCCTATAAGACAGCCCAATTATTTTCTCACTAATACTGAAAGCCTATCATGGCATTACCCTGAGGGGGTTTTATTCTCAAAGAGCCTCTCTGTACCAATGCAAAAGTGGAAAGGAAAAAAATAATAAAGGAAAGGAGAGTCCCACCCAAAAGTTTGCCTGCTCCCTATAATCTGAGAAGGGGAAAAACAGTCTATCCAACACAACTCTCTCTCACATGAAACCCACAGCCACTTTTCCAGACAAAGAATTCTGCCTCCCAATAAGAGTAGGAAGAGTTGTCTATCAATGGCAAAATTGTGGCATAAAATCAAAGTTTAACTGGAGACCTCTGCAAAAGTCTATCATGGTTAATTTATTTTTATGCTATTTTTTATGGAGTTGGAGTTCCTACTAGGTGATGGTGGAATACAAAGTCATATGAAGGATGTAAAAAGTATCAAGCCTTACTTCTTCTTCTTTAATCTGGAAGAAAAGAAGAAATAGAACTATGTTTAAAAGCCTTTGATAATTTCTTATTTTCTATATAAAGTCAAATTCCTTATCATGATAGAGAAGATTATTATCCCAATATTTCACTCTTTCCCTATAAGATTATACATCTACACCTTTGACATGTGATTTTTGCAGGTAGAATAGGCAAAATGTATAATACTACTTTCCACTTGTTCATGGAATTTTGACTCATTGGAATTTGAATGGAAGAGACAGTATGCTAGTTCTAAGCAAAGTTGCAGGGGCATTGCTTGCACCCTTAAATTTAAAACCCTACCAAGAAAACAGCACAACTCATTTAATGGTTCTTCCTTTTGCTCTCATCTAGGAATGAAAAGACACATGTAGCTAAGAAAAGTCAAACCAAGTTGGATCCAACCAGCTCAGCAAGAGCCATGACAATCTGAATTCTTCAGGTAACTCCTAAATTCTCCAAGTATAACCATTTTGGTATTATTTGTTGCTGCAGCAAAAGCTAGCTAAAATAGTATCCCAAAACTTCACAATCTATTCTTAGCATACTTTCCTAGCTTCACCTGCTCTTGTGGAGGAACCTTCTGTCCTTCATAAACTGCTTCAGTAAAATGTGCTGTTTCCTTCAAGTACCCTGTGCCTCTCTTTCTCCATATCTTTGCTCATGAAAATCTCTTGGCCTAGAACATACATGTTTTAGTGAGAAAAGCACAAAATTTAGAAGCAAATAGCTAGGCTTTGAAACCAAAGACCATCAATCTAAAAGCTATTGAATCTTGCGCCTCTGGTATATTTCAAAGCATGTACTTTAAAATCAGACCAACTCATATTCTCTGCTAATCATTATTCTGAGCAAATTATTTTGAGTCTTAGTCTCATAGTCTGTAAAATGTGATCATGGGATTAGTGAGATGATAAAATAAAAGGAAGTTAGGAAATCTACCAGCAGAGCACTTCACACTCAGTAGGTTCTAGTTAAATTTTTTCATTGGCTGAAAAAAAAATGAGTATAGTACACAATTCAACTGAATAAGAAAACCATAAAGCAGTTTTTAAATAAGTGGCAGATTAATATACATGCATTTTCTACATGATGCTTTATAGAACATTTATTTCATGTAAGACATTATGATGTATTCCTGAGAGAAATGTTCCAGATTAAATAAGTTTTTAAAAGCTTGCATAAAATACCTCTCTTTGGAGGTTCATAAATATTCTTTAACAATTAAAGGCTCTGATAAGTCATGTGATAAAGAATCCTGTTTACTAAATTCAGTACTTCCTAAAATTACTTGACCATCCTGTCTTTCTGCCTTATTGGAACACCTATTAATATCTACTGGGTTCCACCTTTTCTCAGAACACAGTTTTTGTCTTAGTCTGCTTGGGCCGCCACAACAGAACACTATAGACTGAGTGGTTTAAACTACAGGAATTTAGATTTTCACAGTTCTGGAAGCTGAAAGTCCACAGTTAGGATGTCAGGATGGCCAGTTTCTGGTAGGGCTCTTTTCCTGACTCGCAAAGGTCACAAGGCAAAGAAAGAAGAAGAGATGAAGATCCCACCATCGTGACTTCATCTAACCCTAATGAACTCTGTAAAGCCCTATCTCTAAATTTAATCCACATTGGATGTTAGAGCTTCAACATGACTGTGGTGATGGAAAAGGACACAATTTAGGGCATAGTGGTTGGGAAATGCTGGTAAAACAGGGAGTAGAAGAGTTTATAGTAGGGTGAATCCAGCATATGTTGGTGTAAACAGGAAATACTTTACAGTGGAGGTAGAACTTAGATTAGTCTAGTACCAAAGATGGATTTGGAAAGTTAATTGAGAGACCTGTAAAAATGAACTGTTTTAAGCTGACACTGTTGTCAAATGTCAGGAATATGGGTAACTTGATAGTCCTGGCAGAGTACATAGGAGACCACCTGGCTAAAGCCTCCAACTTTAAAATCTGATTTTTCCAACTACCTCTCTGCCTAAGAATCTCCTCCCACCAACTTCAAACATTGTCCTTTGGGAAGATTTAGAGAGAAAAGATTTACTCTATGATAATTATTTGGGAGGCAACCAAATACAGAAGGCGATGAAATATTAATTTTTATGAGAGCCTTCTGGGCTTAAGCCAACTCTGCCAAGACATCTCCTGTAATGAAAGGATAAATCTGGGGAAAAAGTCACATAATAAACCTAAGTAGGAAAGATAACTCAGCTCTATGGACCAAGGGCCAAGAGCAGAGGCAACTGAAATCATTGTTAGCCTCCCTACACAAATGGTTAACTTGGTTAATTCTAGTGCTTGCTTTTTTCATGCACCATGGGGTAGGAATAAAGCAAGCATTGGAGCTAACCATGTTAGAAAGCTATCACCTCTTATTTGGTGTGAAAGCCCTGGGTTTGTCAAGCTGCCCATTTAATGTAGTGAGAAGAAGTTTGTAAATTTGTTTGTTTGAAGATTATATAATCTAGGATAATATCTTAGTACAAATTAACTTAATATACCATGAACATCTACAGAATTGAAAACGGAAATGCTCACAGGAACCAGGATGGCAAATGCAAATAGATAAAGTTGGCCAAATACAAATAATAGGGAGCAGTGGAAATCTGTCTAAACTGGGGAACACATGCTTCATCTAAAGGGCCCCCACTCCAGAATTCTAGTCAATGTCACCTTGTACAGATCTAAACTTCAGTGCTATCACATCCCCTGAGTCTTCAAGTAAAGCTGGAAATCTGGATTTTTAGGTGAAATCTTCAAACCTTTAAATGTTGGCAACTAAGTATTTTTAAGCCCTTCCTAAATAGAAATAAAATAAATCTCCTTCCCCATACACACATATACACACACAGGCATACACATTTGTCCTACAAGTCCAGCGCTCAGACCACCAGTGTTTAGCCTGTGTCATGTGCAATAAATGAATGAAAACATCGAATCTTTCCAAGAATATGCTACCTCTCCCTCCAGTTGAGGAGTACATCAGTCCTGTTATTTTCAGACCAGAACCTGGGATTGTCAGAATGGTATAGTATTAGTTTTTGTCTCTGCTATATTAAAAGAATTGACTGCTAAGATGTATGGCAACGTCTGAAAAAAGTTGCCATCTAATATTATTTCTTATGTGTCAAACAAATACTCCATGAAGAGCCCATGCATTATAGATGAAATAGACATGGACTTCCACCTCCTGATTCAGAGTCAAATTGGAAACATTACCACTTCTTCCAGACTCATGATGAGTATTACTTCAAGTTGATGAAATGAAGCATGCATAAAAAGTTATGCACATAAGCTTGTGTCATTATGGCTTAATTTCAAGATGGATTATATATAAATCCACACCTTTCACAATTAATATGTTTTTTGTTTGTTTGTTTCTCTAGGATGGGTCACTATTGGTCTTTGAAGGGGATAACACACACAAGAGGAAGGGAGAGAACTCCTACCAAGTTTTGCAGGGTCCCTTAAATTCTGTTTTTGCTCTAGTCAAAGCTACGTTTCATACCCCCTTCCTCACTAGTATCCCTCAGCTCTCTTCCACCCAGAGAATAAACAAGACTCAATGTATTGACAAAAAGTACATTATTTCTTAAAGAATTAACTTTAGAACCATCTTCCTGTCCCTCTTCACTGGGAAGGTAGGAGTCTCTTTCTTTCCTACCAGATGTAAGACCCTCCCCAACACAATCCCTTCCCTTGCCTCTATACACATGTGCTTGGCAATGAAACTTACCCCAACCTGTACCAATTAGATTTCTTACCTCTATAATTGGGAGAGGGATATATGAAGGATTCTGAATTCTTCTTTTGACCAAGGAAGACATGAGATGGGCATCTATGATATGGCCACCTTCTACCAATCCAAGAAAGAAAAGAGAAACAAAGCTAAACTCCAAGATAGGGAAAAAGTTCTGGGAACTACTATACATGTTTCTGATTGTACATTAAGACCTATCAGCATTGCTGCCCTTGAAATATTGAGATGCCTCTGTACCCTTACAATAAGCACACCTCTTCATTATTTTTTAAAGTCAGTTCAAATCTTTTATTAGGATGAGTTCAGCAATACCTCTACTTTTGCAAACTTCATCAAACTCAATAGAAACATTCTACAATTTAAAAAACAAACAACCTCTTTACCACCTCAAGATCAAATTGACAGTGTATCCCGAGAGATATCATCCAAAAGGTAGTCAAATTTTTATACAGAAAGGAGCAAAAACATGGCATATTAATTGAAATAAGGACTTCCTCATAGACCTACAATGAATAGTACTTAAAATAAAATGCACATACAGCAACATCTCCCGTTTTCCCAGAGAAATTGGGCTGTCAGAACATTTGGACCCATCTTCATCAGGGTCAACGGACATACAAAACAAGGGTATAGGACACGATTTGATCAATTTAGGTCCGCCATTGCTACTGCACCAAAATTTGATGGCAAAACCTTGCTGGGATTCATTCCATAGAAAGCCCCTCTTGCGGTCTCTTTTTTCTGGGCCTCAGCTTCCCAACTCTCATTCGCCATAGCATTCAGTTTTTACTTTTAATTTCACCCAGCTCAACTCTTAGCTTTATAATGACTTTAACTGTTCAATATTTAATGAACCAATTAATTAAATAGCATTTATTATTCTGTAGGACAGTGGTTCTCATATTTTAGTATGCATCAGAATTACCAGGGGAGCTTGTTAAAAACTCTAGGCGCCCACCAGCCCAGTGATTCTGACTTGGGAAGTCTGAAGCACGGAAGGAGTTTCATTTTTAACAGTCATTCCTGCTGCATCTGATCTTGGTGATCGGTTGACTTCATTGAGGGACAATACCAACTTAAGGAATATAGAATTATGAGACCCTGTGTTCTGTAGGTGGTTAAGAAAAAAGCTGGCAATCCGGTATAATCTCTGGTTTACTAATTACTAACTGTGTGTTTAGGGGCAAGTTATTAAATGCTCTGAGACTCCGTTTCCTCATCTGTAACATGAGAAAAATGACACCTAAGTCATAGGGCTGTTGCAGACACTGTGTGAGATTATATACAATCAGGATCCCAATCTAGCCTACTTGGGACTCTTGTTAATTCTAGATACCTCCTCCTCCATCAGTCAGCATTCCAGAGCAAATGAAGAAAAGGGTCAGGCTCTGCTAACAGGACTATGGAAAATTCCAAAAAAATAGAAGTGAATCTTGGTTCAACCAAGTCCTGGGAAAGTAAAATGCAAATAGTCAGAAGTTAGGTGGCATGATGTGTGAGTTGCTGCCCTGCCCAGCACAGTCACTCCAGAGGCTGAGAGAAGGATCTACATGAGAGTAAACAAAGATGGTCATGGCTACAAAGGAGAACAAAACAAATCCCTTTGGGACAAGTGACACTTTACCACCCAAATGGACCTTTACCTGGAACCATTTATAGCATATATACACAGATTTCACTGTCCTATTTTTAGGAAAAAATGGGTAGCTGTTGGCCATTGACCTTCGCTGGTCCAGGGTGACCACCTTAAATCAAGAGCTTGCTGTAACACAGCTGAGCTTAGCGATTTTAATGAGAAATCTGGTCCTGCTGGATTACTGTTCCTGGGCCACATCTTGTCAGCAATTCCTCAGGAAATTATTCAACCATCCCCAATTGCAAAGAAACAGATGGCGTACTGGAAAAAAAAATACTCTGAAGTATATGCGCTGGTAAAAAGCAAACTTAAGGACACAAAGGCCAATGCTGACACAAATACTAAAAGTACTTTTTCACCTAGAAAAATGGACTTACAGATATTTTTGTTTTCCCTCCCCTTTTAAACTGTGAACTGTGCCAGTCGTCAGTTTGCATACGCAATGGAGAGACTCGTCTGACATTTCGGAGCTGTTTAACAGAGACAGCTTGTTTTAATAATACAGAATAATACTGATCAAACATTCTCATGGAAGATCAAGTTTTAAAATTTGTATTAATGCCCTGCTTTCTTTCCTCTAATATCCCTTAACCAAAACTCTTGGATCACACTCTATTATGCCAAATGCCCATTAAGAGATGCTGAATTATTATTAAAAATTATCATGGCACCTGAGAAAATAGCAGTATAACCCTCATGAATATTAAATCTTTTCATAATGATCAGTGTTATTACCATGAATACTAAATGTTATGAATTCATTGCAAATTCATAATGCTTAGTGTGAAAACTTGGCCTGTAACCAGAAAGTCTGAATTATACTTGGCAAATGTTTAAATCGATTTTAGCTATGAAACCAGGAAAAGGAAAATGGATAAAATTTTTGATATTCAGTCTTAGAGGCCAAAGGGTTTTGGGACTTTCACAAAAGGAAGGGCCAATTGTAATTTTCAAATATTTTATATGAAGGTTTTTGAATCTTTTCCAGAATTCCCTTTCCTGCTTAATTCTATCCCATTGAAGAATCATTGGAAGAATATTAGTTAGGGAAAACTGGCACAATCAACTATTCTTCTGCGGCAGTACTTAGCCAGCATTAACTCTCAGAAATTAGTACCACGGCATATCGTGGGAGCGATTTCAACTTTAGAAGAAATTTGCAAACAGTTATAATATGAGAGAGCCCGCAGTTATTATAGACAAAGCCAACATTTAGTCCTCAGATTTCCCACTGAAGCAAGAACCAACAAGTTTTGCCTCAATAACCAAAATACACAACTACACAAAAACCAGCATAAGGAGTGCTTGTTATGGATAACAAATCACAAACCTTTGGCCATATGTTTTTATATTCACATGTCATTCAGGCAAATAAAATGGAATGATTGATTCTCAAGACATCCCAAGAGCAGAGTAACAGACAAAGGTTCAGGCAAATGGATCTTAATGAAAATCTGATGGGAAAATGGATCTTTCTCAGGGGATTTTCCTCTGAAAATCTGCTGGGCAATTTATAATAAAATAAAAGTCTGCATTTCAAGAATATCCCTTAATAGGGTCACTTACAGCTACATTTACTGAGTAAGCCTCCCCATTCACGTCATGTTTTCAAAAATAATAAGAGTCAGACATTTCAGTTTGCATACAAGCAAAGGAGCTCAAATCAAAACTGATGATTTTGCTCTGGAAAATACGTTTTTAAATCTATAGCTATCCAAGATATTCAGCGTCCTTCAGAGATTCAGAGCATGGTCTACATAGATTGTAAGTGCCATGGTTTTATCCCAAGTAGCTTCTGCTCCATCTGAAATTTCATTGCAGATACCTGAAACTATCCTTTAAAATTAGAGAAAGTTTTGATTTATGGACAGATTTAAGTATCTCATAATTTCCTAAAACATTTTCTCACAATAATTTTCTCAGCAATAATTCTTTAAGGTGATGGAAAATAGGGGACAGATGCTAATTTTGCCTCAGGGAATTTCTATGAAGTTATAGGAAGGCATTGAAACTGCAAAACAGCAGGATTTAACTAAACAGAACATCAATCAGTAAAGAACAGTATGGTGTGCCTGGAATCCATTCAGAATGTCCTCGGGGCAGATTCCAAGATATTTTTTTTTTTCCCTCTAAATTTTAAGTCTCGTAAGTAATGCCTTACATTCTTCCAGTAATTTCTTAAGTTATATAATCATGGCCAACCAAGTGGCTCCCAAGAATTACTCAGCTAACAACCCACCAGGGGGAATTTACTGAGCTCTTCAGGATAATTACTCTTATTCTTCTAAATTTATCCAGATTCCTTTGCATCCCCTGAATCCCTTTCGTTTCAACAGTATGTTCCCTCGACAACTTTAGTCTCAGAGTCCGAGGGTCCCCAAGTAGAAGTTCAGACACAAAAATTTTCAGAAGTTCCCAGAGAATCATGAATAACATTTCTAAGCTCAAAAATAGCACCTAATTATTTATCAAGGCTAACTGTGAAACTTTAAAACAGTGCCTTTGGGAAAGAAAATTTTCAAAATTCCAATTTAAATGAGTTCAGAGAGAATGGGGTAGAATAATAAAAAGGACATGGTTTTAAGTCCTTGATTTGGGGTGTGTGAAATGAAGAATTACTTGATTTTTCTGTGTCTCTGTAAAATGGGGATAATAACTACATACCTTACAGGATGGCTAAGGAGATTAAATAAAAAAAGGTTTGTAAAGCAGTGGCCAATATCAAAATCTGACTAAATAAACACTCATTTTCTCTAAGATCAGAACATCCTTTCATTCATTTTATTTCTCTATGTGCCTGCAGATAACTGCGACAGAGGCAGCATTGTCAGTGAGTGTCCTTTCTATAAAACCCTCTCATTAAATGATAACTCCTTTTCTTCATCAGAGATTGTAGTTTGCAAAGAACAAATGTTCATTCAAACTAGCTCAAATAAAGGAGGATAATTAAGGAAAACTCAAGGAGAGTTCTCTGATAAGCCAAGAACTCCATGGTTATGTACCAAGGAAACTATGCTTCTCTCTGTCTCTCCCTCTGAAGCCAAGTGACCTCTCTTCCCTACTTCTCTCCTCCAGTCTCCTTCTCTTGTCATGTGTCCCTTTGAAGGCTTGCTTTCACTGCTTATCATCAGGCAAGCACTGGCTAACAATGCACCCCATCCCAGCCTTATTGCTATACCATTTCTGAATTCAAGCACCACCCTATGTGAACACACTCAGGGTCTTTCATATCAGACTTGCAAGACAATGTTTTTTATCTAGAAGATTGTGTTTATCTCTGAGCCAGCAGGTTATGGCAGGGGTGGAAACAGAAGAGGCAACATTACCATTAGGCTCAGAGGTTTGCTTTCAGCAAGGGTTTGTAGTAGGGCAGTTCCAAAGGAAGAAAAAGTGAAATAGGCAAGAACCCTAGAGGAGGTCTGCTCAACTTCTGAGTGAGGTATTATCTTGGCTTCATATTTGTTATTCATCAAGAGACTGGAGATATTAGCCAAGCTATAGCTCGGTGCTGTCGGCCAGTGGGTAAGTGTGTTGCTGTCATGTCTCTCAAAAACTAGAATATGAGCAGCCTGGATATTCTGGCCTTGAACAATTGCAAGGAAGGTTCCTGTGCACTGGTTACCACTTCAGCCTTCTTCATCTTGGGCTGCAATTTCTATTATATGCACAAGTCTGCCAAGGCAGAACTTTCACATAACTAGTTGAGTGAAGCAACTATATTACTCAGAGATGGGCAGCAAGGGGCAGTATGAAACCAAGGCAACCTGTTACTCAAGGTTCATGAAAGCTGCTTAGGGACAGAATATCATCTGTGCATGTTCCATGATGCAGTGTGCCTGAGAGACTCTGAAAAGCAGCCAACCCTTGGTTTTACGCCCCAAGTGACATGAATTGCTGGGATAAAGTGTTACAGAAGGGACAGGAACAGAGTCCAGTATGTTCCCGCCCTTCCTCCTTATTTTAGGACATTACATTCCAGCACATTCTACAGTTATTCTTGAGAACTACAAATCAGAAAGGGGAAGAAACTAGGCGAGTGTAGAAAATTGTCCCACAACTACTGTGGAAATTGTCAAGCACCTCCAGAATTAGAAAATGTTATAAACCTGTTGCCTTTCCTCTTTCTTCTCCTACCCCTGTACTCACTCTCACATGCATAGTATACACAATCGGCCTACCACACAGGTCTACCCACAATGCACAGTTGGTTACCATACCATGTCTTACTCCCTTAGCCATACATTTTCAAATGAAATCTCTTTTCCCTTCCTCTTTTCCTCAACTTCTCCTAACAATTCTTCTACCCTTCCTTTATTTCCTAGTTCTTCTGTCCTCAGTTCCACAATTAAGT
Source organism: Glaucomys volans (assembly GCA_020662805.1). Lineage (NCBI taxonomy): Eukaryota > Metazoa > Chordata > Mammalia > Rodentia > Sciuridae > Glaucomys > Glaucomys volans. The sequence continues at coordinate 29,088 of JAJEJO010003415.1, forward strand.
TTAGATCTGTATAGAACACTATAATCAAGTTATAGGGACGAAGTTTTATTGATAGATGTCAAATGGATATCAGTATGCTTAACCCACAGAAGTAAAACGTGTCACCTTGCTTTATTTGTTCTAATTCAAATTTACAAATTTACTCTGGTGTTAAGTCCCTCACTAGTCAGAGAGTTGATAAATGGAATCTTAGGCAAGTTAGAGGGTTCTCCCTCTCTTTAGAAAATTATTTAATAGACACTGAAGGTGCATCTGATCCTTAAAATTGGGATAAGAGGATTCTTCAAACGGCAAGATTGTCTGAGATTCTTGTTATTCAATAGACACACACACACACACACACACACACACACACACGGCCATCCAAAGACAAGTGTTTCCTCTGCCTCTTGCCAAGCTTAGGCATAGAATCTTGCGCCATGGCCAGGACAAGATTTTTCAGGTATTCATGCTGCATTCACTTCTGAACTACAGCCATCTTGGGATGGGAGGGCGCAAGACCAGCTCTCTCCTTCCAGGGTCTCATCATATCTACTCCAATCCTCTGAGGCTTACTCCCTTTCAGGCAATGCATTCCTTCAATGAGTTTAGATTTTGAAAAACAAAGAATGTTTAATTTCACCTTGAGGACAAGGAATACTCAACTTCTGGTACTCTTAGCTTAGTCGCTCTCTGGACATTTAAAAGAGAGAGAGAGAGAGAAAAAAAAATGCCTCAGGTCTATTTTCCAACTCCCCTATAACTGTGAGAACAAAGCAGATATTAATATCACTTGTGTTAACAGCTCCCTAGAAGTGGAAATTTTTAAATGACTCTATTTTGGGCCTCAACCTAAGCTGCTGATTTCACAGTCATTCTCCCAGAAGCTGAAGGTGAGTACTTTGACCATCTCAGTGGCTTGTAAAGGCCAGAGAAAGGAGATATTTTGCTGCTGCAGATAGTGGGAAAGAAGTGTCTTCAGGTTTTTAGAGGACAGTGCTGACCAGACTTTCAGGTCTGACCACCATACACACTCCTTTATCTATCAAGCAGAACTAACATTCCATGTTGTGAGGATTGAGTGCAATAACACTTGAAAGTGTAATTCAGACCATATTGTGGTTTGAGGTAACCTAAGCATAATGCCATGGAGGTACTTAATGGTGTTACCCAGGGAGTTTCTCATGCTGAAATTTGAGGGAGCCACTGTCAACTCGAACTCCAAGAAGCAAGTCTTCTTGCAAAAACAAGTTTAAAAACATCTTCCTCTGTGCAGCAACAAGTTTCAAAGAATGCTAAGCAGAGCAGAAAAAAAGGCAAGGCTAAGACAAAAGATAAAGACCTCTAAGACAGAGAGAAGGCCTCCACAGTTCAGTAATTAAGACAACAGCTGGCATTTTGAAAAGTGCATGGTCCATCTGCCCTCCACGATCTTCAACACCTCTCTTCAGATCCAGCAAGGCATCCAGTGCTCCCCCCTCCCCAGGGAGCCATGTCTCACAGGGAAGTACACCAGCTGATCTGATATTGTAGGGACAAAAGTAAACTTTTCTGTGTATAGACAGATCTGAGAAGCACAGAGACGTCAAAAAAGTGAAACCCATGAGTTGGCAGAAAATTGAAGGTGAAGAGATGGTCTATAGCATGACACAGGTATGGCCAGGTCAAGAATGTGGAGCTGGTCAAGACTGCCTCTAATAGGAGAGCCAGAGGGAAGGGTGGAACAGGGGGTCAGGGAAGGGAATCCTACTCAAATTCTATAGATAAATGAAAGGCTGCCATTAAGAAAAGTAATTCTAATACAGGCTTTTATCTGCTGGGTGATATTTGAAGCATTTTAATACCTTAAATGCATTCAGTCTCACAATGTCCAATGAAGGAGTTCCATTGTTATAGATGGCACAGCGAGGAAATGGCAGGGCTGGGATCAGAATGTAAGAAGTCTAACTTCAGAGTCCAAATGCTCACGTGATTCTTATTAAATGCCTGGCATTCCTTCAGGAGTTTTACATATGGTAGCTCACTTAATAGACTCGACCAGCCTATTACATAAACGAATGCTATTATAAATCTATTTTAATTATAAATCTATAGATATTCCTGGAAACAAATACACTACTCAAAGATCATACTTTGCTCACACATGCAAGGGGAAATTCATAACATTCAGCAATTAGTTGTAAGAGCCCTGAAGCATGAAGCAAATGCCAGGTCAGATCGTCATATGAAGAGGACATGGACCAGATCAAAAGAGAGACTTTGGGCCTAATTATGTTGTTTCAAGATTAGCACCAACTTCTTTAAGAGGAAGCTGAGATTCAAATCAGCCCCTCCAAAGAGCATTTATTCAGTTGTCCATTATGTAAGATAAATTCGCTTGATATATGTAAGATGCATATATGGTTATGTTTCTGTACAGCTCTATCTCTGTATCTGCATATCCATATGAATGGATGGGTAGGTAGATAGGTAGGCAGATGAGTAAGAAGATAGAGGAAACACCTGAATCTAGATAGAAATCCATGTAGCAGCACATCTTTATACATTCAATCTGAGTTCTGAGCATCTTTTAAAAAAACAATAATACACACGAATCCTTAGCACAGCATCTGAACCTGGTAGGAAGTAAGCAAACTAACATTTGTTGAGAGAATAATTCTGAGTCAAAAACAACTTTAGACCCTTCATTCTAACTGATTTAAACTGTTAGTTTCACACTGTACTTCATAAATGTGTACATTTAAAATATTAATTAACCAATTAAATGATTATTTACACAAAATCATAGGTATTTAACCTCAATCAAAGAAATTTTCTTCCAAGACCAGGAGCTGGTCTTCCAGGGACCAATATTGAGTGACAAGGGTAACACTGCTAAAATTAAGGTATTCTGAGAAGCAATTAATCTATATTAAAGTGTAGCTTAAAAGCAGTGGAAAAGAGAGGCTGATATGCCTTAATGGGATGATTATTTTGGGCATCTCAGCCCAGAAACATGTTGCAAAGTTATACCTAGGTCAAGAGATTCAGGTCTGCGTGGGCATAATGGTGACAGAGTAGGAGAGCCTCAACAGTGTCAACAGGAGCCCTGAGCAGTGCTGAGAGCTAGGCACTATGCCTGGGTTGGCATGCACAAAGCTTCACACTGTCGAGAATATGCAGGAGAAAAGGAAACTAGAGATCAGAGAATTAGAGCAATGCTCAGAGAAATGGAAGAACACTTCAGCAGCCGGGCAATGATGTGCCCTGACAGCTTAAACTTTGGGGTTTTCAGACTCAAATTTCAAAAGGATATGTCCACCTTTTCAGCTGAGCTGATGGTGAATAATTACATCCTGCCCATGCTTCTTCTCAAATTAGATGGCCTTTAAAATATTATGCTGACAGGCAGATTTCATAGCAATCATAATTCAATATTTTGATAAAAGATTTCTTCTGAACATCATGAGTACTTCACTGGCCTGTCTTTCTCATGTGACATAGACTCTAAGTGAAGCAGAGGTAATGCCGAAGTGAGTTATTTGACTTACCAAGGAGGCATATGAAAAATATCTTTGGAGGGTCAATCATAAAAATGATTTTTTTCTTACATTTCTTTTATTAAAAAAAAGTGAAGGGCCTCTCAAGGAGGCAAATTGATTTCAGATTGCCTCTTGTCTAGAGAATCCAAGCAAGGTAGTAAAATAAGTCTGACTGTGTAGTTCCAGATCTGATTTGAACCCTGACTTCATCATTGAACTAGCAAAGATGCCCTTGGCAAAGTGTCTAACTGCTCTGGCCTCTGGTTTCCTCTTTGCAGAACAAGTCAAGTTATATTTATTTTGTTGGGTTTTGTGGAGAATCTAAATCTAAACATATGTGGTGTGGTTTTCATGGTTCCAGAGGGTTTAGCAAGGCATCACATGACCAAACCTCCTAATGAATATATACATAATATGAAAACTATGCCAATCAATTTTAAGGTTAGCGTGGAAAAAATGAAGATATTGCTTGAAGAATAATTTGTTTTTCAAGCATTTATTTCATTAATCTTTAAAATGCAATCTTATCATTTCCACAACTTATAATACTAAAATATTCTCTCCTGATTTGAAAATGATACAGTACATAAAATCTGTGCAAAAATGCTATGCATAACTGAGGCCCCACAGGAAGAGACATTTAACAATATCCTTTTGTACCTTACAAGCCCTCATCTTGTGTAGACAACTTGAAATTGCTTTCTCTCTCTCTCTCTCTCTCTCTCTTTCTCTCTCTATTTTAATTTATTAAGTGATGCATCTGAAAGAATGAGGTTGTTAGATGGATGTACAATTAATTCTATGAATAAATAAATATGCAGCATCAAGATGTTATTAAAATTATTAAGATATGTTGGAAAGACTTATTTTATGCTAGATTCTTAGTAATGCATGCAAAGTATCTAGTACAGTACTGACATAAAGTAGACCCTCAGAAAATGATAACTGGCATTAATGAATATCCTGTAGAAATAAAAGCATAGTTAAACTGGAGAAAAACTAGTCTGCATTGGAGCATGCCTGGAAGCTTTTCTAAATAGAAGCACCCTGTTTTCTAGAGAAATCATTTAATTTCAATATGAGGGTATTTAGCTGTTGAAATTCTATGAGAAGATCCATGATATCAATTGTGCATGCTTTTTGAATGACTAATTCTCTTTTTTAAGCGACTCAGTTGTTTTTCAGTATTCCAAACTCCTGGTCCCTATATACCCATATTTCTCTCAGTCTCATAACCTATTAGAAACACCTGAATCTGTGATTTTGTTATTCAAAACATTCCTCCACCTCCGTCCACCTACTTTTGCCATGAAACATACATTACAATTGTCAAAGGTTGCTTTTCCCAATGTACCAATTGAATGGACTTTGCAACTATGAATTTCTAAATTGCAATCCCCCACCTTTTACATTCCCATTGTCACTCTCAATCAAAGATCATATTTTCCTTCTTCTTCTGGAACAATATTGGAAAGCATAATGCTATGAATCTATTATCTTATGTTGTGCTCATCTTATTAGACATTGGTAGCCTCCTTTTCTTCTGAACTTAGAGCCCAGAAAATTTCTTAGTTAAAAGTATGGTGGTGGGAACTTCCACGTCAACATGGTTTCTGCATTTATTTCCTCTTTCTTTTGAGACATTATCATACTGATACTAAAAGAACATAGAGATATAAATCTGCAGCAACAAAGAGAATGAGTAGAATCATCTATGAGCAAGATATTTCAGAAAATTTCCATAAGACAAAAAATAGATGAGTCTGAAAATCATTGTTAGAAAGATGGAGAAAGCCACAACCAAGGATACTAATAAAGTGGATTGAAATTAAAAGAACAATAGATGTGCTCTGAAGGACTGAGAAACACCAGATATGATGGGGGATGATTCAAAGTACAGGCTTAAAATCACTGAAAATCTATAGATGAAATAGTCAACATTTCCTCTCAGCTTCCCCCATGCAGAACACTCCAAAGTAAGACAATCAACACATCCTGGGGTGGGGAATGTCCTCTGGATATGTTAAATAAACTATCTGTGATTAAGTAGAGAAGACTACATACATGAATTAGTGTCCCTGAGCATATCCCTCATAATTTTGACATTCTGGAGTCTCATTATATAATCTGGTTTCCTACCCTCATTTCCATTATCTATCACTCCCCCTTCAGCAAGTCCTATCTACATACACAGAACTCACGGTCATTTTTTTTAATGTTGCCAATGATGGCATTTTAGAAAATCTGAAATGTGAACAATAAAGAAAATAGACAAGAATGATTAAAGATGAAACAGATGGGGTGGGGAAGAGAGAAAAAACACACAGAATTCAAATTGGTCTTCAAAGAGAGGGCTGAGGATATTGCAGTCAAAAACCAAGAAGAGAATGCTATGAAAAAGTATATATGCAAAAAAAAAGTACAAAATATAGCAATTTTTATAAAAGCAATAGATATATTGTAATATTGAGTTAAGCAAATCTCCCAGAAAGTAAAACACAGATATTGAGATGAAAAATCCTGCCACACCTTGTCTGAGTAGTATAAATTACCTTTATTTTCAAATTTTAGAATCCACTTATCGACTATATGTGAAATATTTTACTGCAAGTACTGGACAGAATATAGGTATTCTCAGGCTCACCAACGTAAAAGGAAAGTGGTAATTGATCATGGAAAGAAAACGGGATGACAAGAGGTGGAAGAATATGTCAGAATCCTGATGTCATTATCTTTATAGAGAGAAGTTAGCAAATACTGTCAAGAAACATGGCTTAATATTGTTTAGAGCTGCAAAAATGACCTGTGAGGGAACTAGAGGTGATTTGGGGTAGAGGTGGGAGGCTCACAGAGAGGTTAGTATTATTGAGTCCTTATCTACTATAATAGATTGCTGATAAATTAAGAAAGACACATTAAGGAACAATAATAAGAGCACTTCATATGAATAAATGAGAAAACCACATGAGTGGACAAAAGAAGAGTGGATAAAAGCTCCCCAAAGGCCCACTTATTCAGGGCTTGGCCCACATCCTGTGGTGCTATTGAGGGTCACTGGAAACTTCAGGAGGTGGGCCCTGGTAGAAGTTAGATTCCTGGGACCATGTCCCCAGGGGAAATATTGGGGACCTGCTACCTCCTCCTCCACTCTCTGTTTCTTGGTTGCAATGGGGTAACTGCTTCCCCCACCACAGGTTCTCATCCTGTTACTCTGTCTTGCCACAGACCCAAAGACAATGCAGTCAAGAAACCATGGACTGAAACCTCTGAAACTGTGAACCAAAGTAAGCCTCTCCTCCTTGTAAGTTGCTTGTTTCAGTTTTGCCACAGTGATGGAAAGCCGACTAACACAATGGTTGTTAGTTACCCCAAGAAGTGGAACTGAAGTGAGGAAATTGCCAAAAGTGAAGAATATTGCTTTTCCTTGTGTTTCTACACCATTTGACCTGTTAAACCATGCATTAAGTACATATATATGTGTGTGCGTGTGTGTGTGTGTGTACACACACACACATTAATGCAAATATTAAGAAAAAATAGTCTTTAGAAGCCTCAATCACAAATCATTTGAGAGGCTGCTTTGATCCTCTAGTACTTCTTCAGTGTGGCCATTCAATATCCTCAGTATTTTTGCATCATGGGGGTCATTTTTCAGCCACTCCAAACCTCCTTGGAAGCTATCTTTTGTCCATTTCATATATTAATCTACAGCCAAATGAAAGACAAAGCAGCAGAAAGAAATAAAGGGAAATAACATATATATATATATATATATATATATATATATATATATATATAACTGCAGAATTGCATATACTCAGGAAGCATTGTAATTCTTAGCCTTTGAATTTATTTCTTATTTATTCTAACTATTAATTACTTAGAATTCAGTGTTGTACACCATAAGTGGGGAAGGGAAGAATAGAAGTTCATTGGATTAGACAAAGGGGAAAAAAGGGAAGGGGGAGAAGGATTAGGAAAGACAGTGGCATGAATCAGACATAACTTGCCTATTTTTATGTATGAATACATGACCAGAGTAACTCCACATCAAGTACAACCACAAGAATGGGAGCCAAATTAGAATAAGTTATATTGCATGTATCTGTAGTATGTCAAAATCACTGTACTGTCATGTATACCTAAAAAGAACAAATAAATTTTTAAAAGAAAAAAAAATTCAGAGCTGTAGAACTCACAGAAACTCACCAGAATTGCTCCTGCCCCTGTTGCTGCTGCTGTTTTTGTTGCTGTTTGGCTGCATATTACACTTAATGAAAAGAAACACACCTATATACACACATCTCACTCCATTTCCACTCCAGTGGGAAAATGAAGTCCCTAAGCATGCCCAGTATAGATTCATCTCAATCTCCCTTAAATCAAAGTAATTCTGTAGAACAGGAGGCATTTTTCTTCTTCTTTGTTGTCGCAATATTTTTTTCTAATTTTGCATAATGAAGACAATATTACTTTCTACATGAAAAGAAAAACTCTCTGGGGAGAAAATCCAAGAGTCAGAACTTGGAAAATTTCAATTATCAAACAAAAATGCATTTCAATTAGGAAGACATATTTTGAGTTTCACTTGCATGGTAGGACAGTTTCTAAAAGAAGTTCTGGTCAAGGAATTGTAAGCCAACCTTACCTTTTCCTGAGTTTAGAAACTGCTAAACATTCTCACTATGATTCTCATCATTTTTACATAGATCCTTGCCATTCATTATCATGTGTATTAGGGTTGGTTTGTTTACACACAATAAAAGTTATACAAACTCAATACAGAAATAATGGGAAATATTGAAAAGTAAAAAGTGAAAAGGACTCTTTATCCTACTACCTGCAGACAACTGTTATTAACATTTTGGTGAATGTCTTCCAAATTCTTTGAATATGCATGCAATTTTATATAAAAATATTCACACACTGCACATGTACTTCATAGCCTACTTTGCAATTTATTGTTAACATTCTTACTTTAGTAATTATAGTTCTCCAAAAATGTCTTACTGATCCCAAAATATTTTATCTGCTGCCTGTTTCACACTTTTTTAAAACCAATCCTTTATTGTTAGACATTTCAGTTGTTCCTAGTCTCTAGCTATGATCAATAATGCATTGGTGAATATCTTTATGCATATATCTTTGCACACATCTTTGAGAATTTCTTCTGAATCAAGCCTTAAATAAGAAATTGCTGGATCAAAGCCCATGTATATTTTTGTCTTTCTTAAAGTATATTAATTTTTTCTAGTTCATTAAAATTTAGATTTTAGGGTACAATGGTGCATGCCTGTAATACCAGCAGCTAGGGAGGCTGAGGCAGGAGGATTGAAAGTTCAAAACCAGCCTCAGCTGAAGTGAGGTGCTAAGCAACTCAGTGAGATCCTGTCTCTAAATAAAATACAAAATAAGGCTGGAGATATGGCTCAGAGGTCAAGCGCCCCTGAGTTCAATCCCTGGTGCCCCTCCCAAAAAATGTATTTTGATGCACAAATAATAGAGAAATGAGCCTGCTTATTCTCCTTTCAAGATTTTCCCCTGCTACATTTAGCATTTTGAGAGCTAGACATTTAAAAAAAAACTGGAAATAAATTTACAACACTGTATTCGATTTTGGGAAATGAGATTAGGGGTATTTCTCTATGTTACCCACTGAAGAATTTCCAAACTTTCTTCAATGAGCACATATTACTTCTTAATTTAAATTTGTTCATGTTTAAAATCTAAAATGTTAGCATTAGTCTATGTAGTATATATGATGTTGGACCATCTACTTCCACATCTATGTGGGGCTTTTGAGAGGATTGCATTCAGTTCTGCATCAGCCCACTCCATTCTCTTCCAGCCATTGCTAATTGGACCAGCAGAAGGTTCTAACCCATAGGGAATCAATTCATAGGATTGGATCAGCCAATCAGATTCTCTAGACCATGATACAGAGGCTGTCATCCTCAGTTGGTAGATTCTGGAGCTCAAAGGTCATGTACGTGGGGCAGCGATACCTGAAAAAAGAGAAAGGAAGCCAATCTGCAGAGGAAACTGGAGGGATGGTGCCTAGAAAGGCGAAAACACAAGACCACGTGGCCTTGAAGATACTACTATTCCTGACTTCTTGCTCCCAGGTTTGTCCCCATGAGCCTTGGGACAATATTTTTCCAGCCATATGTGAAGTTTATGAGATAGCCTGTGTGTGTGTGTGTGTGTGTGTGTGTGACCATAGACTGCACATTGGAACAATGTGTAGCAACAGACTTCCCAAATTGGGTGTGAGAATATTGACATTCTGAAACTGAAGGTGCAAAACGGACAACCCATGGGCCCAACCTCAGAAACATTTTCCTTTGTATAATGCTTTCTTACATCTGGACAAACATTTGTAAATGGGAAGCTTTTATATAAGATCTGCGTCTGTATCTTCTTTGAAAATATTTCACAGATCAAGCATCCTGATGCCCCACATTTCTGTGAGGCTTGAATCGGCTTTAGTTTAGCAGTTGCTGACCCTCTCGGATCCAATGGGTGCCTGCAGTTCACATTCTGAATCCCTCAGAATGTGTCTGCGTAGGCTCCCTAATCAGAATAGGTTCCTGACCCCCCTATTCTAAAAGATCTACTCTACGTTTCCTCCCTCTCCTCTGTGTGCTTCTGAAGGTCTGATTCCTGGGTTCATCATAAGAGATTACAGACAATGCTCACTCCATCTCCTGCATTCTCACCAGAGCATCGCTTTTTAACTAAAGTTAATGGCTTGTCATTAAAGGATGATGTTGGTACCTGAGGAACAAAGCACTTCATCTGCCTCAGCAGTACATCTGTGGCAAAGGATAAAAGCTAGAAAAATCAAACACTTCCTCATTTCTCCAGAAAACTTTCCTTTTACTAAATTAGAAATACCCATTTTGGAAAATCTTTTTTTATTTTTTTCTACAGAGTGAATCGTTGTCACTACATCATTATCCCAAATCCCAAACACAAGCGACAAGTTTGGAGGTTCTGATGAGGTTCTGATCTGAACATTACGATTATTAATCTCCAATTATGAAATCGCCTGGTTTACAGAATTGATTAGATGCTATTCATTTTTTGGCCCTGAAAACCTGTTTTGAAGAAGCAAACAGCGTGTCATGATATTTTCTGTTTCAGATGGGAGCGATGCATTCCAACCTTGTGCACCTGCTGGGACTGGAAACTTCTTCACTCTTTAATGTGCCTTGGAATAAATCAAGGGCACTGTGGATAAATGAGTGGACCCGCAAAAGAGATCGCAATCTCCAAAGTCAAAATTCTGAGGTCTTTGCATCCACTAAACCACAGAGGAAAATTTTTTATTTTATAAGAGTGGATGTTTTTTGAAGGCTATTTGTAAAGAAGTGGACCATTTTCTTTCACCTTTAGTTTTTTGAAAGCTTTTGAAACCATTAACATTTTTCAAAAGGAGTCCAATCTCCAGCAAACTAGCACATTTGGGAAGATAAAGTCTTTGCTCTTCAAGAACTTTTCCAGCTTACCACTTGAAAGCATGAGATCAAACCTATAACTGAACTAATTTAAGGCTAATGAAGAATGAGGCCAGGTTCGCATGGAGTGGGAGTATTAACTATGCCACTGCCTTCCATTGGACATGAAAACATTTTTCTCTGCAGAACCACATTTTGACTGAGGTTGACATTATCCCTCCCTTAACCAGGTTATTTTAACATTTTCTTAACGTTAACAATAATAATAAACAACAAATTAATAAATGGATTATATACATTTATCCAATTCATCATTTTTCAAGAGTCAATTGGAATCTAAAAAAATATTGGTGAGCTGATCCAGCAATGCACGGTCATCTCTAACAAGAACATTGGATGCTAACATACCCAACTTGAGACCATAATTAAATGTACATCTGAGATCCACTGTACAAGAATTTGGAGGAAATTGGGCCTTTTCATTCTGCTACACTGATATTCTATACCTGCTTTAACATTATACTTTGAATAAGGAATATCTGCTTATATCACTATTATTGAGATTTGCAAAGAGCTTTCAGTCATAACCCCATAGGAACAACCACAGGCTTGTTGCTAGGTATTTGTTTCATTTTCAGCAAAGTCAGAGAAATTAGGGGCTCCAGCAGATAAAGAAGAAATAGTTAGGAGCCCTGAGGGATATGGCCCTGTGTTCTCTGCCAGGTAATAACCGGCAAGAAAGCTTCTGGCCTCAGTTCAGTTTGTACTAAGGTCCAAACCCCAGCATTCCAGCTTCACTACACACACACAAAAAGGAAGTTTCCTTCCTTGGGAGGAACACTTGTGATGAAATGTTAAGCACTTTTTATTAGCAGTAAAGACCCTGGTAATGAGAAGATGATTATGCAGATTCCTGATTTACTAGTTTGCTGGAAAACAATGTTAACTGACAAAACGAAATATTATTTTTAAATATGTGTACCACTGTTTCCTCCCCAGGCATCCTCCTTCATCCATGAAACAGAGTAGAGGGGGATTAAATCATAAAATGCCATAATGTCTCATTTAACAGACACACAGAGAACAGTAAGCTACAAGCGAATGGATTGCCCAAATAGCTGAAATTTGCCCCATTGAGCATCCGCTTCTTAAAAACATATTAAGTAGAGACATAGATTATAAATTATATGTAATAAAAATGCATATAAATTTTATACATCATTTATTTGAATGTACTTACAAGTACATGTATTTGCATTACACAAATCTAAGTACAGAACTCTTTTCTGACATTTAGAACAGAAGGCATTGAGCGTGGCGGCTCCTCGACAGCACAGGACCACAATCAGGAACCTGTGTGCGTGTGGCACTCTTGGCATCCTAACACAGCTTTGTATTTTGTTTCACTTTTTATAGTTTTTTAGTCTCCTTTGCATTTCAAATATTTGATATCATACCAGGCTGATAGAAATCTTTCTCAGAACCCCTAATCGTCCTGTTCTGACTCCTTATTTCTAATCTGCTAAGAGCAAAGAGACTAAATGTTGGTAGCACGTGTGCGCATGCATGTGTGTGTAAGTGTCATAAAATTGTAATTCAGCCTTGAAGGACTCTTCCAAGCATGAAGTGCAGGAGTTTCAATGACTGGGCACCCCAGCCACCCTTTTGATTCTTCTGGGTTCTCTTTCTTTGCCTGACTCTGAACTAAGTTCCCAATAGTTCATGTGGCTGATTGAGTGACATCCTTATAAAAGAGAAATTAATGGGCCAAGATATTATATAAATTCTATTCTACTGAAGGCTTAAAGAAATGATTCAAATTTCAAGAGCAGCTTATCTCCATCCCCAAATTGTGCAACCTTGGTGTGCCATGTAAATAAAATATTATTGAGCATAAAGCATCATTTAACACATAAAGAGCAAAGTATTAATTTGGGAACACAAATGTTTGGAGAAAGAAGTAAAAGGCAGTATATTAACAAATACTCTTTTGATAAATTTTCAAAGAATAATGGCAGTCACAGGCTGCAAAGTTCCAAGTGGGGTTGGTTCACTACTCACACCTGCCTGGGGTTCCATCTGGAGGTTCCCCTTCTGAAGTTCAGGGGAGCAATACCACCCTATGTTTGTACATTTTCACAGTTAATTCTGAGCCAGGATTGAAACAAGGAATGGCCCCTGCATGTCCTCACCCCCAGTCATCCTTTCCTCTCTTCATATTAATATTTCTCTCCTCTCTCTCTCTCTCCTTCTCATCTTCAACTCCAACATCCATCTCATCTTTCTATTTTTCCTTCCTCCTGCCCCTTAAAGCTAGCAGAGGTTCCAGAGCTTTCCTCAAGAAACTTCTTGAAGTGTTAGTCTTCTACTAAGACACTGATTTATATTCTATGTTGTCTTTGCTCAGAATTAATATAGCAACAGTCTTTGCCTTCCCCTATACTGCTCCTTAGCAATCATTTCCCCCCACCCCATGTTAGAGTTAGTTATTTTTTACCTGTCCATATCCCTGCTACATTTAAGTTCCTCAAGGGCACGTATCTCTTATTCACCTAATATCTTCCATAACTCATAGTAAAGAGTAAGTGTTAGATCTACATACATATACATAATGACTATAACTATGTGTAAATTTAATAAATTGATGTCATTTATATACAATAGTAATAATAATGAGGTGTTATATTTATATGTGTTGTTTTTCAAGCATTTTGATGTCCATGATCTTAAATTAAATATACAGTGTTTTAGTCAGCTTTTTTACTGCCGTGACTAAAGGACCTGACCAGCACAACTATACAGGAGGTTAGGTTTATTTGGGGGCTCACGGTTTCAGAGGTCTTAGTCCATAGAAGGCTGGCTCCATTCCTTGAGACTCAAAGTGAGGCAGGACAGCATGGTTGAAGAGTACAGCAGAAGGAAGCAGCTCACATCATCAGGAAGCAGAGGGAGAGAGAGATTCCACTCGCCAGATACAAATATATACACCCCAATTCCCACCTCCTCCAGCCACACCCTACTTGCCTCCAGTTACCACTCAGTTAATCCCACTAGGGATTAATTCGCTGATTAGGTCAAGACTCTCAAAACCCAATCGTTTCTCCTCTGAACCTTCTTACATTGTCTCACACATGAGCTTCTGGGGGACACCTCACATCCAAACCAAAACATATAGCAATCCAGTCATTTAAGTGGAATCAAAATGGGGACTATTATGTTGCCTGTCCAGCATTCATTCACTCTTCTTTTGATGCCAACTTTCTGATTTCCCCTAAGAAAAGGATCCCTACCCTACATGTATTCCAAGTAGATTAGGTGGCATCAACTCTAGCCCTAAGCCTACAAATTGTCTAGGGACGGACATCCAGCCATCAGGGCACTGCATTCCCTGGACTCTGGTGATTGTTTCAGAGATGGAAATCTGACTCAAAATAAAAAAATTTAAAAAAAATTAAAAAACAAGGAATTAGATTCTGGAACTTTTGTGAAATTGTTGGGGAAACAACACATTTCTGAGAGAATAATAGCTGTGATATTAGGATGTAAACCAATTTGGCAATATAGGGGGAGAACCAACAGGGAGCACAACAGAATGAGGGGTGGAGAAAAGGAAGTTAATCTTAGGACATCATTTGAACCCCTAAATCCAGCCATACCTGAACCCTATATAGAACATTTTCATTAAGCAAACCAATAAATTTCATTTTATCATAAAGTCATTTGAATGAGTTTTTTTCTATTTGCAAAAGAAAAAGTCTAGCTGTTCCAAAGACTAATACCACTGAGTATGAAGATAGTTTTATGATCTAAGATCACAAGATTGGTCCTCTCAGGACCAGGATCAGTTCTCAACCAGAGCTGGTTCGGACATTCTTCCCTCACTCATGGAAGTTAAATTGTAAAAGGTTCAGAAAACTACTTTAGTTTTTCCTCTCCTCCCTTTCACCCCATACTATTATTTCCCCATAAGACAAAATTATAAAATACCAAAACAGCTTTCAAAATAAATTTGTCAGTGGATTAAAAAAAAAAGTCCATTGGTGCCTCAGATTCATTTTATATAATTCAAATAAATCTATCAAATATTAATAGCTTTCACAATTTTACTTATCCAATGTGGGTGAATATAATCACCCATGGTCCCTCCCTGTAGTTTTTTTCCCTCTGAGAACACATGATTTGGTCTTTCCTTCCAGATCCAGGTGAGTCTCTGTGCCATGTGACAAGCACAGAAATTATTCAAGCAGAGTAGAAATTTTAAATGTCATGAACTGGCACAAAGGAATGAAACGGATCAAACCTGTCTATGTGGCTTGACTAAATAATCCAACAGCAGATGGTTCTGGCGATGCAGGCAGCTCTCAGTAGCTGGAGTTTAAGATCTCTGCCCCAGGCACAAGGAGACTGACTTCAGCTGTTTCAACAATGCCTACCCATTATCAGTCCAAAATATCGGTGACTGTGTATTCACCTGGCTTTTTCACAGAACAAAACTTAATGGAACAAGGAGAAAGGAAAACAGAGTTGGAGGCTGGTGGGAAATGTTGACCACCATAGTTGATAGGAATAGGATCTGTCCTAATGGGTAAAAGGTCACAGTCAGGCTTATACGTCCTCCTGTTCATGCGAGGTGGAAGAGGTCACCAAGCTTTGGGGATTCATTTTGTTTTGATTGCCCTTTGCCCATAATACACACACACACACATACACACACACACACACACACAATGAATCATTGTTATTTGTAGACTCACTGATTCTGTATTTGGAAATTTACCTACTTATTAAAATTTATTTTTAACCCCAAATCAATACCTATGATGCTTTTATAGACATGAGAAAAGCAGAAAAAAATTCTAACTTCTCGTCCATGTTTCCAGCTGAGGAAAACAAGAATATATACTCAGCCTTCTTGTTTCAGCTGTTATAAGCAAGCACCCTTTCCATCAACTATTTAGTGCCATGTTTTTTGCATTTTTGTGATTTTGGGTGGCAATTTTGCTGTTTAAAATGGTCCTCAACCGTAGTGCCAAAGTGCTCTCTAGTGTTCTAAGTGCAGGAAGGCTGGATACGACTTAACAGTGAAAACGTGTGTTAGAGGCACTTTGTGCAGTCATGAGTTATGCTGCTGTTGGCTATGAGTTCAATGTTAATGAATCACAATATACACTAAATAAATTGCCACATAAAATGAGGTTATGTGTTGATCAGGAGACAAAAATGATGTGACTAGAAGCTCCCAAAAGTCTAACTCTGTATTTTTCCTAGGAGAAATGGTTCCATATTTGCTAATCTGTGTTCACAGTGACTATATGGAATATAACCACTGGGAATAATAAGGTTTAGGGGGGATGGATGGATAGATAGATAGATAGATAGATAGATAGATAGATTATATATAGATATATATATATATATGATATACACAAATATTTTTCTGGCTTCCTTTTTATTTAGTTAGTTTAATGGATAAATAAATTGTATATATTTTCTATGTGCATGCTTTTAAAATATGTATACATTGTAAAATGGCTAAATCAGGCTAATTAACATATGCATTATTTTTCATACTTAACCTTTTTATTTGGTGAGAGCCCTTAAAAATCTATTCTACCTAGCAATTTTCAAAAAAGCAATACATTGTCATTAACTATAGCCAACACATACACAAATACCTTTAATTGACATTGTGTACAGACAGATCTTCCTTCAAAGTGTCAATTTTTAGGGGAAGGACTGCATCACCCTTCCTATGTTCAAATGGAAGTTCACAAAATAGACCTGTGATCATAAAATTTAGAGCCTACACCATATAGTTCTGGAAGGTGAGAGGTTATCAGAAACACTTCTTGTGAGGCAGCTTAGAGTGGGCATGAAAGAGAAGATCTGACTTGATTCAATTAACTACTGCTTCTCCCATTAGCCCCGGTAACTATATTCCCTGGAAACCATGGAGACTGGCTACCTTAGACAAAACAAGGTGCCAGTGCTCCTCTTCTCCCTGTCTCTGAGCCTGGATCTAACCTCAGACTTTCCTTCTTCATGTGTAATAAATATGGTAGCAATCTTTGTGCCTTCTCCCTAGTTTGAGTGAGGCACTGGTTTTTCTATCAAAATCTAAGAGATTACAGACCAGAGTTTTAAGGTTGGAATCATCAACCACAGACATATGTCATACCTGCTAGGTAAAGCAAAGTGCAAGACAGAGGCAATACAAAAACATTCAAGATAAAGCTGACATCTTCAAAAAATCTTATAATGGTAAAAGGGGGGAAAGCTTAGATCAAATCCAATTTTAAACCTTAAAGGACCCTAATTAATTTGATATTGAGCTACTTCAGGGTTCCTATTAAAATAATGAAATGAGCAGCAGTAGCTCAGGCAGACAGTGTTAGCATCCAAACTTACAGAATAGAATGCACTGTTTTGTTTTTTTTTTTTTCATTTTGTTTTGTTTCTTCACTTGCTTGTTTTTTGCCTTTCAGAGTCAATTGAATTCCATTGAAGATTCCTGGTATGTGCTAATATCATCCTAACCTAAAGCACCAGCATTTGATAAAGATTAATAATTTGCACGTTATTTCTTTTTGGATTGTGTTCCATTATGCCTTTTCCCAAACTGCTCTGAATGTTAACAAAACAGAACAATAAAAACAGATCTACTGAATAAGTGTCTCTTGAACACGGACATGGATATGGTAGAAGGGACGCA
Source organism: Glaucomys volans (assembly GCA_020662805.1). NCBI lineage: Eukaryota > Metazoa > Chordata > Mammalia > Rodentia > Sciuridae > Glaucomys > Glaucomys volans. The sequence goes on from JAJEJO010003415.1 coordinate 46,760, forward strand.
CATAGACAAGGAAGGAGAGAAAGAATGTTGGTGAAGAGAGGAAAGTTGACATATAAGCTTTATTAGGTCTGTTAATGCTGTATCTAGTTGAAGGGCACACCAGCTAGAAAAACAAACAAAAAAAAAGCATAACAGCTAGAATGTCCAGTTAAATATTGTGGATTGAATGTATGCATTTCATTGTTCTCTCCCAAAACCTATTAATTTGAAAAAGACTTATAAACGCAAAGCCCAGCAGCTCACAAATTTCACTCATGCTCATGAATTTTAAAGCCTCTTCTACTCTTCATTCTTTCCTGGAAGATAAAAACCAGAGTTACTAAACACATAAGGAAATTCTCCAACATAAAAGAGTTTAGAAAAATACATTAGAAAGGAGCCCCAAAGACAAAAACATACAAAACTATTATCAGAAGAAAACTCACAAAAGTTTTTGCTTCAGAGATAAGGGTAGATATTGCATCTATAATATTTAAAGAAATTAAAGAAAAATTTTAATTTCCTTAAAAATATGATAGAAGAAATAAAAAAGGGTTGGCAGAAACCTTTAAAATTTTCCAGAAAATAAACAAAAAGACAAAAATAAGGAAGTAGAAACAGATTTTTAAAAATTAAAGGATTAGAAGTTCAGAAAGCAAGCACAGGAAAAAAATTGAAGGAAGGAAATGATCAAATCAATAACATCAGCTAAATTCATAAAACCAAAAGACAGAAGTTTGCAGAATTAATGGACTAACTTATTATCTCATACACAGTGTGTGAACATACTATCCAGTACAATGAAAAAATAAAAATAAAATATCTTCACTACCCCAGCAATAAAAACTACTGGACTGAAAAACTTGTCAAAACAGAATCAGGAATCTGATTGGTATCAGATGTTTCAATACCAATACTAGAGTCTAACCTCCCCACCAAAAAAATAATGCCTTCAAAATTCAGAGAGTGGAATGATTTTCAAATTATGTATCTAGCCAAATTATCAACTAAAAATGAGGATAAAGACATTTTAACCATGCAAAGTCTAAAATAATTCCATGCTGTGCCCCTCTACACTAGAAGATACAGATACGCCCAAATGAAAGCATAAACCAAGAAAGAGAAAAGAATAGGGAAACTCAGAATCCCACATAAGGTGGTAAAGTCAGGATAGGCCCAGCCCAGAAAGCACAAGAAGAGCAGAGGACTCCCAAGAAGTTCCCTCTCCCCAAAACTTAAAGCTCATCTACTACCTCGTATGTCTCTATGTATTAAGATTTCCTTAAATATGACAGTACTTGAGGATAAATTTTTGCCCATAAAATAAACAAGTGGACTTAGCAAAGTACTAAATCCTTTCCAGTTCATACAATCTCTGATCTATAATACACAAATTCTTGAAAGATGAAAATCTGCATTGTAGAACCAAGGTAAAGGATGTGTGGCTCACTCATTACCCAAGAAAAGAGCCAAACAATAATATTTAGAAAAACATTTTATTTAATAGAGATTTCAAAAATTGGCTATTTACACAAATGTGTTACACTTCCTCCAAACTCCAACCCACCCCCAACCCTTGGTCTTGTATGGATTTCTTTTATGTGGTTTATCTCATGTGCTAACTGGGGTTCCCCCAGAGGGCCCTATAAACAGGGGACAAGAAATGCCTTTGCTGATATAGGCATCTCCCAAAGGCAGATGCACTGGTCTGTAAACTAAAAGAATTTAAGGATTAAAAAGCCACTGAAGTACAAGACTCTCATTACCCAATTTAGCATTGCATTTGCTAAGACTAAAAATAAAAACTTAAAGACCTGTGAAGTGTTCTGTGTAGCTCGGAAGAAAAGCATATTTCCCAAGAAATTTTGTGTTTGTTTGTTTTCTCTCTAGCCTCTAATTCCAGGGTTCAAGGATGAACACACATTTCCCATCCAGTAGAAGTGAATTCCCAGCCTAAACAGTAAATATAAAAACAGGTTGCATTGGGCTAAGGAACTGAGCAGAGACTTCACAGAAGAGGATATATAATCAATCAACAAATATATGAAAAAATGTTCAACATCTCTAGTAATTAGAGAAATGCAAATCGAAATTACTCTAAAATTTCATTTCACTCCAGTCAGAACGGCAATTATCAAGAATACAAGCAACAATAAGCATTGGTGAGGATGTGGGGGAAAAGATACACTCGTACATTGCTGATGGAACTGCAAATTGGTGCAACCACTCTGGAAAGCAGTATGGAGATTCCTCAGAAAACTTGGAATGGACTCAGCATTTGACCCAGCTATCCCATGCCTCAGTTTATACCCAAAGGACTTAATATCAACATACTACAGTGATGCAGCCAAATCAATGTTTATAGCAGCTCAATTCACAATAGCTAAACTGTGGAACCAGCCTCGATGCCCTTCAATAAACAAATGGATAAAGAAACAGTGGTACATATGCACGAAGGAATATTACTCATCAATAAAGAAGAGTAAAATTATGGCATTTGCAGGTAAATGGATGGAGTTGAAGAATATCATGCTAAGCAAAATAAGCCAATCCTCAAAAACCAAAGGCCAAATGTTTTCTCTGATATGCAGATGCTGATTCATAATGGGGTTGGGGGGCAGGGAAGAAAAGAACTTTAGATTGGGCAGAGGCAAGTGAGGGGAAGAGTGGAGGTCTAGGGATTCCAAGATGATGGAATGATGGACATTATTACCCTATATACATGTAAAATTACATGATTGGTGTGACTCTGCATCATGTATAACCAGAGAAATGAAAAGTTGTGCTCCATTCCTGTACAATGAATCAAAAAGCATTCTGATGTCATGTATAACTAATTAGAACTAAAAACGAAACAACAACAACAAAAAACATGTTTCTACCTTTATTTCTTCCCTTCCATTTTCTTTCTTTTCTTGACTTTTTTCTTCCTAGTTTCTAGCATCTCTTCCATTCCCATTGTTGTCCTCAGCTGCTCCCTGTGGCTCTTGTGGCCTGATCCTCCTTGCCATACTTTCTCTCACCTCCCTCCCATCCTCGGTCTGTCTTTGTCCTTATATATCCTCTCCTTCAGGATGATTCCCAGTCCTACTTCTCCTCATGTCAAAACACTGGGGAAGCACCATGAACAAGTACTGAGGACAAAGTCACTGGTCAAGGGCACCTAGTCAAAAGTCAAGGGAAGTCAGGACAAAAATCAAGGGTCAAAGGTGTAACTGGATGGGAGGAATGACTTCCAATGTCCAAAGAAATGATAGATGTTTGAGATGATGGATATATGGATTACCCTGATCTGATCATTATGTATTACAATCATGCTGTGCCCCATAAATATATACAATTATCATGTGTTGATTAAAACTTTAAAAAAAAATTAAGGCAAAAAAAATCAAGATTCAGTTGTAGCCCTCCCTTCATACTTCAAGATGCCTCCAAGAAATTACAGTGCAAATCACATGCTACCTGAAAAATCAGAAAACCCAGGCATACATAGGGCAGTCAAAAAGTAAGTGACCACTTACATGTTGGTTTGGAGAATGCATTCATCTGAAGGTGTATTGGCAAAAAGTTGTGTCTACACTAATGCCATAAGTTTTCAAATCTGGCTACATGGGGATTCTTAATGTCTTAGGGAAGCACCTTCTATATTCAGTGTTTGCAAGAGACTATGGTACAGCACAACAGCCTGAAAGTGTCCATGCAAACAGCAGCAGGAACAATTCCACTGGAAGGAATTAATCCTTCTAGATGAATATATCTTTGTACATAAAGCATACATCAAGAAATAAAGACCATGAGAGGGATTGCAAATTCACCTGCCAACAAGAATCAGAGGGTAACAAAAAATGACAGGGACGCATGGATGGGAGTGAGGAAAGCCACAGGGGATGAGAGAGAGAAGGCCCTGCCCTAGGGGCAGCTGAGACTCAGTTCCAGCCATTTGCTCCCATGCAACAATATAAGCCCAGGATTGTCCTGTTAACTCTGGAACTGTAAAATTTCCCAGATTTTAAAATACTAGATAGGAAAGCAAATCTATAATTTAAACCAATCTACTATATCTTATATGGGGAAGTATGAACATTTTTATCTTTCCTACTCAAATGAATGGTATCAGTAAGATTTAAACAACTATCTTAGAGACATTTCCAAATTTCAGATACTTCAAACATGACCTCTAGATCTTTACATATGCACTTCACTCTTGTAGATTTTACCAGGAGTTAAAAATTTGTCAGATAGATTTTCAAATGTCAGTATTCTTTTCATCTCCGCCATTTCAAACATATTTATTTCACAATCTTTTGAAACATGGGAGTCTAGCCTAAACAAAGAGTATTGAACTGTTTCTATTTAAGAAAACATTAATACTAATAGGAGGCCAATAAAGACTTCTGTGAGTTGACAAAAGATCTGTTTTCTGTGAGTAATAAAACTTTCAGCATCAAATTAAGTCAATGTGTCAGGAGGCATTCTTGAAGTTTGACTGTTCTGGGGGGATTGGGGATCTGAGTGTGCAACTGAGCCTAGGATATCGTTACTTTTTTCATCAGCAAGTGTTTGGCAGATGCTGTTTCCCTTGGATATGATTGTCCTGTCCCTTCACTTATCTCAAATTTAAAATTAAGATAGTAGTTTTATTGGGGCACATGGATTAGAGAAAATCAGGAAAAGAGAAATTCATTGGTAAAAGATGAAATTCAAACACCAAACAACATCTGAAATTGAATTGCTTTGAAATGATCTCACAAGCAAGGTTATAAACATTTAAGACATATTAAGGGCATATTAAGGACATATTAAGACATATTAAGGACATATCCTAAGACAAAGCTTAGAATTCCACAGCATTTCTAATTAGCAATTTTGCTTCATAGAAGGAAGCTAAGCTCTTAAGATGAAATCCTGTTGAGTCTACCAACTATGTTTACTGAACTGACCATCTGACTGACCTATGGTCTCCATTTTCTCTAAGTACCTGACTGACATTACATTAGACAATCATGGTTATAGGATATTTTCTAGAATGTCTCCAAATAAGTTTTATGCTCACTATGAGTTAACCGTGTTTCTCTCAAGTTGGTTTATGTCAGTTAACTTGCTATTACAGTTACACCATTAAATACACACAGACTGATGAAATGAATGTAGAAAGAATTTTTGGTTTCTAGAATTTTTGGTTTCTACCTACTTTGAATACTTCAAAAACAGTTGATAAAAGCAAAGCAGAGAATTATTAAATTAGGTAGTAGGTAATATTTCTATGAAAAAATGAGAAATATTCATGAAAATCTAGAAAGATTCTGCTTTCAAATAGCTTTACAACTATCACTTCTCACTTCTGTAAATAAACTGAATCTGGTAGAAATAGTAGAGAATGGTGTGTCTGGTTTGTACAAGAAAGATGACTGAGCATTTTGATCGATGCACCCACACTCAAAGCAAAGGCATTGAATTTTCATCAAGAGATTGATGAGTAGCATAAATATTTAAAATATGTATACATGATTTTCATGGATCCATTTTTAATTCACTGATATATTAGTCACAATCACATCAGATAGTAAGGTTTCTACTATGATCAATTCAAATAAACTTTATGTTCAATATGAACAAGATAATATTTTCACCAAAATCTTTCATGTTTGTAGTCATTGGGTTCTAAAACTCTGTGAACATAGACATCATCTCCTCAGCTTCAACCTACTATCATGACAATCAATTTCAAAGTGTATATTTCAGTGGACCAAGAGCAGGGTAACTAGCTTATGAAAAATTCTCCACTGTGAAGATTCCTTTTTGTCCTTGAGCTCATAAAAGTTTTATGTTTGTTCATAATTAAGATAAATAAACTTACTAATTTACTTTTTATTATCTAAAATGAACTATACTACATAAATCTATAAAATATTCATAATTAGGGCAAAATTTCAAGAACTGATGATCATCAGGAATTTTATGTACCCAACACACTGCTAAATATCGATGTTTGCATATTTGTTTTCCATGGCACTCATTTTATACATGAGAAAATTAAGTTCAGAGATAATAAATAAGTTGCCCATGGTCACTGTGTATGATGTGAAGGACAGAGCCAAGACCTGGCCTCCAGTCCCCTGAGCTCCTACCCAGGGCTAGTCATTATGATGCTCTCAGCTATCAAAAGACCCATAAAATGCCTCACTTTAATGCTATTCCACCTAAGTCCCCTAGACTCTTTAGACTATTCAGATTTTATTCATAAAGTGAGCTCCATAGCTAGGCATGGTGGCACATGGCTATAACCCCAGCTGCTCAGGAGGCTGAGGTAGGAGTATAGTGAATTCAAAGCCAGCCTCAACAACTTAGTGAGGTGCTCAGCAGCTTAGCAAGACCCTGTCTCTAAATTTAAAATATTTTTTAAAAAGGAATGGGGATGTTGCTCAGTGGTTAAGCACCCTGGGTTCAACCCCCATACCAAAAAAAAAAAAAAAAAAATTTTGTTTCATACAACTTTGGTTGTAATATGCAGATATATAATATTTAAGTACTATATGTTCCTCCACAAAATGTCTTCAGAACATGAAGGGGTATACACACACACACACACACACACACACGGAAATATATGAATATATGTGTGTATATATATATATTCATTACTAATACTAATACAAAAGTACTTTTAAGAAAGATATATATATACACACACATACACATAAATATATATATTCATTACTAATACAAAAGTACAAAAATACTTTTAAGAAGGATATAATAGGCATAATTCTGGGATTTTTTTGACTCGTTCATACAAACACCTACTCTGGACCTTGTGCTCAGCACCAAGAATACAAAGCCATCTGAGATATTGTCATTGGCCTCAAGGAACATGTGACCCGGGTGAGGAAGAAGCAAGCAGTTGTAACGTGATGTGGGGGCAGTTCTATGAGAGATCAGCACTGAAAGACTGTAGAAACAAGATGTCGAACCTCCCAGGGGTAACAGGGGGAGGGGCATCTGTAGCCTCCCTCCCAGAGCAGGCTTTCATCATTGACCTCCTTTACAATTGCTGGTGCCTGGTGCTAATAAAAAGCACATGACTTTCAGATAATTTCTTCACGTTGCTTCCCTTACTGCATTCTCTAGAGAATGCACTCACTACTGCCTGTGTCCTGGTACAAATTCCCACCACCACCATCCTCACTCTCCCACATCACTATGAATTTGAACCATGTCTTGCTAAATAGAGAAACCATGACTCTCAATTCCAGGCAGAAACAGTAGTCCTGCATTTGAAGAGGCAGAAAGGCATAAAAAGGAAAAAAAAAAAAAAAAAACAGACCAGTCAAGAAGTATAGTGTACCATAGGATAAAATGAATCAAGTTTCTATAAAGCCTAAATCTTAGCTGAACTGCTCAGGAATCTAGACAATTATCCTATAGGCAATGGGAAGACTAAAGCCCTAAATTCAAATCTTGGCTCTGCCATTTAGCTCCTATGTGATCTCAACTGATGAATTTATCAAACCAAGGTCAAAACGTAATGCCTAGTCCATGCAGTTGTGTAGATGAGAGATGGTGGATGTTGAGTGCCCTGTATGGTACTTGGAAATGAGTGGACAATACACAACAGCACACTGGAATTTAAACAGAAGAATGATGTCATTGGATCTGTGGATTAAAAAAATTACTCTGGCAACACATGAAGTCAGAAAGACAAATAAATTTATTTCTGCAAAAATATGGTATGGAATGGGGACCATCTGAGTTTCCAGATAGCAGTAGTGGGATTTGAAGCAGGAAATAGGATCTACAGATATTTGAGGAAGGAGGAGCTGGCTAATATGAGGAGGAGTGTAGACACACTCGACATTTTATTGGCCAACTAACAACCAAAGTGATGATTCACATAGCACATATATAAGATTCCCTCTTGTCTGAACACTTATTTTCATCTCTTAATGGAAAATAATGAGTTTTGATTAAGGATCTCAGAATTGGAAACCAAGTACAGCAAGTTCAGTTCTGACTCAGCCTGAGCTGATTTTACAACCTCTATCTCAATTATCTCATTTGTAAATACAAAGAAAATACTCATTCCACCCACACAGGGTTTTTAAAAGAATGAAAAATGGTGTTACCCATAATATTCCAAGTTTTATAATAATAAGTATTAAATTAATAAGAACGTAACTGTCCATGGCTAGACAAAATGTTACCATGGCAACAAGGTAATTGGTACTCTATGTTATTTTTGCAAGTTTTCACTAAGCCTGAAATTATTTCAAAATAAAAAGTTAAAGCAATTACAATGTGTGACTGCACCTGAAACCCATGTGCGACTCTCCATGGCTGTCATCTGAGATGCAGCTTGCAGAGGAATGGGCTATTCATGCCGAGTTGAAATGATGTTCCCCTGGTGGATTGAAAGACTGCCCAGTGACACACTGACTCTTGGAAGCTCCCTTTTGGCTGCACGCAGAAGTTCGCTCGTGCCAAACATTTCTTTCTTTTCATGTAAGAATGGAAGTAAACAGCCAAATCAAACAGGAACTGTTTGGCTTATTTTAAAGAAGCCTTTGAAAAACTGCTTTGAGTTGCCATTTGTCATTGCCACCAAATCCTGGAGAAGGGTGGAGAGAAAACTGCTGTGTCATTCCTCGACTAGTCTCTAGTTTTCTCATTTGTTCTTTCACATAAGATCAGAAGGTCCATGTGGAATTCTTCTTGGAACCAATGTTTCTAGCACAAGAAGCACAGACGAAATTTCTTTCTTTTTTTTTTTTTTTGTTATTAGGGGTGTTCAGTCACTGTAGTACATCCCAGCCCCCCCTATTTTTTTTGAAACGGGGTCTCCCTCAATTGCTTGGGACCTCACTAAGTTGCTGAGGGTGACTTTGAACCCATGATCATTCTGCCTCAGCCTCCTGAGCCGCTGAGATGACGAGCATGCACCACTGTTCCTGGACAGATGTGCACTTTTTTTAAATTGAAGATTGATGCTGTTTAGCAGTTTCCCTTTCCCCTTGATTAGAAGAGTTTTGGGAGTTTGAAAAAAATTTTTATTAGGACAATCAGTATGAAAATAAGATTTATATGTACGTATTCTACATGCTGAGATCATAAGTACAAACATGGACAAATAAAAATAGTCACTGCCCTTTACATATTTAGATTGTGTCAGGCCCTGTGCTAAGGACTTTGTACATATTGCCTTGTTTCCTTCAAACAAAACAAAAACAAAACAAAACAAAAACCTTACTTGTGAAAAAAAATGGAATACCAGGAACATAAAGAGACTGGCTAAGAATGTCTGTTCTTAGACTCTAAGCAGAGTCTATTTAACTTCAGAGCAATCTCTCCCAGCCAACACAATATATAGTCACAGGTAGCTCTGGGTAGAACTTAAAATGAGAAATAAATAGATGTAAACAGACATGATCAAAGTAATCTTTCATTGCTGTGAAACTACTGCAGGTGATGCTGACTTAAAATCACCACCCACCCCATCCAATCATACGGAAAAGATCTTAAAAGCACCAACAAAGAAGCAGCGCCTCTTTCCAGCACACATAATGACTGGATTACAATTCTCCTCACACACACATGCAAAAAAAGGTCTTTCGAATGAAGCAAATACTCCATTAAATACTCAATTAAAGCCATTTTCAGAATGTAAAAGAAATGTGATTTAGGTCACACACATGATGTCAGAATTCTGGGTTGAATCTCATCAATGCAATGAAGCAGAAGAAAATAAGATTGGAACCAGTTGTTTGGCTTCGTGCAGCTAAAACAACTGCCTGATTAACTAAATTTTTCTCTTTCTAACTGGTTGCCATGGTACTGTGCAGACAGAATCTTAGACTCCGCCTGCAGAAGACAACAATTCTGTGACATTCTGCCTTGACCCTTACGTTGCAGTTATTTTAGGGCTGTCATTCTGGGGTGATGTGGAATTACTGGTCTCTTAAAAATCTCAAGAATTTGGGAGAAAAAAGTCCAAGAGTCAGTGGAAGGTCGTATTTTAAATTATTTTAAAAGATTTGGTTTGATTATTTTCAAAACTCAGATACACGTGAGCACTAAAAATAAATTCAGTTATGAAAAGATTATAATATATCAACATATGCACTTATTTCAGTGCACAGACATCATTTGCTTTTATTCTGTGATAAAGACATTTTTACTCAATGAAAATTGCAACAATGATGACTGTCATTAATGTTTATTGGGCATTTAGAACATACCAAAAGTTTTATGTGTATTTTCTCATGTAACCTCTATGCAACCCTTTGAGACAGTGTCTAAGATAATCCCTAGTTCACAAATGAAGATGCTGAGTTAGAAGGCACTAAGTCTCCTGCCCAATATTACATAGCTCAAAAAAGGATGAGACCCCTGTCCACCAACTTCCATGCCTGAAGCCCTAACTCTGCCCAGAATAGCTTCTATATAAGCACCCTCTAAGTTGGTGGACATCCAAACTCAATTCCTCTTTGTTCAAGTTTCTCATGCATCTCTAGCCTCTATTTCCAATCTCACTGAGACCAGAGAGCTCCTTCCAAATAAAGAGTCAATGAATGATGAGCAGTAAATAAGTTCAAAATGTAAAAATAAAGCCTGGAACTTAACGCAGCTCAGTTGAAATGCCCAACTCAAAATAAAGCCATTTTTAGTTCAGCAATACCATTCAGAATTTTCATTCACTCCCTCTCCTTTTAAGAGAGATATTTTTTTCCTTGTTCACAGGAGCCATTAAAAGGAATTCTTTAAAGACGAGCGTTGTTTTTGTTGCTGTTGTCATTGTTGCTTTGTACAACAAATTTCTAGAAAGCTCACCTGTCTTCTTTCTCTCGGTTATGTCATTATGGAGACCGTGAGCACGCATTTATGAGGGTGACAGTCTTCACCTTCACCCTTGAGGGTGACAAGCCTGTGAATAATATTGGAAATCATAGCTGCTTAAACACACAAGGAAAAACAAAAATAATGATATTTCTCTAAGCCACAGAAATTTTCATTCATAGGATCCATATTCAACTCGATCCTTTCTGTAATTTATTTTGGTTAGTATCTTGGAGATGTGGACGGCAGCTGTGCAAGTCTCTCTTTAGTCTCTTTCCCCAGACACTGCAGGGAAGATGTCAGTGATCCCATGCTCTCTGGTGCTCTGGAGATGCAAATAGATACCAAAAGAGAATGAAATCAGCAAGCACACACTGAAGCCCCAGGACTCTGCATTGCTTGCCCCTAGAGGTTCAAAAGTGGAAGATTGACAAAGTGTGCACCGTGTTTCAGTTGGCACAGCAAGAACTCATTATCTTAGAACACAAATCCTCATGTTCATGACTTAAAATAAAAGGAAAGGGCCAATAATTTTTCATCTGTAATGGGTTTGATAGATCACAGTTCTGATTACCCCTCCTACCCTCCCTACTGGATTATGAAGTAGAAAGTCTGTATGAATATGTAATAGAGTTGTGTCCTTTTTTTTTTTTTTTTTTTTTTTAGCAAACTGGTCTTTGCTCCTAATTCCCAGCAGTATCAATTAACAATGCATAATTTTAATAGAATGCTTGCAAGTACAGGACTCGTGCTGTAAAAATTAATTGTCTTGAGCTGATTTCCTGTAGACACCGTTAATCAATATTATGGCATCTCGCAAGCAGCTGCTCTCCTTCCTCCCAGTGACTCGAGAGAGGAAGGAATGTGAATAAGGTGGCCACGTGGGCTCCAGGTGTGTGGGTGACATTTGAATTTTTAACAACTCAAATATAAAATCCTAGATAGAACATGAATAGTTTTGTTTTTTAAGCTCTTAGCTAAAGTTTTTAAGACATTTTCGGAGTGGTTTAAATTAAAATGATTTAATTAAACAAGATCTGAATGAAGATTTCTCAAGACAATGGAACCTAAAATTCCATCCCTTATTTGTTGCCCAAATCTCAAAATTATGCCCATTTTTGTCAAGGAGTATTGTACATGATCATTTGGCATATACAGAAATAAAAAGATAAAGGATGTGTCCCAAAGGGTGTTTTTTAAATCTCTAGGTCAGTGTGAGCCTTCACTTTAGATTAAGAGAAGGTGAGTTCCTGGCCTGGCTCTGCCCGTTTCTGTATAACCTTGAGTAAGACAAAGTAGAAACCTATATTGCCCCTTTCTTGGTCAAAGTTTCCTCATCTATACCATGAAGGGTAATGGGAGTAATCCCTAAAATATAGTTCCAAAGTTCCTTGATTGGAAAGCAAAGAATTTAGAGCAATTCATACAAAGATGGAAAACCTTGGGTCCCAGTGAAATATTTTCCCACATATCATTCAGCAAATATTGAACACCCAGGCATGCTGACTCTAAAGAACTGTACTGTAGGTATAAAGCACAAGACTACTGAGCACCCGAAAGGACATCTCAGATTGCAAAGACTCAGTGAGAAAAATACAATGCAAACTATGTCCTTAATAATTGGATACAGGTGGACATGTTATTATGCATGATGTAATGGGTTAAATAAAAAGCATTGTCAAAATTCATTTTCCTTGTTCTTTTTACTGTATTTAAATGGCCACCAGAAAATTAGGTTACATATGTGGCACAGATTCCATGGCTATTGGACAGCAGTGATCTAGGCTCTGCTGGCTGACTAGCAAACAAAACAGACAAGTTCCCACTCTTTAAGAGCTTGCTTTGGGAAAAAAAAAAGTAAATAATATCAAATAACAGTGCTAAGAAGATAATAATACAGGAAATAATGTGAGAATATTCTCCTTTAGATAGGATGGTCAGGAAAGACTTTAACCATGGTGACATTTAAACTGAGATCTGGTGAGTCATGACAGCTCTACAGAGTTCTGGGAGAAGAAGGAGGAGGAAAAAGTAACCTCCAAATCCCCACGATGGGAGTGGACTTGGAAAGTTTGTTTTATTGGATCTTGAAATACTTACGATTATAACACAGCATTAACCAGAGCATTACTTAGACTCTTTAATGTAGTTATGGGGCTCTAAATACTGTGTTAAGAACTGTCATACATATCACTTTATTTAATCCCACGACTACCCTATATATAAAAGTATGGAACAGAGCCCATTACACTGATGAAGAAACTAAGGCTTAGGGCATTTGACGGACCAAAGATGTTCAACAAGTGAGAGACAGTGGGGACCAAAGCTCCCATCCCCACACCGCAAACCCAGGGCATTTTCCCTGTGGCTGTTCTCTCTTCTCTTCACCTAAACTACCCTGGATAAGTAAGAATGACTTCTCAGCCCATGTGTGATGTCCTTGCCACTCTTTTCCTGTGCTGCTTTTTATTGCTCAGTGGCTCATAGAAAGAGTGCAATCACCACCATCAAATAGTTGGCAAATTGGTGCATACATTTGCCCTTGGGCAGCACAGGAACTACATAATGTTGTTCACTTTTAGAAAGGAGGAAACTTATTTCCTCTTCTCCTTTCCCTCCTTCTTTCAATTATTGAACATTAATCTTATTCACTAAATATGTTTGATGCTTAGCAAGCTTTTTTGGTTTCAGACTCAAGTTTTTAGAGAGACAGCTGAACAGTGCAGATTTGGAGATCTGGGTTTGAATCATCTCAGCTCTGTTGCTTACAGGCTGTTTGTGGTTCTCCATCAGATGTCATTGGAGTCAAGGAACTTGAACTTCATAACCCTAGTGCACTCTAAGTCTCAGTTTCTTTGTGTGTAAAAGGGGGTACCTGCTTTAGGGGTTGTTGTAAAGGTTAAACTAGAGGATCTGGGGAAAGTACCCAGTGCAGAAGCACATGGCATCTCCCTCAATAAACCAATGCTTTGCAACTGCAGGTGTGAGCATGCTTCAGAAGAAATTTCATTGCCCTCTTTTCCTGGAGAAGGTGAGGCATGGTAGTTTGAGTCTGCTAATGTCTTTGGGCATCCAAAGGTTAACTGAAGATGATGATTTATCCTTTACTCTGCAATATAACTAGTGTTGCTGTAAATTAGAATCCCCTTACCTTGGATTCTAACCAAGTCTATTCTCCATCAGATATCGTTGGGACCATGGAAAAATTGGGAAAAGGAGAACATATGGACCCCTTTTCTTAGAACTAAGGAAAAGCTTCTTTTGTCAGAAAACCTCCAAATGCAATCAAGAACTGAAGCAACTTCTGAAAAGAGTTCCACTGGTTTACTTGCAATTCTAAAAGAAATGTCCTCATATCTTCAAACATTAGTAGCTTCAGCCTATGGACTATAGTTCTGTTTTCACAAACAGAGCACACAGCTTGAAGGTCTCAAGTGACGTCCTCCTTGGGCTCCGTTGCAAACTGCTAAGCCTGGCTCCTGGAAAAGGTCTCACAGCTTCACAAGGATTGCAACCTGAGAAGTCAGATGAGACATTCAAGAAATGTGAAATTATTGGGAATAGGGGTGGATGGGGAAGGTTGTGCCAATATGATCACAAACATTTTTATACCTATATACTGATGAAATACAGACAGTATTTCTAGTCAGTACTAATTCTAGTCCTGAGAATTTGGATAGGCCATAGTAAAATCAATAAACAGCAAAATTGAAGTGGGTTTGGGGCAAGAGATGAAATGTTTTCTCTCTTGTCTAATTGTATGATTTGTCCCATGAGCAAATTTTCCTATTTTAGAGAAGTTTATAAGTTTCTTCAGAATACAGAACACCTATTCCTTCCAAAATACCTGACACAACCTTCAGTCTCTCTGCGAAAATATTTTTCTCAATTCTTTTCAATTCTAAACCACAGTCTATCTGTCACCCACAGGTGGCTTTCTGTGACCATCCCAGAGCTTTCGGCAAACATTGATTAGGTGTTGGGGTTTGGGAGGAGCAGGGGATTGTGGAGAGACTGCAGTTTGACTAGTCCTTTCAAATGAACAGGAGTAATCACGCAAGGCCCTGTGCAAAGGAGCCATGCTTTTCTCCACCCAGGCCTTCATCTTGTCATCAGGGGAGCTAAACTGAGTAGACAGTACATAAGTGTGAAGAAAACCTTGAATTCTTCTTTCTTGAGTTCTTTGTCTGTCTCCTTTTACTGATGCCTCACAATGGAGGTGAGAGGGCAATTGCACCAATTTCCTTTTCTGGGATTCTGCAAACTCTCCTTTGGAAAGCCCTGTACACAACTCTAGCACCTTCTCCTTAGAAAGCACGTTGAAGATCTAGTACTACATTCTGTTATGAATCAATATATCCTTAATATAACCTTTAGTGGTGGAGTGACAGAAGTTACAGGGAGCATGTCAAAAGACCCATTTGCTTCTCAGGAGCATACAGAAACATGAGTTTGCTTAATATTTACATACCTTGTATTCTAAGTAGAACACCTAGCCCAAATTATCAGTTTGCAGCTCTTAATAGCAAAGAACATGGACCTTTCTTGTTTTTATGTCTACCTTCATTTCCCTTTCCTTCTAGTACCTTAACATGATTGAATCTAGACTGACCGGTATAATTGAAAAGTCCTTTAACTAAAATGTCCTATCAGATTCATCCCCCAAAAGGTGGAGATCTGGGACATGCAGGAGATGCTCAACAGATCTGGCTTAGCCCATTAACCCAGCCAGTCTGGCTTCTAGCCATCTATGGATTTCCTGTCATCTCACATCTTTATATCCAGGTAAAATACCTTAAAATAATTTTCAAGGAGATCCAAAAGAGGGCAGGGGCAGTGACAAAGAGGTAGAAAGTGACTCAGAACTGGAAAGAATCATAAGAGTTCATCTAGTCCATCATTTTTCTTTGAAAGAAATGAGGCCCAGAGAGATGATGATTTGTCCTATAACACTATGCCTATAAGACCAGAGCTTAGGAACATACCCCAGATCTCATGACTTCCAGGATAATGTTCTTTTCCACTATCCAATTTACCAACCCCAGAAATAGCTCAGACTCTTATCCTAAGACTAGTCCCCAGCTGTCCATGTCGCAAAATTTGGAAGACTCAGTACCATGACTTGAAAGAACCTACTGCCCCCAGCGTGAGAAGATCTGGGGTCAAGTCTCACTGTGCCATCCCAGGAAGTAGCCAGCAATGTGTCTGAGCTCATATTTCTAACTGGTCAAGCAAAGCTTATACCTACCTTTGCTGTCTTTGGAAAGCCCTGTACACAACTCTAGCACTTTCTCCTTAAAAAGCACATCGAAGATCTAGTACTACATTCAGTTATGTGAATTATTGTAAGAAGGAAAGGCTATAAAGAATGTGAAATTTTGGGCTGGGGATATAGCTCAGTTGATAGAGTGCTTGCCCTGCAAGCACAAGGCTCTGGGTTCAATCCCCAGCACCACAAAGAAAAAAAAAAAAAAGAATATGAAATTGCTATGAGAAGTGGAAAAGGTATTAATTCTCTAATTCTACCAACCTAAAAGGCAAAGAGCTCTGGACACCTGAGAGGAAAAGATACAACATCTGCTAAGGCTTCCTCAATCCTGACAGGTATGGTAGCAGTTTTGGGGAGAGAAAGAGCAAAAGGGGAAAGAGAAGCAGTCCTATGATATCACGTTATTAGGATGACCAACTGGTCTCAGTTATTTTGGTTTTAGCACTGGAAGTCCCATATTCTAGAAAACACCTCAGTCCCAAGACAATTTAGAATGGTTGGCCACTCTAAAATACAATACTTTTCCCAAAACTGCTATTTGAATCATTCAGACATTATATTCACTAACAGGAAATTAAAAGTGCTTAAGTTAAGAATTGTTCAATAGCCAGCTATGAACTTCACATTTTCCCTCCTCTCTGAGTTCAGGAATGTGAGCTAAACCTAAGTCAAGGCTTCATATTACATTTTCCTGCCTTTGACAGCCTTGGGTTTCTTTCCTACCTCATAGAACACTGTAAACAATGGAAAAAACATCAGCAAGGTAGAGTGGGCGAATACAGAGGCAGGGTAAGAAGATTAGAAAACATCAAAGCAGACTATTTATAGCCATTCTGTTCTAACCGGCCAACTAAAACCTTGCATCATGGCAATCTGGGCACAAAGGTTAAGAAGCTTGTCAAAGCTCAGTATTCAATGTGCTATTCAATAATACATTTCCCTCCACTCTTCTGAAAACTACTGAAGACTGCAGTCACTGATTCCTAACAACACGAATACCTCTAACAACTATGGTTAAATATACACTTTCAAAACACAAGTGAGTAAAAGGCATTGTTTCAACTCCACTTATTCCAATTGGCTTTTCTGGCCAAGGCTCTTAGAGTATGCTTTCTCTTGGCCAAGAGTAGAAAGAGTGCCATACTCAATATTCTACGCAATTCGTCCCACGTTCTGAATTAGGAACAGGCAGTTTGCCTGAACATACACCAATTCTGAAACACATTCCAAAGAGGTAATTTTGCAGTGGGAGGAATAACTATTTTGGAACGGTGCGCAGAAAGC
This sequence comes from Glaucomys volans, assembly GCA_020662805.1. Taxonomy (NCBI): domain Eukaryota; kingdom Metazoa; phylum Chordata; class Mammalia; order Rodentia; family Sciuridae; genus Glaucomys; species Glaucomys volans. The sequence continues at coordinate 64,122 of JAJEJO010003415.1, forward strand.
ATACCAAGGTAATGAAAGGCTTTGGAAAACTTCTGGCATGTAACCACATTTGTAGTTTTCACCAAAATATTTGTTCTGGTTCCTCATCTCTCTAGAGCAGATTTTTGAACATATGGCTTTGAGGACATTTTCGCTATCTTTCTATTTCCCTCACCATCTTGTATTCCAGTTTTGTAAGTAGAAACATATATAAAAAATGACGTGTATTTTCTCCTTCAAAATATAGAAATAGAAAATAAAATATACTAACCAGTGGCACTCTTAAAGAACATACATAAAAAGCATGCAATTAACGCTATTGGCACACAAACTATAAGGAGTATCTGAGACTTTGTGCAGCCTTATTCTTTCCATGATCTTTTCAGATCGCATACAATTATGCCTGCATGGAGCTAAAAATACTTTTAAGTTCTGATGAGGAATAAAAGCAGGATAAAATGACAGGCATGGTACACTCACGAAAATAATCAATAGTACCTCATACTTCTATACTTTCAAATCTCCTTGAGAGAAATGATCTATATATACTAGAGTGAATTATTGGCTGGAATGAAGAGAAAGGGTCAAAGAAAGGTCCTATTTGCCTATGAAAACATCTAATGAATTTAAAAGCCCATAGGAAAGGCATCATTTGTCTTTAAAAATAAATTCAGTAGCTTATGTACCACATACTCCATCATCAGGCAAACGTGTATGATGTGTCTTGGAAAAAGGTGTTTTGTGTGCTTTATTTGATAAAATAGCTTAGCTGTGACTTATTTCTCTGCATGAAGTCCTGCACATGTTCTAGGCTTGTATATCTCTCTGTCTCTCTCTATGCAACCTCAAATTACCAGCATTGGCTACATAAGGAGAGTATTTACTGTGCACAAAGTGCTATATTAACTTGATATACTTAATTAATCTTAATAGTAGCTACTATTCTCATCTCCATTATTCAGATGAGGGAACTGAGAACAGAGAGGTTAAGGGACTTGCTCAAGGTCATAGAGTTAGTAAGAGCCAGAACCATGATTCAAATCCAGATAATCCAGCCATACTCTTCAGTCATTTCTCCAGCCTATATGTTACTGTTTATGCTCCAGATGCTCTCAGCCCTTCACAGACTCTTGCGAGCCCCAGTGCCTTTGTGCATGTCCCTTTTTCCTGGAGGATTCCTTCCTCCTGGCACCTTTTCACATTTTCCCTCTGAGTCTCAATGCCCTTCTTTAACAGGCCTTCCCTGTACCCCTCTAAGGCAAAGTGCCTCTTCCTGTCATTCTCTCTCTGGGTTCCTTACTTATATCTCTCGTGTAAAATGCATCACTGTTTGTAATGATTTCATTCATTAATCCATTTATTTCTCTCAGACTCCCCCACTAGAACATCCTTTCTACAAAAACATTGCTTGTTTTGCTCAATCTCAGTTCCCCAGCACCAACCACAGTACCTGGTTCATAATAGTGCTCAATAAATGTTAAATGGATGGATGGATGAATATTAAAGAGCTCTCTTCAGAGTCTGGACAAGTCACCTAACTGGGACAACTTTCAGGCTAAACTGAAGCTATGTCCAAGTTCAAGTTTGGGAAATAAAATTCTGGATCAGGGATATTAAGAAAATATGCCTCCGTGGAATCCATGAATCTAGGTCCAATCTAATTATTTTTTTACTTATCTGTCCTCCTGCACATGGCAATCATCATGTGGTAGCACTCCACATCAACTGCTTACTGCTACCTGGACCACACCACGCAACAAAGCAAATTCAAATCTAGAAGTAAGAAGACTGGGCTGGAGGGGATCCAGTCTTTAAGCTCTGCCCTCCTGTTCCATCTACAAATGTAGGTTTCTACCTCAGATTGTAACTTTTATATAATATCTATCTAAAAATTTAGCACTATACAGGCAATTAAGTATCCAATTATGTCTTTCAGCCTCAGAATGATGGTAAGACTAGAAAATCTTACTTTCCAAAGCATTATCACATAATTATCTCATCTGAACTTCCAAATTTAATAGTCACTAGTCTAAAGAGTTATCCTAGAAAGAAATTACTAAATTATTAGTGTTATAGACTTTTGCTAAGATCAAAGATTCCTTTTCCTGGCTTCCAATTCAGCACTCTGTAGAGGAAAAGTTTTGCTAAGTGCAGAATCTATTTGCTTTCACAGCATCTTCCAAAGCCATGCCATCACATTGCCTGGACAATGGCCAGTGTAATTCCAAAGAGACATTGATCAATTAGTGACTGTGTCAGTCAGGGTCCTAGAAGGGAACAGATGGGTCATTCAAACTAGGTAATTTGGAGTGAATGTAACAAAGGAATTGCTTATAAATTATGGTGAGGAAACATAAAAGGGGATTGTGCAGGACTCCAACACTAGCAGTAGTAAGAAACTGTTATCACGCACAGACATGAAAGAGAAGGAGGAGCCAGTAATTGCAAGAACCATATTCCAGAGCAATTAGCAGTGGGGAGACTTGCATGGTGGCCATCTGACAGAGTTGTACTTCTAGAATTAGAATGCAAACATCCTCTGACAATCGTAACATGGAGAATAAATAACCCAACCTCCTTCTAATATCACCCACTGATCCAACCCAACTGGAATCCAAAGTGTAAGGAATCTCTTTTTAGGATACAAAGAATAGGCTAGAGAAAGTTCAAGGGCAGGGAGCAAAATGGTCACCCCTCAAGTAACTGGGAGGGAAGCATAACTAGAGTGATCAACTTGTCCTGGATGGCTGCAGATTTTACCAGTTTAGCTCCTGAAGTCCTTTACTAGGAACACCCTCAGTTGTGGGCAAACAGGAATGATGGGCCACCCTAAGCATAGCTCAGTTTATTCCTCCAAAATAGTCTGCAAATACTAGTAGGAGGCACATGGGGGTGCCTACTACTGGCCTTGAAAGAAGCCACACTGCAGAAGGAAGATGGATAAAAATGAAGTGCACTGTTTGAGAAGGCTCTTGTAGATCTGCTCCCATATGCAGGATACAGCTGGACCCTGGGCCAGGAGTCAGAAGATGAGACTTCTGGGGCTGTGTCTGCAGTGTACTGTTACTTCACAACTCACCTACCTCCTCTGGTTCTGAGAGTTCTTGTCTATAAAATGAGAGGGTGCAGTTGGATCAAATTTGCCATAACACAAAACAAAAAAAGATTCCTATGTTTGTATACATGTGAAAAACGCTGTAGATCATGCCCCTTTGGGGGGACTTTCACCATGCATTGGCATCCTATGGTTTCTGAAAACTCATGTGGTAATAAATGTGTTTAAATTAGTTTAATCCAAAGATATGACCAAAAACATTTACCCCCAAGTTATACCTTACAGCATTGCACAGAAATGGTACTACACAGAATGGGCTTCAAAAAAAAAAATGCTAGAGGAGATGAACCTCTATTGCCTCTTCCAACTCTAGCCAGTAGTGAGTGAGAAACCATGGGATATATGTAATTATGCTACTCAGCTTTTCACCACTGTGACAAAATACCTGAGGAAAAACAATTTAAATGGGAAATGTTCATTTTGGTTCACAGTTTCAGTCCATGCCAGCTATAGCACTATAGCTGAGTTGAGGACCATGGTGAAGCAGAAATATCAAGATAGAAGAGCATGGCAGAAGAAAGTGCTCACCTCATGGCAGCCAGAAAGTAAGGGATGGGAAGACTGAGTCAAGCCAATTCTTCCAGGGCATGCCCCCCAGTGACGTGTTTTCTTCAACTAAGCCCCACCTCCTACAATTTTCCCCTCCCAATAATACCATCAATTGAGAGTCCCTCAGCCATTTAACCCACTGGTGAGGTCAGAGCTCTCATGATTCAAACACTTCCCCAAATCCTCACATCTGAACATCACTGCTCTAGGGACCTTCAGCACATGAGTCTTTGGGGTACATTCCAGCTTCAAATTCTAACAGTGACTAAACGTCTATTCACTACACTGTCATCTTGTGTTAACCCACATTACTTACACAATTACAGCAAGACCCACAATTCAGGATGAAGTCCTTGGCCACTGGATTAACAACCATAGAGGGAGGGAGCTTTGGGCATAAAATAGCTAAAGTTCATCCAAATTTCTTTTTTAAATGAGGCTGGAGGTTATTGAGATTTCACAAGAACCTATTAATTGCCTTCCCAGAATCATGATTGTGACAAGGGGTTCATACCAGATGCTCCTAAATATAATGAGACTAATTTGTAAATGTTCCCATAATGCACTAATTCTGAAGGAGCTCACTGTCAGGGGAAAGTTTCTCCTGACCTCAGTTAATGACCTCCTTACATCGTGAAGCATGAAGATTGATAGATCTTGTAATTTTATCCCTGCTAATTTAACTGCAGATGCTATTCTTGGGAAACTTGGTGATCACAAGATTTGAAATATTGATAAAAGTCTATAGGACAGCAGTAAAGAAATAGCGGTTTTTAACAGACTGTGAAGGAACTTGCAGCTTGTTAAAGAAACTGGCTATAGCTCAAAAATGCATGGGAAACTGACAGAGTGGGAAGCATTTAAGATAGGGTCAAGGAAGTAACCATAAAATTTATATTTATGAAGCCAGCAATGCCAAATGAGCAACAGGAACCAATGTGGTTGAGAATGGACGGGAAGACATACCCAGCAGCAGGGAAGCACAGAATATTAGAAAAATGGAAGTCACATGTTTTCTGTACTTTCTCACCATTCCAAAATGCACAGTCCAGAATTGTTGACAAAATTTCCAATTTGGACACAGCTCAGCCTGGGAAGGTGATAGATTCCCCGGAACCCAACACCCAGCATCTAGGAAGAGAATTTACTGCTGAGCCCCGTATGTCCCCTGGACTCGGCTCCTCTCATTCTGCCACCACACTGGCTGCCTAGACATCTGTATACTGGAACACCCTGTTATTGCATTAGATAATTCTACTGCACAACCCTCTAGGCTGTGAAAGATAACAACCTTTGTGAGAAGGCCTCAGAGTGCAAGGAAATGCACTTTGTACCAAATACATTTCTTTAGGTGTTGTCAGGAGATATTTTCTTTAAGCTGTAGCTCAGCCCTGAAATACCGAGAAATGAGGACATCCAGGCAAAAAATAAAATGTTGACAATTATTAATTAAGTTCCTTGCCATTCTTAGCAGTACAGTGTAATCTCTATCGCAGAGATGAAGAAACAAAAACCAAGAGAGGTTAAAAATGCAATCAGCCCACTGAGCTGTGGGAAGTCACTATTACAACCAAGAGGGAGGGTCTGTACATTTTCACTACCTTCTTTGAAATCTTCATCCCTACTACCTAAGGAGAACAAAGGAATTCAAAATAGCACGTTGAACTCTCTTTCCATTTCACTTTACTCATTTCTATTGACTATGTTGGGAAGAAAAATTCAAGAAAGAAAAAGAGAAGATATAAAGTAAATATAGAGAAAGAGAGAAAGAGACAGTGGTATGAAAGCCAAATGGTCAAACTCTTAGTTACAGAGTCACAAATCTGTGCTACAGAAAACCGCGTGGTTTGAACTTTTGAGGTAAATGCAAGAAATTCATTAGTGTTTAGATTTGCTCTGAAGTGAAGAAATAGAATGACATCTCATAAATGAAGCATCATAACACAAAGGAGCAAAAGCATGGACTATAAATCCAGCAGACCTAGATTCTAACCCCAACCTGCTCCTCTGAGGGACTGTGTGACCATGACCAGACTGCTGAAGTATTTTCTTCCTCTGAGGTCCGTAAGGTAAAGCATGAACATTCCCTCCCACTTCTGTCTCTGACCTCAACCTCTGTTCAAGGGTATTTTAACTACATGACCAAGCAGAATTGAGCTTTGAGGAAGTCTACTACAGGGAGACTGACAAATCAGCATTCTATAGGTCCTGGTGGCCAGCAGCTATGCTCAATAGCACGATAAGTCTGCTGGATCCTGACCAAGATTTTTCATTTTTCTCAGTTCTCTGAGATAACTGAACACCTGTCTTCCATGACTTTGGGGCCACATATTCCCTAAGAATGGTGGCCTGAGAACTCAAGCTCAAGGTGCTATGACATCAAAGAGCTCTCTGAAATCCAAAATCCACTACTCATAATGGAATCCAAATACCCACTCTGTATCAGAAGTCAAAATAAATAAAGTTGATAGACTATTTTTGTCTATCTTTTTCTTCAAGATTTCATGTCTTGGATTCCATATGAAAGGTTTCCTTTGTTACTTTTTAAAAGACATTGCCTGACAAGCACAGAGAAAAGTACAGTGACATGTTTTTATAGAACATATCACCAAAGACTTATTATGAAGCTGGAAGCATTAGGTTTTTGAATATATATTTTAAATAAATAGAAAAGTAATGATGGGCTCCCAACAATTGTAAAATTAGAGGTTCCAACGTTATTCTAACAGATGGCATCCTGCTTTGTGTTATCATGTTCGAGTTAGCAACAGTCTTCATTATACAGAGATATTCTTCATTGTGTGATCTTCATAATAGGGATTAAGGAAAGGATATAAATGCAGTAATTTAGCAGATCTTATTGTTGGAAAGTGCTCATTTGCCTCTAACTTGCAGCATGACTCTCTTGCTTAAAAAATGTTTTCCTGCTGTTTTTTAACAGCAGGGAGAATACAACACATTGTTGTTAAGGTTGTTGATTCTAACTAGCTTTCATTAGGTATAAAAACCCATAAAGAATCAATAAATACTTTGTGTTTTTCTAAAGAGCATTCAAGGGTGGGTACCATTAATGTGTTCATTGTGTCCAAACAGTATTAGCCCAAGAGAAATAATGAGGAAAAACATGAATAGAAAATGGAAAGTACTCACTCTATGTTAGTAATGCTTTCCATTAAATAAAGCATTTCAAGTCAATAACTTGCTGACTACTTATAGACTGGCACAATATTCAAAAAATTCCCTTACACAACTGGCCATCGATGTTTAATGAGATTTTCTGCACAAATATTACTAGTCCCTAATGGAGTTATTAGCTGTTCATGGCAACTGTCCATCCTGATCCTCTACGATAGCCTTACCCATCCGCGCACCACAAGGCTGATAGCTAATTAAAATTTTAAAACTGCTAGAGCTTCTTATTTCTATCTCAGCATTGCTTCTTGACCCCATAAAAACTAATATAATGCAATGAACACTGTTAGGTGCTCGATAAACACTTCTTATATGAAAATGAAGTCTCATTTTCTTAAAATTGTAGCAAACCTAAATTCATAGAAATACTATCTGTGGAAACTGGACTGAAACCATAAACTCATTTTATATTATTCTAATCATTTTGGGGGCTACAACTTGTTTTTCAAAATTGATGAAAATAACTCTAAGGGGAAAAAAATGACATGTTATGTGTACAACTTTGATATGACATCAATTTTAGATGGCAAAACTTTTACAGCACTTGATTCCAGTTTAGGATCCCTAACCCTTCCAAAGCAATAAAATGATCATGGAAGTGCTGGCTATATATTTCAAGTCAATAACTTGCTTACTACTCACAGTCTGGTACAATGTTCCAAAAATTCCATTATATAACTGACCATTGAGGTTTAATGAGATTTTCTGCACAAACATTACTAGTTTCCAATGAATTAATTTTAGTGATAAATGCTAGACCAGATCTGGCAAAAGTGACAAAATTCTTTGTAGTGTTTGACAAAGATTTTCTCCTTGACCACACTCTAGCCAGGCTCCTCTGAGCCCTTTTCTGGACCAGGCTTCAACCTTAGCCAAAAAGACAAGAAAACACTAACATACCTTCTAACAGCTGAAGGCCCCATGCCTAGAATAACCCTAGCCTCTCTAAATGTGTCTACATGAGAAAACTCAGACTTGCCAAAAGAATTTACCGTTTTTTTTCCAAACATCACCAATCTCCCAGATTGGGCTTCTCTCTCCCAGTCTCTGAAGGGATGATTAAGGTTCTCTCTTGGAAAAGCTCCGGTTATCTAACTCAGATGCATTGCACATGGATCAACTCCCTTTTCTGCTTTTTCATTTCATTTCATTTTCTACATTTTTCATTTCCCTGACTCTGCTGATTCCCCCTACCACATGCTCCTCCATATTTTCTCTTTCTTCCTTTTAAATGCCCAGTCACCTCTGTACAAATTGAAGTTGAGTTCAATTCAATATGCACGCTTACCCCTATTACAATAGTATTTCTACTGATAAAAATCTGTGTTCATGACTTTAAATAGCTTTGTCTGCCTTGGACAGTTATATAGCCCAATTTGTAAGACCCTCTAAATATATGTGTATTACAGAGCATTTGCATGTGGTGATTTATTATTTGCTTCTCAAAAGAATTTTTGTACCTACCAAAGGCAGTAAGCACCTTGAAGACAGGACAAGAGTCTGCGTCTCTGAATCCACAGTCTCTGCCAAAGTGTTGGCATTCCATGTCGAGTTTATTCAAGGAATATGTGACTCTCTTGCAATTTCTGTGCGTAGCTTTGTTTCATTTAAGGGTTTGCATTTAGGTCATTAAATGCTTGCAAAAAAGTGCCAAAAGCCTCTTTCAATTGAAGATTACTCAGAAAAGAAGATAAAGAGCATCTCAAATTGTAATGTGAGTCAATGGGAAAAGTGATTTACTTTACAAAAATGAAATTTACACAAAACTAGTGCATAAATCAAGATCTCCTCTCTCTCATGAATAATTTGAGTCACCTAGGATAATTTATAGCCTTTGTCATGAAACCAATTTAAAGCCCTATTCTAATTTAGTATATCTTCTGTTGAAGCTAGCACAAATCCTGATGCAGGAAACTTGTTTGAATTGCAAAATTTTTCTTTGGGAGTAAGGGGCACAAACTTCAAACATCAAGGATTTTGTTTTGTTTTGTTTTGCTTTTCAGTTCTTTGCTGAGACAAATTTTGATGTTTGCTTGATCACTGTCATAAGCAGTTCTCCATATGTAAAGGTTATATACAGCTAGTAGCAGCTCCAGCCAAAGAAGCGAACAGCACATTGAGGGGGGAAATAGCACAAAATCCAAACCTGCTGATTCGGAGGGAATATTCACATGAGAGGATCTTACTCGCCCCAAGCAGGAACATCTTATTATGGAGAAATCCTTTGAACCAAAACCCTTCAGCTTTAAGGTGCCAAACTGATTACCTAGGAATTAAGCTTATCAGTTTGCTAGGAACATCACATCTATATACCAAAATTCCTGGACAGGGTGGTTGAACAACAGAAATTTATTTTCTCACAGTTCTGGAAGCTGAGGTCCAAGATCAAAGTGTCCTGAGTTTGGTTCCTCCTAAGGCCTCTTTCCTTGGCTTACAGATGGCTGCCCCTTACTGCCCCTACATGCAATTGTTCTTTACCTACAGTTCTTGGGTGTCCACCTGTGTGTCTTCTTGAAAGGACAAAAGTCAGATTGGAATAGAGGCCTACTCTGAGGATCTCGTTTTTAACCCAATCACCTCTTTAAAGACCTTTTCTCCAGAATACAGTTGCACTCTGAGATGCTGGGGGTTGGAACTTCAACATCTCAATGGGGAAAAGTGAGTGTGGTTTACCCCATAATATTCTGAAATGCATGAACTTGACAACTTACCATGTCGTATATTGTCACCACTGACCGCCTGTGGCTAAAGCAGTTCTCCTAGGACAGGATTAGATTCCTAGGCTGCTTCTCCATTCCATGGCCCCTGGGGTCTCCCATGCCATTACATAGTTACTTCTGCTTATTTTCCTACTGCTGCCAAAGTAATCAGGTAAGGATGGGTGTTCCAGGTGGCTTCTCTATTGCAGTTGACTGTGTGTGTGTGTGTGTGTGTGTGTGTGTGTGTGTGTGTTCTTGATATGGACAATACTCCAGTCCTTTATTTGAATTGAAACATCAATAAATCAATGACAATAATTCCACTTGCATTTGTGTGGAGCACTACAGCTCTTTTAAGAAAACTGTAGAACAAAGTCCAACAAAAGAAACTGAAAAGAAACAAATAAGTTAAACGAACTCTAGGAGAATGAAGTCAAAAGAAGAAAGAAGAAGATTCAAATGCTACCCAGACAGTTTTAGGGATGTGAATAAGGAAAATGTCACAGGGTTTGAGAATTAAAAAGCCATGGATAGTCTTAAACACTGCTCCAGAGGAGTGAAATGACATTTTGAAAGCCAAATACAATTGGTTGAGAATTTAATGAAAACTAGTTAGTCAAAGTAGTGAATATTTGACAGTATTTTCAAGATACAGAGAAATAAGATGGTAAATTGCTTGAAGGGTTGTTGGTGGAGTATGGAGTAGTAAGAAAGTACTTTGTAAGGATGGTCAAAAACTGAACATGGTCATATGACCAAGACAGGGAGGAGATATAAAGTAATAAACTGACAATTAAATAAGAAGGGTTTTAACAAATGAAACACAGTTTAGGGAGAAAAAAGGACGTCCAAAGAATAATTCCCAGACAACAAAATACTGAAATCGTGCATGGAAGACTTAATAAAAACAAATAAATAATTTGAAAGCCCCTATCCTTCCTTAATAGGACATATGGGGAAGAATGATTGTCAGCATGGTTAAAAGGAATGACATCTAAGTCTCTCCTGGGGTTAGTAATACTAGACCGTTTTAGCAGTTCCCATTCAATGCTCATTTGACATAATACATGACATGCTTCAGAGGGCACCTGGGAAAAGGAGGTCTTTGGGGAGCATGGTTAGTTTTCAAAAATCATTTTCCTGAAAAATCAATTAAGCAAAGAGTTGATTCACCAAATTTACCAATTTTCTTAAAATTGTTTTCTCTTAACTATTTGCAAGTTTAGAGCAAATAGTACTAGATGAGATTTAATATATTTTTGAAGGTTTTCATTCATTTTCATTTGTACTTCACACTGCCATTTTAGGGAATATTTAATCAGTGAAAGTATCATGTGGTGCTTTTAATCTAATTATAAACATATATAATATTCAGAAAAATAGGCTTGAGTGCCAATAATCCAAATTTTAGTGTTTCCTATAGAGTTTTAAATTATACTGAGTCAAATATATTTTATTCATTTTCTTGGCCCTTTCAGTCTTTTGCCAATATCAAATAGATTAACCCACTTGTGTTTTTATTACAGCTATTAGTAGTCCAATTTTAATATGGAGAATTTTTAAATGACTTTGCACATTAATCAGTGCAGAGCTGTGTCACTCAGGCTCCTATGACTGCTAGAAGAACAAATCTGAGATTTGCTGCAAGAGTACCAGAAGCAGCATTAGCCACATGGTCACGGAGGGACCCATGATTCCAAGGCCAGGTTGTGTAATCAGCTTCATACAGCTAACAGAAACTCAGGAAAGGCTTGAGCTGGACCAACTATTTGGAATGTTTTCAACTAATGTATGATTTGATCCCTCCATTTCAATTTTGTATTTAGATTTAATGAAGTTGAAATTTGAAGTCTTACAATGGTCCTTTATAATGATCCAATCTCTGCAGCTTTATTTCCTTTTCCATTCTTTGAATGGTTCCAACCTCTCCTTTCTCTGCAACTGTTAGCAAGTCCATGCTTTTGGATGCTCTACATAGGAGCATAAACATTCATTTCCTAAAAGACAGATATGGCATGACTAAGTGCCAAGATCAATTTTATTTGGTCACAAAAATGTACTTCTTATTAATGAGAAAATAACAAACTAGATTATGTAAGTATATTTGTAGAGCCCTCTTGGGAATGGAAAGGGGTACCTCCTGACCGAGGAAGTTAGTACAAGGCCTACAGTCAGATTGCTGGGCGGCATTCACAAAATCAGCCACTGAGTACACAGATAGAGCAACTCTTCTGAAGGGATAAAAAACTGGAATTAGGTTTCCCAAGTTTAAGTTCAGGTCAGTCATAACCTCAGGTCACTTTTTATTTAGTATTTGGCAAGTTATTGAGTCTCTTTCTGCCTCTATTATTTTATTCATGAAAGTAGATAAAAATTGAAAGTGTTTTTGCTCAGGTGTAAATATGTGCTTTATAAGCTAGTGTGGTTGTTACGTAATATACACTGAATAAATGTTAGTTGTTTTGTACACACTAGAAAAGTCTATAGATCACATGCTTTACTTTGTAAGTTCTTCACTTATTGCTTTGTACAAGACAAGCCTAAAATGTTAGATTTAAATTGTGTTATTATTTCTCTGATGTAGGAGTTCTCCATTCATCCAAGAATTCTTTATTGAATGCCTACCATATGCCACATTTGTGCAGAGTATGTAATAAAAAGAGTGGAAAATAAAACAGTCATGTCTCCACCCTCAAGGAGTTTACAATCTAGTAGGAAGGATCTCAAACTGTAAATAAAACACAATCAGAATGCTTATGATGAATGATATGAAGGAAAAGAACAGCTATAAAACAGATGTAAAATCCAAAGCTTCCATCAGTTTAAACTTGTGCTTATGATCGGTAGCAACCAGAATTACTGCTGGCAAGAATACAACTATTTTGTTCTTCTCCTCACTAAAGAGTATCCTAGTCGAGAGTTAATCATGTCCACAGTTAGACTCCTTTAATACGCTTTATCTGCATATGCTGAAGTTGTTATAGTAGGATTCACCTATTTCACTGAAAAGAGTCATTATTAAGCAGTGAAAGCATTCCTTATATGAAAAATACAAATGGAGGACAAAGGTGGTAATGAGAATCATGACAGATGATATACTACCAAAGAGGGAGAGAAGAACAGGGTAGAAAGTACTCCATGATCAGTCTTCTCTATCCTGTGCTATGCTTACATGCTCGTGGACACTAAGGAGAGCTAAAATTTATATTCCAAGGAGTCTTGGGCTCCTCCATACCACTGACCCCCTCCCTTGACAGATTCCTTTTGTGTGAACCTCACAAAAGGAATCTGTCAAGGGAGGCATCTGATCCCTTGGACATAGTTGTAATAGACCCAAAGGAGACAACTTTAACTAATATATTAGTGACCAATTATTTTAGTTTGCCTGGGACCAAGGAGTCTCCTAAGGTAGGAGACTTTCAGTGCAAACACTGGAACAGTCCCAAGCTAACCAGGATAGTTGGCCATCCTAAAAAGCAGAGAAGTCTCATGAAGGCAAACACTTCATCTGCCTTATACTTTGGAGCATTCCCTTTATGGGGCTCTTAGTATGGAATGTGGTAGTTAAACAGGGGAACTCTGGGGTCAGATGACTTGTGTTCCATTCTGTCCTCCACTTATAAACTGTGTAATCTTAGAGATTTTACTTTTCCTTGTGGGAAGCCATCCTTATTTAGCAGAATCAGATAGGTTGAGCCATGGGACACAGAGGCCTGGCTTTCAGGAACTAACAGTCACAGAGGTCTTCCCTCAGATTGCCAGGGAGCATGTGGCACTGCATGGGAGTAGTTCCCTGTCTCCTTCTGGAATAGTCCCCCTAAGAGAAAGGGTCCCCTAACTCCACCCTGTGCTGTCCATCACAGAAGAAGCTCCTCCCAGTCTTGCCCTCTATGTGTCTATAAATAAAAGAGAGTTGGGCTACTCGGTGTTGTTAGAGGCCAGAGCTAGTATGGCCAGACCCATCGTGACCCCTCTCATTTAAAAAGAGTATTGGCTTTTGTGTGTTTATTGATTAGGTAAGTTTATGGGTAATTGATTGATAAACAGTCAACATCATCCTCTGGCAGTAAACCCTTTTCTCATACACACGGGACATGGCTGAGAGACCCCCATACTTCCTCTGAGTCTGTTTCCTTTTCTACTAAATAATGATATTCTTCATAGTTTGTTATAAGGAGTCCCTAGAACAATGAATGCAAAGCTTTTCACACACCATCTTGCACATCATCAGCACATTTTGCATGTTAGCTATTAATTTTACTACTTTAGTAGGCCTTCAATAAATATTTGTTGAACACATAATTTCATGTATTTTTTGAGAATTCTGTCATGCTTTTGACAGTCATGAATAGTTTTTCCTCTGGAAGTTAGGGGCTGGGTAGTAATGAGTGTGAAAAACACACGTGCGCGTGCACACACACACACACACACATGCACACACCTCACCACCGCTGCTATAGACTGGATGTTTGAGTTCTAAGATTCATATGTTGATATCCTAAGTCCAATGTGATGTCATTGAGTGGTGAGTGGTTAAGTCAGTAAGGTAGTACTTCATGAATGGGATTAGCACCATTATAAAGGAGACCCCCACAGTGTTCCTTAATCTCTCTTGCCATGTGACAATGCAACAAGAAGACAGCTGTCTATGAATTGAAAAACCTGCCCTGACTAGGCACCAAATCTGCCAGTGCACTGAACTTGGACTTCCTATCCTCCCAGATTGCTAAGCAATACATTTCTGTTATTTCCAAGCTACCTGGTCTAAGATATTTTATTGTAACAACCCAAACAGATTAAGATACCCACTGTCCCAATTCCAGAATACCCTCCATCACAGCTCTGCTTTTGTCTTCCTGTATTCTTATGGAATCTTGTCATGCGCTTTTGGAGTCTTTATAGCCCACTCAGGTGTGCCGTGGGCAGAACATTTCATTGTCCCGGCAATGGAAAGAGTTACATTCTTTCCATCCCTCTCACCCCTGTCCCACCTCCTCAGGAAGACTGGGTTGCCTCATAATCATTATTACTCTTAGCATGGGAAATATTTGGCGGATTCAGCCAGGATCCAAGGAGTAAGCAGAAAGGAGAGGACTGCACTGTGCTCTTTCAAGGGTACAGGAAAATGTACAGCAAGGAGCCAGGTCACACCTAATCTGTTAGGAGAGAGAGATTGGGTTTCATCAGACAGCAGGTTGACTTTGAATCAACCCAAAAAGGATCAATACTCCAAAGGCTCATTGTATAAATGAAGCAGCAAACATGTATTATATAAAAAGTAAATTCAAGGAGGAAACATTTTAGATACCAAAGTAAAAGATTTCTGGACTCCAAGGCAAAGACTTAAAAGGTGTGAAAGGAAAGACTTAGACAAAGTGCAGAAAATACTCTAATACTCCCATGATATTTCAAAGAGGAGGGAACTTCTTGGAGCATTTTAAAACTGTATCCAGTAGCTACACCAAAATTTTGAGACAAACTTTTTGAAATCTCACCCCCGACACATGCATACACATATCCCATTGTGATCCATAGTTATCCATGGAAGTGGGTCTCATCTGCCAGAAGTGATGCTTGTGGCCAAGCAAGACTGAGAATCCACAGCAAGTGAACAGAGCACTGGGCTAGGTAGGGTCCTAGAGATCTTCCTTTCAACTCAATCCATTTGTGCCTGTGGCAAATCATCTACTCTTTGTTCCTCAGCTGCCTCTGCTGTACAAGGATCACAGTCATTTCTGTTCATTTCTTCCGTACAGGGGATGCATAAAGGGGAATAAGATATTTGCATGAGGTTTCTTTTCAGAAGATGAAGATGTGTGTATGCTTTATATTATTATTAATAATAAAATTCTGGTTCAAAAATTCTGCCTGAAGACTTTTGTCAAAAGTGTAGGAACATGTAATTCCTCTGTAATGATACCAGTCCTTTGTACTCCTAGGCTTTGGAAAACTGAGAATATTTTTTTAAGCATAGGAGATCCCTATATAGTCACACTCTGATAAATATTTTCAAAAGTCTGCTCAAGTCAGTTTAAAATGTATTTAATAACAAATTGTAGTTTTAAAATAGATATTAATTAAATTCACTTCTGTAATATGTCACATAAACTTATTCTTCCTTTTTAAATATTGTGTTCACATTGTGAGAAACAAGTGGTTTCTAATTATAAAGCATACTAAAAAATATAACCATTTCAGATAGTATATGTAGGATAAATAACACTCAATCTTGTGAGTCAGCCAACCTCTGTGGATACAAACATATTTTTGAGTCATGCTAGCTATTAATCAGTGGTAACACCAATGTACAGAAAGAAAATTTTCATCCCAAGCTGACTATGAAGTGTTGCTCATATTGCCCATTCATTCTCCATATGATTAGGCAGATTGCTAGATTTGATAAGCGTGCTTGTTTCCTGTATGTTTACTGATCACTTGGGTACTGAATAGTGTTTTATGAGGGGATCAGAACAGGATCTGACTTCAATTCCATTTGTTGGAACTTTGCTCACATGAAAGTCATACCTGTAATAGGTGAACCCTTATTATGAGTCTTTTATAAGCCTATCAGTCTAGGTATATCAAGTAAACATTGCCACCAAAGAAAAGCACACACTGTTTTCTGACTCACTGTGCCTAATAGCATTCTTTCAGAAGAACGTCAGAAGCAGGGGATCAGTATCTTGACTTTCCAGAGCAGGAGTCCAAGTTACCTCCTCATTGTCTACTTAAACTTACTACCTATTTATGTCCAGGCTCCCGAATGGATTCCTCTCCTGAGTTTAAAGATCAGAACTAGCAATCAACCAATAATTACTGAACTTTTGACAGCACCACATTTACAAGCTGAGTAGCAACTTCATCTATCTTTGTAGATTTTTACTTGGCTCCTCTTTAAAATACAAGATACTCTTCCTACTCTCAAGAAGATTACAATCTAATGGAGAACTCAAAACATATACTGAGAAAGTTAAATAACCATGCCAAGTGTAATAATGTGGCTGAAGAAATGTCAAAAGGCAATAACTGATTAACTGCTAAATGAATGACACTGAGATCAATGGTTTGCAAAGTGTGCTCCAGCTATCCCCAAGTGTTAGAGCTGAGGGTAGGGTAGCTCTCAAAGTTGCAGCTCAAGGGAATTATCAAATAAGTGGGGCTTCAGCCCACCCAACATCCTGGCTCCCACCTCCATCAGGATAACGTTTATGTTTATTTTTAATTTTTCTATAGATTTTCACATCCAATTTCATATCAAGAAATGGCCTTGAATCTATTTTTTAAACCACTTTGATATTTTAAATTCTATAAATTTTAAATCACTTAGTATAATCATTATGACCTGTGGTGGTATTAGAAATTTGCTTGGTAAAAAAGTACTTAAGACATGGCAGATGTAAAGAATGTGTACTAGAAGATTTCCAATCTAAGGGTTTAAATAAAAGAACTACAATGCCTCCACAGTGAAAATCCAAGCATTGAACCATGGTTAGGTTTTGGTATCCTGATTCTAGATTAGGCAAAAGGGACCAGAGACTGTAGTATAAGAAAGCTAGACCAGCTTAAGAGGAACCACCTGGGAAAGAAGTCAAATCAAAATCTGTACAATCACTATTTCAGAGGAAGAATCCACAAATACAGATCAAGGAAGCTATCAGAAAACTCAGAGGAGAGCAAAAAGTTTCATAGTAACTACACAGAGACTTGACTGGCCCAACATGGAGTCTGTGCACATGGGGCTCCTGGCCCAGTTAAGGCAAACATCACAGAGAGAGCAGCTTCACAAAAAGCAGAGTTCTGGATGGTTAAGAAACCCTAACATGGCAAAATATGGGAATTGGGTCTCTTGAATTAAATAGGCACCCTCTAGCCAGAGAGGCTAACAGAGGATGCTCTGGAAGGTCCTTCACACCATTTCTCTCTTCAGCTGTCCTCCAGACCAAGGAATCAAGTCAATAAGTCAATATCCCATCCTGCTGTTATCACCCAAAGAAATAGAAGATTTTGAAAGAAATCAAATGCATTCCTCTTAGTATTTGCAGTTAATAACAACAAAATTGTTTTGTATTGCCTGATGAGACAATAATGTTTTTCTATATTATGCAAATAAAGCAAAATATAAACTCATCATAGGCATTTCTTATGAGCCACATTTTTGTGCTTCCCCAAAATTCATATGTTGAATCCTTGTCCCCACTGTTATGGTATTTAAAAGGGTATTTGTGGGGTCTTTGGAAAAGAATTATGTCCTGAGGGAGGATCCCTCATTATGGCATTAGTATCCTTAAAAAAAGACACAATAGGGCTATCTGGCCAAGAAGGTGGTCCTCACCAGAGCTCAATCTGCTGGCACCCGATCTTGGATTTCCAGCTTCCAGAAATAATTGGGTAAGTAATCCAATTCATGATAATTTACTTTAGTGGCCTAAAGCTAACTAAGACAACAAGTATTCTTGAGTGTAAACACACACAAAAGGATAATTTAATTAGGAAAAAAAATGCTCAACACACTCCAGAAGGGACAGGGCAGGGCTAAGACTTAGAGAACCACAGCAGAAGCTTGACAATCCCTCCCCTAGCCCTGCAGGTCCCAATGATCATCCATATGATTCGTCATCATGTGTCTTTATGGATCATACTCAGTTACTAAGAATGTTTTAAGGTTTTAAAAAAACATGGGTTATAATAGGACAAATTATGAATTCTTCCTGTAGCTTTTTTAACAAAATTGCTTTTACTTAATAATCACCAGAATACGATCAAAGTCAAAGACTCCTAGTGGTCAGTAGAAAGATCCAACATCGATGCAGAAAACAGGGCCTAGAGCCCAGGGGAAATTTCATCTGTGAGCATGGAAACAGAGAGGAATCTGGGTCAGGAGGCAGAAGCTCCTGATAGTTACATTAGCATCAAAGAAAAGGGTGAGAATACTATTAAATATAGTGTAAATACATAAAATGTGTGATGCTTGAAACCAAATAACAACACTCTCCTTTTAAAAAAACATTATATTGCTTTCTTGGGAAGCATATATCTAAAATTATAATAATTTAGTTTGCTTTAGGTTCTACTCAGAAACATTTTGTTATAAAATTGCCTTACATCAGATTTGAAAAACATAAGCAGACTTTTACCAAATATAGATACAAGGATCATAAACTGAAAATAGAAACCAGAAGACAGACTCTGGAAACCGAGGGAATATTGACATTGTATTACACTTGGCAGTGAAGAAATAGAAATCCATAATGATTTACTACCTTTATATAAGAATAAAGAATTAGCTGAAAAAATGCTCAAATTATCAGGAATAGTAAGATACTTTTTGGCAATAAGTAAGGAAGAAGATTTATTTAACTTTAGAGGGGGCTAGTGGAAAGGAACTCAAATGAGAAACAATATTACCACATATTAACTTTGTTCTTAAACATCCACATTTAATGTATCAACTTTGGCTGTTGTTATATGCCTTGGCAATTCAATAAAGTTACTGAAATGGAAAATTGAAAATTTTTATTGTGATATTTCCAATTTCTCTGCTAGTGGAATAGTTTAATAATAAACCATTGCGTAAGCTTTCAGCATTCTCATTAAAATGAGTGAGCTATCATTTTTCTTTCTATTCCTAGTTATCAGCAACTTTATTTACCAGTGCCTATTAAGCAGAACACAAAGCTCAGCTAACCATTTGTGATGGTACTTTTTGAACAGGCAAATATTATCCATTGCAAAGACATATAGAGTTTTAAAACTGGACATATAAATAGCTTGATATTACATAGTTCTTGATATTACATAGTTCACATGATAAATAAGGAAACTGAGGCTCAGTGATGTTTAATAACTTGTCCTAAGTCAACAGCAGAGCAGATGTCATGCTTCCTGTCTGTTCTATTACATAGACACTCCTAGAGTCCTAATATTGTTTTAGTAATAGCTGTTGAACACAAGCCTACACATTCTTTTCTGGCGAGAAAGGAAAAAGAAAGCAGCTAAAGAAAAGCTTTATCTCAGCCTTATCACAAGGAAGTGCAGTTTGAGAAGGAATGAGATTACATGTATATTCACCCCTAACTGAGCATGAATATTTTCCTATTGCCTTTTATGAATCTGTCCCCCAACATCTACGTTTTGTAAGGTTCTCCAACATGTCACTTTGTGTTCACTTCATTGTCATGTGGAATATCGACTCCCTAATTTATAAGACAATATCTTCCTAAAGCTGCATTAATTCCTTTGTTGATCTTTGCAGAGTAAATCTACTTCTAATCTGGTACCTGCCATTAAGCTGCTCATATCACTAATTTATTTCCTTTTAAACAGTAATTTAGGCATATTTCTTTGGCTCAGACTCTACATGAAACATTTATATTAACTATTAACCCTCATGAGGCAGTGGACTTGATCAGAACAGGAACAAATAGGAGCTGAAATACCCAGGGGTGGATCCAATTCTCAGTTCAATCACCAAAAAGCTATGTAACCCTGAGAAAATCATTTATCTACTCTGAACCTTTCTTCAGTGTAACTTGAAAGACCCTTAAGATCTAAAACTCTATATTTCTAAGTTGATCTTTTTTAAGCCAACATTAACAATAATTATTATGCTAGTTCCCCGAAACTTCCCTTCCATTAAACCTTATAGGCCCAGTGCATATTTCAGCCCTGAAGCTAAGACAAATAAATAAACTACAATAAAATGTGATGTCTCCATTACTATACTATGAACTCCATAAAAGGTTAACTCATTTTTATAGGCCTGGTGCTTGGCAGAGTTGACAATATATAATTGTTTGCTATATGGATGATGGATAAGTGATTGCCACCACATAATAGTAAGAAGAGTTTAAATGGATGATTTTACATTATCTCTGTAAATAGCCCACAGATCATTATCCTAAGCCTTATCAGAAGAGCCAGCATTTATTGGTAATTTTGCTTGTGTACAACATAATGCTCTTCACAGCACATCTCTCTAGCCTTATTCTTCCTGCTTAATTTTACACTCCAAACCTTCCTTCTGGATCATAAGCTTTCTGAAAGCAAGATCTGTGTGGCTAATTCACCCCACTATTCCATATATAATCACTTACTCAGTCTCCTATTCATGTTCCTAAAAAACTACTGCCATGAAACTACTGATTAAATGAATTAAAAATGTTGATCAAATAAAAAATGACACATATTTTTAAAGAGCAAATTTTTTTCAGGGAAAAGGGTTAGAAAAAGTTTTGTGTGATAATACATTTCTGACTTTTTACCCTTTTGCTCTTTATTAAGCTCAACATTTCATCTCTAAGAGAAATTGTTCATTCCTGTACCTTTATTTTTTGTGAAGCATGAAGAGTCCTCCATACTTCAATGTGGTTTCAAAAAACAGCCTAGCAGAATTGTGTTTTCATGGTTTCAGTTTATTTATAATGTAATTGTGTGGCACAAGCAGTTCCCCTGCCTTGCATGTAAATTATCTCTGCTGTTACTTCAACAGATTCTTTGTCAAATGTTAATGGTCTATTACTCTGCATGATTCGGAAGAATACCAGAATGTTGACTCCCAGTGGGATGTCCTGCCCTCTTTTGACTTTCCTCCTGTGATTCTGATATTTTGTTTAGGAAGATGGCTTTTTGTTCCCGGGCATGATCATTTCTCTGGTTGAAGGATGTTTTCCCTCATGCAATATTCTTTTCAGGCAATAAAAGTTTCTTGATTGCTATCTCATAGCTTTCATATACTCACACTTCCATATTGGCATAAACAATCTATATTAACACATACATAATGTTAATATTTTCTAACTCACTTTTTAAATAGTCATCACAATTCTAATTATGCCATTAATCCATTGTAATTATACTCATTATTACAAATATGATTTGTTCATGGGGATCTTCATTATTATAAGCAGTATTTTATATTAGTGTTATAAATGCTGCCAATAAACCATAATTGTTAGAAACATCCTTAACATATTTACTATTTATTTCATCATGTCCTGCATAATCAACATGGACATATTTATGTCCACATAATCTTCAAAGGAACCAAAAAATCCCCTGTTCCTAAAAAACTAGTCATGTCAACAAAAATAATAGCTGGGATATACTGCACCATGTGCCAATTGCTGGGCTTGCACTCAATGCATTAAGGTAGATCACCTCATTAATGTCCACGAGGGTACTTTGAGATAGAAGCTTTAATTATCCCAATTTTAAAGATAAGAAAACTGAGGTTTGGAAGGTAAAATAACAACACAAATCTTTACAGTTAATAGGTGATAGAGTCAGAAATAGAACTCTGACAATTTCATTCCATGTAACTGTGTTTTAAGAGTGAGGATATATCTACTTATTTTGGAAATCGCCAGGTTTTTTATATTCAGATAATCATTTCTCCAAACTCAAGTTTGCATATCATTTTAAAATTCTGTCTTAAAACCAAAAATATACAACAAGTGCAAATTGAAATATTTGCAAAAGGAATTACAGGCTATCAAAAATGTAATGAAGCATTATTACTGCGAAATTAGCAAATGGAGTAAATCAAAGTGGGAGCATAATGTAAGTATTATATAATTATCAGCATAGTTTTCTAATCGAATTTGCTAGTGTTGACTGATTAATTTTGGATTTAATAATCTTATTCACTGTGTACCTTAGCAGCTTTTTCTTTTTAGTGTATAAGATTTAAAGTTCAATTTCTCTTCACAAAGATTAATCAAAGACTTTCCAGCTGCCAAAAGATAATAAAGCAAAAATGATTAAAAGTAAATTTAACCGCAAGGCTTTGATAGCACCACATTACATCTCATCCATTTATTAATTGATTTTTGTAAAAAAGCAAATAAATGAAATCTGATATTCATTGTTTCCTTTATTATTTTCCATTTGCTGTAGTCCAATTAGTATATATTCATAGGGATTATGTGCATAAAATGAATGTGAAGCCATATTCTCTCAGGAAGTTTAAAGAATCTATGAGTCGTTTAGAAAATATGCCTAACTAAATAAGGATAGTTTACAAATGAGAAATATTTTCTGATTTTATTATCTGAGGCTGAACTATATGAAACTTAAGAGCCCAAATACTTACTGCTTTTAAATTTGTTTTATGAAACTATAAAAGTTTAAATATTTACACTGGGAAACAAATTAACTACCTTGAAAATATGAGAATTTCATCCAGCTAGTCTTCAATGCAAAACAAGGCATTGTGTTCCATTTCAAAAATCATTTCATTGGGGACAAGGGGAAGCAAGGAGGAGAGAGAAAGGGGAAATGAAATTTATCAAATTGCTATGTGTATGTACAAATATGTCACAATTAATCCCACTATTATGTATAATTATAATGCACCAATAAGAACATATTTTAAAAACTCACTTTCTATTTACACATCAGAATTTCTTGAGATTTCATCATAGTCAAGACACTGTGATATACTCTATGAAAATGGCTTCAGGAGGCTTATCCTTTAGATTGCTTTGTTTATTTTGATTATTTTTAATTATAAAAATATTACAGCATAGCTATTTCATAATGCCTAGATTTATGAAATGTTAAATGTTTCTTATTTTTGTTATATAAAAATCCAGGTGGACATAACACCTCAGTTTTTCACAGAGTTCTGTATAGCCAGGGCTTCTGAGGCATGTAGTACCACATGAAATTCCTTGAGGATTAGTGATATGGAGCCCCTTTTTATTTATCTTATGGTCATTTTATATATCTTGCTTAGAAAAATGTCTTTTCAGTTCTTTGGCCTATTTTTAAAATTGGGGGGTTTTTTCATTTGTTCATTTGTCATTTTTTGCTATTGAGTTATACAGTAACCTCTTGTCAGCTATGTGATTTACGAATACTTTTCTCCCATTCTGCAGACTGTTTTTTCATTCTGTTAATTGTTTCCTTTGCTGTGCAGAAGATTTTTAGTTTACTATGGTCCCACTTGTTTATTTTGCTTTTGTTACCTGTCATGTCAAAAAAAAAAAGAAAAAGAAAGATCATTTCCAAGAAAAATCATTCTTCATCAAGGAGCAAAAGCTTATGTATTCTTCCAAGAGTTTTATGGCTTCAGATCTTATATGTAAATCCTTAATCCATTTCAATTCAATTTTACACATGGTTTAAGATAAAGTTCCAATTTCATTTTTTTCTGCATATGGATGTCCAGTTTTCCCAACACCATTCGTGGAGGGACTATCCTTTTCTCATTTTGTTTTCTTGGCAACCTTGTTGAAGATTAGTTGACCACATAGTCATGGGTTTGTATCTGGGCTTTCTACTTCATTCCATTGATTGATATGTCTATTTTGATGTCAGTAATATGTTTTGATTACTATAGCTTTTTACTATAGTTTGAAATGAAGAAGTATGGTGCAGCCAACTTTGTTCTTCTTTCTCAAATTACTTTGATTAATTCAGGATCTCTTAAGACTCCATGTAAATAGAAGTGTTTTTTCTATTTCTGTAGAAAATATCTTTAGAATTTTGATAAGGATTGCATTGAATCTATAGATCATGTGAGATGGTAAGGGCATTTTAATAATATTAATTCTTCCAATCCATGAATAGGGGTTTATTTGTGTCCTCTTCCATTTCTTTTACCAATGTGGTTTTGGGTATACAGGTCTTTTACCTTCTTGGTTAAACTTACTCCTGAGTATTTTATATTGTCTGATGCTATTGTAAGTGGAATTGCTTTTTGATTGTTTTGTTTGTTGTTATTGTTTTTTGAATATCCATTTCAGTTCATTATTGGTATATATGGCTGATTTTTCTATTGATTTTGTATCCTGCAATTCGAAGAATTCATGTATTGGTTCTAACAGTGTTTTGATGAAATCTTTAGAATTTTCTATAGAAGATCTGAATTATATATAAGATCAGTTATCCATAAACAGAGACAATTTTACTTCCTTTTTTCCCTGTTTCTGATGCCTTTTACTTCTTCTTGCCTAATTTCTCAGGCCAGCACATCCAGAACTGTATTGAGTGGAAGTGGCAAGAGTGGCACTCCCTTGTTCTTGATCTTAGAGGAAAAGCTTTCAGCTTTTTATGGTTGAATATGATATTAGCTGAGAGTTTATCATACTTGGTCTTTGTTATCTTCAGGTACATTACTTCTACACCCAACTTGTGGGGAGTTCATATCATTAAACCATGTTGAATTTTATCAGGGCTTTTCTGTTTTATGTCTTATTTACAATGGTATATCACTTTTATTGATTTGCATATGTTGAACCATCCTTGCATCTCAGAGTTAAATTCTACTAGATCATGATGTATAATCTGGCTAATGTGTGTTGAATTCAGTTTGCTAGTATTTTGCTGAGAATTTTTATATCCATCTTCATCAGGGAATGTTGCCTTTAATTTTATCATCTTATAGTGCTCCTTGTATTGCTTTGTTATGAAGGTGACACTAATCTTGTAAAATGAGCAGGGAAATGTAAATCAAAACCACAATGAGAAATTAACTCACATGTGTTAGGATAGCTATTTATCAAAAAGACAAGCAATAATAAAGGTTTGGTGAGGGTGTGTAAAACAGGACTTGTAATTTGGAACAAGAATGTAAATTGGTACAGTCATTATGGAAAACAGAATGGAGATTCTTCAAAACATTAAACATAGAACAACCATATGGTCCAACAATCCCAATTCTGGTTATTTCTAAAGGAAACTAGATCAGTATCTCACAGAGATATCCACAATTCCATGTTCACTGCAGCATTATTCACAATATCCAAGATATGACAACTACCTAATTGTCCACAAACAGATAAATGGAAAAGAAAATGTGATATGCATATATCACATTTATAGCCATAAAAAAGAAGGAAACCTTGCCATTTGCTACAACATGGGGGGAACCTAGAAGATATTATGTTAAGTCATGTCAGCCAGACACAGAAAGAAAAGTATTGTATAATCTCACTTATATGCAGAATCTAAAATAAGTTAAACTTACAGAAGAAGAGTAGAATAGTAGTTGCCAAATAAATGGGGAGTGAGGGAATTGGGAAAAATATTGGTTTAAAGGTACAAACTTCCAGTTATAAGATGGATAAATTTGGGGGAATCTAATATACAGTATGCTGACTATAAATAATACTGTATTGTATACTTGAAATTTGCTAAACGAGTAGATCTTAGTGCTCTCATCTTAAAAGTAACCATGAGGTGATGGATATGTTAATTAGCTTGATGTGGTGATTGTTTCATGATGTATACCACATCATCACATCGTAGGTCCTAAATATATACAATGTTTATCAACTATACCTCAATAAAGTTGGGAAGGAAAAGGGAATAGAGCGAGAGATACAGGTACTGGGTTTAATCCCTAAGAATACACCTATAGAATAAAGCACATGTATTTTTCATTATCATGCACAATGCAGTTAAAAATGTGCAATGAGTAAATGACCTAAAGAAAAGCCATATGCTCTGAGGAAGCTGTAGATAATTAACTTGTTAAATAATTTATTGAAATCAACCACTGTTCACATTGTGAACCATTAGGTCATGGTTGAAGAGACTGTGTAAAACTATTAACACTTACCACACAAAATTCTATGTAAAAAATTCCTTATTTGAAATAAACTCAGAGTTCCCATTAGGACACCTATATTAGGGTCAACCTAATTCCCAAACAGTATATTTTAGGTTATATCTAAAATAGGGTTTATCCCTTAGGCAAATAGGTAAAATAAGGGAAAAGCCAATGTTCTACTTATTTATATATCTACTACTAACTCTAAAGATAAGCCATATGTAATTACTCTTTTATAAGTTAAAAAAAGAGGTTAAATATCAACACTTCCATAAAATTCAACTGAATTATTTGGTTAAGAACTTTCATGATGCAGTCTGAATTCAGGGTAGCATTGCAAGTCTACCATAGCAGATTGTAGAATAACAAAAATCTCCTACTCTTTTTAGCAGTCATTGCCAAAGTAGAGAACTTAGACAAAATAGCAAAGAACTAATTTTCTGAAGAAAGCTGAAGAGCACAAGTAAGATGACATTATGAAAATATACTTGGCTATGTCACATCTGGCATAGAATGTACTTTCTTTAGAGCAGTTCTCAAGTAATCCTTGAACTTCCAATTATCTTTAAGTGGCCAATAATCCAATTTTACTGGTTATAAACGTACATGAGTGTCAAATCCCACTTTTGAATAATTTTGAGCTCTGTGTTACATCCTTTGCTCAAAAAAATCAATTTCAGTGAATGATAGACATAGTCAGTCTTCACTAATATCAGGTTCTTTACTCCTTATGCAACATAGAAAATCTTATTTCCCAGTGCTCTTCAGTTAGGTGGAACCATTTGACTAATTCTGGCCAATGAAACATGAAAAGGTATAACAGAAGTTATTCTCAGGGCTGAAGAACCAAAGAGACCCATCCTATTCGCTTTCCCCACTGCAATAGCGAAGATGGTCTTGAATTGAGATTGCAGGGCTACAAGATGGAAAGAATCCAGATTGCCAAGTTACCTCATGGAAGACCACTGTTGGGAAGAGTCACTCAAACCCATGGGGTCTCTGTATGACAAAGAAATTAATTTTATTGTGTGAAGATATTGAGTGTTTGGAGTTGTTACCTTATAAACTAATCTACCCTAACTACTACTAATCTTTAAAAACATAAAGCCAAAACAACTGGCTATCCTTCAGATACTCTGGTTAGCAGATTAATTCTGGGCTATTTTTAAATTCACAGAAAAAATTATTGAGCGAAAATAGTCTAAAATGGACACCAGGAATTAGAATATGATTATTTTTCCAATTCTCCAAATTTTCCCTACTCTGGAGAGTTTTCAAAAATTAAAAACAAAATATATGCGTCCTGTGCATTCCCAGCACATATACTTTCCAGAAAAGATTTTATTGTGTAGGTTTTTTGTTTTTATTTTGCAAGTTTGTTTTAGTTTTAGGAGAAATTTATTTTGTGTTTAAGGATGAAAATTTAGTTGGAATGGTGGTGGCACACACCTGTAATCCCAGTGGCTCAGGAGGCTGAGGCAGGAGGATCAACAGTTCAAAACCAATCTCAGCAACTTAGCAAGGTGCTTAGCAACTCAACAAGACCCTGCCACTAACAGAATACTTTTAAAAAAAAAAGGGGGCTAAGGATGTGGTTCAGTGGTTTAGAACCTAAGATTTGAAATCTAAAATCCTTCATTCAGTTTTCTAAAGCATTTCTAGAAAATAATGAATTAAAACCCTTAGAGGCCCAAGGGTTGGAGATATTTTATTTGGCCCTGAACCCCTTACCAATATGTAATTCAATATTTTAAAGCAAAGTTATTAATATGTGTAAAAAAAATTCTTACAAAGTTTCCATTTTTTCCCTAGAACTACAATGTTCTTTCTTTCTCTTTCTTATTTTTTTAAGCCATCCCAGATTAAATTGCTTTCAAAAGAGCTTCTTTGCCCACTATTTGCCAGTGACCTAAGCATGGTACCTATATTAACTTAGAACCAACTATCATCAGATGATCAGATAAGGTATATCTAGTCCTCAAGCTTCAGGTTAAAAAAAAAGACAGTAAGTTTCTAGCCTTGATCCTGGGGTTTAAGCCATCTAGGGTAAACCAGGAGTAACCCTACCAATAAAAATGGGTTCAGGTCACTCCAATCCCACTGTCAGCAATTGCCTTAAGTCTTCTCTCTTTTCATCTTCCTTGCTTCTTGCCCTCATCTGTTCTACCCAAATTCTGAACTTCAGATGTTTGCACTTTTGAAGTTCACCAAAGAATTTGCTTCCTGGATTTTGACCCCTGGCATTCTCTGGAATTCCAAATGGACAGAGCCTATTGCCCATCCTGTTCCTTTCCTGTTTTGAGGATAAACTGTAGCTATTACTTACTGAGAAATTGCTCTAGGTTTGGTTTGTGCTATGCACTTAATATGCATTATCTCAAATAATATACACAAGTATTCTTATCACCTTGAAGTGCTTAGGCAGCCAAAGATCTTGAGAAAAGTTAAATAACAGGAGGCCAGCATTTGATCACAAATCTAATTCTATTAACTACTATTTATGCCATACAGCATCCATATGTCACTAAAAATACATGTTTACTAAGCACCTACTATATTCTAGATCCTGTGCTAAGTAATAATTATACAGATATGAACAAGTTCTCTGATTTCACGTTGATCATATTCATATCATGTTGTAAACCTGTGAACAAATATCACTTTCAAAAGTGGAAAGGGATAAGAAAATAGACTAAAGTAATGGAGAAGGGCTCAATGGGTGAGTAACAATATGAGATTGTTGATGAGGAAAGGAACGGTGGGAAGGAGTTCCACATCACGCACAACCACTAGAATGGGATCCTAATTAGAATAAGTCATACTCCATGTATGTATGATATGTCAAAATACCCTCTACTGCCATGTATACCTTAAAAGAACAAATTTTTTAAAAAGAAAAATAAATAAAAAAGGCATTTAAATATCAAGGCTCTAATAAAGAAGAATGAAATTATGGCATTTGCCCGTAAACAGATGGAACTGGAGAATATCATGCTAAGTGAAATAAGCCAATCCCAAAAAACCAAAGACCGAATGTTCTTTCAGATATGTGAATGCTAACACACAATAAGGGGTAGGGGAGGGAAGAACAGAAGTTCATTGGATTAGACCAAGTGGGATGAAGGGAAGGGAGGAGGAACAGGATTAGGAAAGACAGTAAAATGAATCAGACATGACTTTCCTGTGTTCATATATGAATATACCCCCAGTGAAACTCCACATCATGCACAACCACTAGAATGGGATCCTAATTAGAATAAGTCATACTCCATGTATGAATAATATGTCAAAATACCCTCTACTGCCATGTATACCTTAAAAGAACAAATTTTTAAAAAAGAAAAATAAATAAAAAATAAAAATAAAAATCACAGCTCCAAACATTCCAGGCTGAGGGAATTACAAGGTCACAGGTGCAGGGTCAGGAATGAGTATCTGCCTTCAAGAAATAGAAAGTAGTCCAGTGTCATTGAGCTTAAGACTCAGGCAAAGATATGCAGGAGAGATGAGAGAAACAGGCATAGCCATTCCTACACCATCCTGTTGTCTGTGCTAAGTTTAACTCTAGGTGTAATGGGAGCCACATTTTAAGGACAAAAATGGCACAATTATAACAACTTTCAAAGCACAAATAATGCATCACTTTTTGTAATGAATGTGGAAAAAGGGGCTGGAAAGATATGAATGCATAAGGTGAAGAGGCCAAAGCACAGAAAGCCTAAAAGCATACAAATTTTCATGCCCCTCAATCATTACTCTATCTCAGGAAATAATGGTGTGTATGGGAGATGAAGGATCAGATTTAACTTACTAACACTGAATGATATTTGTAGGTGTCATCTCTTCAGGCTCAGGACATACTTGCAAGGTCAAAAATCCCTCTCAGATTGAGTCTAATATTAAGGCCAGAATTTCAGGTGATCCCTGCAACAAATTCCAGGCTCCAGAGTTTCTACTCACAAAGTATATACGAGGTGGAAAATGAGAACCTTATAACCATAAAATAATTTATTAGGTACTGTGCATTGAGAAAGCAAAACAGACAGAATCTTTATAACCAAAGACTTGTCTTCTTTTATGGAAGGAAAAGAGATGGTGCCCACATGTCCCCAATCCATCTGACAGACTTTGTGGAGATGGTATTTTACCACCCAGTGTTTTTTTTTTTTTGTAATAAAACCCAGAAGGCATATACTGTGAAAATACTAATTTTTCAAACTCTGAGACTTTGTTAATAAGAAAATGAGATGAATCTTTTGCACAATACATGGGAATTTGGTTATAGAATTTACAAGCCACATTAGTAGGAACTACAAATAAATTTCCAAATTCCTTTTAGCAACAGTCCACCCTATTTGTAGCTGCCAAGGTTGCAAGGGGGAACAAACATCAGAGTTGGAGAGAGAAGATTATAACCAAATCTCAACAATACTTTCCTCTACTTCATGGCACAAAATCTGATATTTACTAGCTTATCAGGAATATCATGAGAAATGTAACTAACAAGCCTGAAATTTGGAGTCTAGAGGCAGAAATTCAAATGCAAAGGGGAAACACGGGAACTAAGGTGACTTCCAGAATACATATGAGTGTCCTAGAAGCAAAAAAGAAAAAATATTCGGTGTATTTTAACAACTAAACTGCAGGGTAACTTCATGCCCCTGGGAAAAAGAAAATCTTTATTTTCTCATAAAAGAATAAAGAACACACACATTTCGAGAACCATAAACGTCGTAACTATGGAAAGGCCATCTGGACAACTACATTATCTCCACAATACACTCTTCACTATTTTATTTGGTCCTATTTTAGGTACCTCAGGAAATTAGGTGTCCATAACTCTTCTTGAAATTTTTCTGCCAAACCATTAGGTGCTATTGCTAAGTAGTAACAGTAATCCCCACCAACAAGCTTAAGCTACTCTGCCTACCCATGCCTTACTGGTATTTTTGTTATGGCTTTCTTTCACTGGGACCATCTCACCAAAATAATATTTTTTGAAGGCTCAAGTTGTTATTGGGAGAACTGTTGGCAGTTGCATAATGGTGAGCTAATTTCTGAAACCCCAAGGAAAAACAGAAATATAATAATCTACAAGGACTCCTTTTACCTATTATTAGTATCAAAGTAAACAAATATCTAGGAGAGACCCTTCCCCTTCCTGGGGGATAGGGGTGTTTGGGAATTTGCACACCCTGGACTGCCTGGCACAATAAGGCACAGTGAAAGGTGCCCTACTTTCTCTAACTCATATTTGACAAGAAAAATAACATTCCCCCCAAAGTTGCTCTGAGACAGCATGTCACAGTGGAAAGTACTCAGAATGAGGAGTCAGAAGTCTTGGTACTCAGTCTCAGTTCTGCCAGGTTCCAGGGATTTGACCAAGGACAAACCCTTGGCAAGCCCTGAATCACAGCTTCTTCTTCATTCACACAATGAACTGAGGCCAAGTTTCCCTTCAGCCTCAAAATTTTATTATGTGATGATGCTCACCTAAGAAACTAGACCTGGACAGCCCTTCTACTAAGGATACATGAATATCAAAAGTGGCACAATGTACGTGGCTTAACCTGTTAAGTTGAAGAGCAGGGAAGGAGCTTTTTTTGAGAGCTTGAAAAAAACTGGGACAGACTTTTCTTATGTGTGAGAAAGAATGAGGAGTTTGACTCTGGTTTAATATAACTTCAAACCCCAGGTTCTATGGGTACATTCCACTATAAAGGAAAAATGAACTAATTTAAAGAAGGTGGATGACTATGAAGTTATTTTATTATGACCTGTAGTAAAACTAGAATAACAGGGAAACTAAAATCCCTAAGTAGACCCCAAACTATTATTTGAAATTCAATCTTCTCTTCCAAACAGGGTAAATTAAGTGTCTTCTCCTCTTGTTTCCCTTGAAATTGTAGAATGATTGAAAGGCAGAAGAGAGAAGAAAGACATAGAAGCCTGATGGATAATCCATATCCCAAATAGATATTCTGTGACTAGTAAATTGGATTTATTCATTTTTTATTCTCTTTCAAGAGGGTGTTGTATTCTAATAAATTAATTTTATCCCTGGATATGTAAATCAGTAGCTTCCCAACTTTTCTGAAAGATACTCTATCAGTTCAAAACTTCCAATATAAAAAAAAGAAGAGGAATAAAAATGCTCAGTATAGGACTGGGTGGAACATTTGTCTAGCATAAGACCTCAGGTTCAATTTCCAGCACCACAAAAAAAAAGTTTGGTATATATCCCAAATATGATTTATTTATTTATTAGTCAGATTATTTATTTATTGCATATACCATTGTGCATCATAAAACATGCATAAATGAGATAGATAGGTTTCACCTGATTTAAACATTATACAATGCATACGTGCATCAAAATGTATGTGGTACTCCATTAATATGCACAAATTATGTTTTACATGACACAAAATAAGTTGAAATAAAAGATTCTTAAGTTTAAAAACATACACATAAATTATTCCAAAAATCATTTAGTGATGAAATAAATCATACTTGTTAATATCTTGCTTTTTATAATGCTTCATACTATCATGAGTTTTAAATCTGAAAGTTATGATATACACTTCCAGCTTGTTGTTAATAAAAGTGATGTAAATCCATATTCCAAATGTGTTATCTGATTATTTCAATGAGAGGAGAAGCAGTCTTCTTGTAAGACCTAATAGATCATCAATATCATTAACTCCCCAGTAGAGCTAAGAATATGGTAGGGGAAAAACATCAACTCCGCCAATTTCCTACTGTTGCTTATGCACATATTATTGGTGTTATCTTCTTCACAGAAATTCTTCTAAGTCACTTTTTCACTTTTTTTCACTGTTGTGTTTTCTGTTGGTTGAACTTGGCAATAGAATCTTCAATTTCTCAAGCAAACACACACAAACATCAAAAAGATGCAACACAGTGTAAATGAAGGAAGTGTAGGTACTGCTTGCACTCCTCATGCTGTGAATCTCTACGTATTTCTTCAGGACACCTCTAAAAGGCAAGACAAAAGACCAGCTGGCCTATGGACAAGTGTGGGTGCCAGTATCATCCTGTATGCTGCGTAGTTGCAAAAGCTTTGTATCAATTTACAATAAAAATATAAATGAAGCTCTAATATTTATTCTCCATAGCCAACTTGGAAGTTAAGCATGTAAACCCATGTGGTAGATATCTAGAGCTGTTATCTGAAGCATTTGATATTTTGCTTATGTATCAGTGGGTCATGGTCATGTGCTAGGCACACAGCTACATTTGCATTCTTCATTGATACCAATAGGGAACTTTTGTAGATTTTAGAGAATGAGTTCACTCTGAAAACAGCATTTTCCACCATGGTGACTACATCATTCTTCCGAGCATCAGTCATTCCTGATGGTTTGGATATGAGGGGACCCCGCAAAAGTTTCTGAATTAATGCAATTTTTGGAGATAAATGATTGGATTTGGGGAGCTATAATCTAATCAGTCCATCCTAGTTTGAATGAATGGACTGGATGGTGACTGTAGTCAGGTGGGGAGTGGTTGGAGGAGGTAGGTAACTGGGGGTGGGGGTTAGCAATTGCCCTGGAAAGATGCATCTTCCCTATAGCCGCCCCCCTCCTGCCTCTCTTGGTTTCCTTGCTGGGTTGAGGGGAGCAGCTTCTCCCCATGATGTGCTTGGGTCCAGAGCAATGGAGTCTGCCAACCATGGACTGAGACCTCTGATATCGTGAGCCAAAATAAACTTTTTCTTCTCTAAATTGTTTTTGTTGAGTGTTTTGGTCACAGTGATGCAAAAGCTGACTAGCACACTGCTTTAGAAAACAATGACAACAAAAGCTGTAAGAGGTATTTGCTTATCTTGAATACTTATTCTATTCTCAGGTCAGGATAAAATTAATCTTAAAACCTCAGTTATTCTGGGAGGTGCTGTGAAGTATTATTTATTGGCTAAAGGTCACACCATTACAAGGCTTAGTTGCAGTCTCGATCTTGAAGTGATTAGTGATACTGTGTGAGGATAGATTGTGTCTGAGCTGCTTGTTTATTTTTATATCTTTGTTTTGTCTTAGACTTCCTGGGCTGCCATAACAAAATACCGTAGACAAGGTGACTTACACAACAGAAATTTATTACACTTTTGGAGGTGGGGAAGTTCAAGATCAAGGTGCTCGCTGATTCAGTTCCTGATGAGTCCTCTTTCCTAGCTTGCAGACGGCCACGCTCACATGGTCCTTCCTCAGTGCATGCAGTGGAAAAGGTGAGCAAGCTCTCTGGTTCCTCTTATTATAAGGACATTAATGCTATTGGCTCAGGGCCCTACCCTTATGACCTCATTTAATCTTAATTATTTTTGTAAAGGCCCTGTCTTCAAAAACAATCATGTTTGAGGTTAGGGTTTCAACATAGGAATCTTCAGGGTGCACATTCAGTCCATAACAGCTTTCAACAAATATTTGAAGGCCTTCTAGGTAACTGGCATCATAACCAAGATGCTGGTCTCATTCTAGAGGAAATAGCAGGTAATAAGTGTGCGTAACAAGCATGCATGTCAGTATCAAAATGAAAACTAAAATGAATTAGGGGAATATAAAGGGGCATATTTTAGAATGGATGGACAGAGACTGCCTCTGATAGAACATGGGAGCAGATACTGATATAACTAAGGAGAAAGCCTCTCAAATTTAGAAAAGAATCCTGGCTCAAAGGCCAAGAAGCAGAAGTAGGTGGGTTGAAAAGGCAAAGAAAGGCCAGAAAGGTTGTGGCACCATATGGGAGGAGACAGTGATGGAAAGGGAGGTAAGGAAAGTGAGGTGGTAAGCAGGTAAGGCCTTAGAGGTCAAGGTCAAGTTTATATTGTTTCTGAGAACAATGGGATTGGTTTTTTGAGCAGAGGATTAAGATAAACTAATTGCATATACTTTCAGAAGGTCACCCTACATGCTGTATGGATAATAACCATAGGGGAAAGACTGAGAGCAGGAAGACAAGTTTAGGGTCTTTTTCAAAAGTTCAAGTACACAACACCCAGTTTGGAAAAGAGTGGTAGTGGTGAGAATTGAATTTGGAACATGACTAAAGATGGAACTGTTACCTGCAAGAGTTGGGATCAGGTTCAAGTTCCAAAGAGTCAAAGAACGAACACTGGGAACACCACCGAGGTAAGCAATCAAGTAGGAATTTTATTAAAAAGGAAAGTGAGAGAAAGATTCAGAACTGTGCACAGGTGCCTGGAAGGGGCAAGAGTGCTAGTTGTCTTACAGTGCTCTTCCTTTTAAATGCATTTAAGGAGACATTAAGCTCCTTTGATTAATTTTCAAAAAAATTTTTATTTGTTCTTTTTACTTATACATGACAGTAGAATGTATTTTGAAATATTATACATACATGGAGAATAACTTCCCATTCTGAGGTTGTATATAATGTGGAGTGACACTGGCTGTATATTCATATATGAGCATAGGAAAGTTATGTCCGATTTTTCCTATTCCCACCCCCTCCCTTCTGTTCATTTCCCTTTGTCTTGATTGGTTTTTTATTTTCTAATTGTCTCACAATGGGTGCAGGCCAGACTGTGGATTATGCAGTCACTTTCTGCAAGGAGGAGATGTACACCCTTTCTGAGAAACAGGAACTGCCTTATAAGGTGTTGGGACATGTTAAAATAGCTGTCCTCTTGCTTACCCTCTTGTCGACCTTTACTGTCCCTTCCCTGCTCTTCACTGTCTATCCTTTTCTATCTCAGAACCATCAGAATTTCCTAATGGATTCTTTATAGTGTATGAAAGAACAGACAACAATAAAAAAAAAATCTTTACAGCCTGAAATAATTCTATGGCTCAAATCAAAAGAAGAATCTAGAAGTCAAATAATCCAACTGGAGGGTGTTTTCTCCTAGCACTCTGTACTTCCAACATACATCTTTTCACAGGTGCCATGAATTATATTTGCACTTGTCTATTTAGCAGCTGTCTTCTGCATTAGAATGTGAGCTCCCAGATGGCAGGTCTTGAATATTTCTCTCTCTCTCTCTCTCTCTCTCTCTCTGCTTCTCTGCAGGTCATGACCTGCACCACCAATTCAATGCCAGGAACATGCTGAGCCCTCATTAAATACTGTAAAGAATGCATGGGTGGCCAAAGCTTTGAATCTTCTTGAAATTACATCTTACTAGAAACAATTGAAGGAAATAAGGATCTTGAAAAGGAAATAATTTCATTAGATAGCAGTTAGGACTACAAAGATTCTATTTTCTCTAACATATCCTTCTGTATTATTTAAACTCTAAGAAAAAAAAAAAAATGCGCAGCTTCAAAGGGTTGTTGGGTCTCCTGTGCTATAAGATCTTCTAGTTAACATCTTCCGGCAATACAGTTTTATACTGATCTGACATCATAACTGTCTTACACTTTTAATCTACTTAATAGTTCCGATGTTATTTCTGCTAAAAATAATAGATACAACTAGTCCTTCATTATTCAAGTTCAAGTAAAAATGGTAAATCTGAAGAGTGAGGTCTACAATTTTCCAATCCTATTTTCAATGATTGCATACTTCCTCTCCCATAAACTTTTACACCAGCTGTTAAAAGCTCTTCAAATGGATTTTGTTGCATCTTATTTTCGCCCTCCTTCACATCACAGGGGAAATGAAAGCCATGAAAAAGACAGAAAGTTCTGGAAATAAGGAGGTGCTCTCTAGTGCCTTCCTAGTTAATCTTGGTCATTGGAAGCTCTGAATTATTCAGAGGTGACCAAACTTAAAGGTCGGTGCAGAGCTAATATAAATGTACTGATTTCAAATACTAATTTTTTTATTTAAAATTATATTCCTTAAACCCTTTCACTGAAATGTCACTAGGCTGAGGCTTTGAAAGGCGAACACGCAGAAGGCTGCAGTAACGATGGTGAGTCCTTGTGTAACTACACAAGATGACACCAAGTGATGTGTGGTTTGTGATGTCAGCAGAGCCTGCAGATGGAATCGCTTTAGTTTCCATCTCTTGACTAGAGAACGCCCCTAGAGATGACTGACCCTTGACACCGCCTGAAACTTTCCCCAGACTTGGCCTCGACTAGTACAAGGAACTGCCCTCGCCGGGCGCCCCCCAGAGAGTCCCAGAGGTGGGTCGTGGGGATGCGTTCACCTGGTGGGGGGGCGGGGGGCCCTGTGCAGAGAATGGCGGGGTCAGAGCCTCGCGCCCACAAGGGCCGAGTCCCAAGGATGGGGGGAGTCTGGGGGGCGGAGGTCTGGGAGGGAACTTGGACTCGCGGAGGTGACAGCTCCCAGGGTCGGGGAGGCGGCCCTGGGTTCCCGGGACCGGCTGGAACTCCCGGGCCGCTCCCAGATAACTGCCTGCAGGCCGCGAGGATGGGGAGGGACCCGCAGCCCGGGTGCCCGCAGGGCGTCGGCGGCCCCGGGGCGTGGGGAGGCGCAACCCTGGCGCTGCGGGGCGGTGACGGGTGGCGAGGTGGGAGGGGGCGGACGCTCGGCCGCGGCTTTACAAAGCCCTCGCTCCAGCCTCAGGGGCTCGGCCGCACGAGAGCCGCCGCCCGGTGCCTCCAGCGTCCCCAGGTAGCGCCGATGCCGCGTGGGGCGGGGCGGGGCGGGGCGGGACGGCGCCCCGGCGGGTGGGCGTGGTTATGGGGGTCTCTGCCCACCCTCCGCACATCCACTGACTAGTGCCCTGAAACCTGGTTTCCTCATGCAGACCTCCTGACGGCCGCCCAGCTGGCCTGACAAAGCACCGGGCCTCAGAGGGGCTTGCTTCCAGAATTCTTTGGGTGTTTCCAGGACCCTCCTACCCAGCCGTCCCAACACACACACACACACACACACACACACACAGACGCACGCACGCACGCACACGACCCGCAGGCGGAGGCGGAGGCGGGTGGCCGGAGGGATTAGAGGGATAAAGTTACTGTCAGTCGACAGAGATAAGAATCTGGGCAGGACGTGTCCACACAGGGGTCATCCGAAAGTAGGCGCAGCATCTGCCGCTCCTCACGTCGGCCCTCAGGTGATGCGGGTTGATTTGCCTGGGGTGGTTAGCTCTGAAAGCCCCGGGCTGTGTAAAGGTTTGGGTCAGGAATTGGACTTTGATTCTTTAAGGCGTTCTTAGCCCTGCTCTCCAACACCTTCTGGTGTCCGGAGAAGAGATAGATTGCAGGACTCATAAAAAGTTTGCAGTTGATGTTCAAGGGAGCCTAGATTTTTAAACTTGTGAATTTAAAAAAAGGGAGAGAGAGAAGATATAAACTCTCTTAGTTTGAATTTGGGTCTATTTTTCAATATACATGTATGCATTTTAAGAGAATTTATAGCGGCTGATGTCATTCAATAATTTGTCCAGCAGGTGTGATGTTGTTCGAAGGTAAAACTAAGCTTACTGTACAGTTTCAGGACTATTGGTGTGTGCTTCCACGTGCTTATCAGATCGTGTTATTGGAGGTGTTTTGTGGGGTTGGTGAAAAGTTTTCCCTGGTCTTGGCTACTAACCAGAGACAGAATTCAGTATGTCCTTTTATTAGTACTCATGATTCAGTTATGCGCAGCTCCTCTTCCGGGGCTTCTAGCATTAGTCTCTGGTGAGAAGAAAAAGGTAGGTGCATTTAGGAGCAAGGAGAAATGGTGTAGTTCCTCCTCCCATTAAAGTCTTCCTATGTTGTTAATTTCAAACCTCAAGCATTGTTTGCCACCTGTCAGACTCATTCAGAAGTGTAGGGACTAACTAATAAAAGATTTGTAAAATGCTTCCTGAATCTAAAATTTCATGAATATGCTAAATAGTAATAATCCACCCATTGTTAAATTTATGTAGCTGCTTCTGCCATGCATACAAGATGATTTAGATGCATGTTTCCTGTCAATTAAACAATGAGTTTGGAGTAAAATAATGAGTTCAATTCACAGCCTCTGAAACTTTGAAATAAAATTTCTCCCATAAGACAGCATCGGCAAAGAATCATAAAGTAAGCAGCATTTCAAAAAGCTATATAAGGAATGGCATTTACCTTATGGTTGGGGGAAAAGGGACTGTGAACTTCTGAAACCAAGAAATATTTATTCCTGATTCCTGTGTACCTGAACCATAAACATCCCTAACATTTGGGGTAAGTAAGCCTACAGGGAGGGCAGGAAGGTTTGTGGGACAACCTAACAGTTGTCCGCTTTAATCCACGAAATATGCCTCTTGATATTTCAAGGCTGAAGTTCACTTTGTGGTTTTGTTCATAGACAGTGAAAAAAATTCTTCACCGTCAGTTGAATAAATTATTCATTCTTGCAATAGCTTGGGCTTGATTTAAGCATCCTTAATACCAGCTATTATTTTAATATCCTGAGATAATTGACTTGTTCCCAGTTAAATGAGTGGCATGTTAACATAACATTTTTCTCTTGGCACATTTTTAATAATAAAGTGTGTCATTCTTCTGTTTACTGGTAGTCTGAGAGTAAAACCTATTTATTATATGGTGATGGCGAATATAAATATTGATACTAGTCATCTTTTCTGTTTTATAAAGACAACTCTGGATTCACAGATTAAGCTGTGGCAAACAATGAAGTTGAGGATGTTTTCCTTGACGTCACCCCACTTCAGTGGCTTTTTCTTCTCATTTCTTCCACTCAGATTTCTCAGATGGATAGGTGCTGAGCCCCAGACCAGTGTTCCAGAACTTTCTCTTTGCTACCACTCCTCCTTTGCTCAGGTAACTTAACCTCTGCTGTCCTTTGGACTTTCCAGCAGCTTGGCATGGGTGAAAGTACACTAGGTGAAAAATGAAAGAGCTTGCATTTATTGTGTACCAGGTATGGTGCCACATTATCTCACCAAAACCCTGTAACAATCTGATACAATAGCCATTGTCTCTGTTTCACAAAAGAAAACTGAGGCATAAAGAAGACCTTACCACCAAGGACAAACAATGAGTAAAAAACTTAGGATTGTACCAAGATAGCCTCGTACTTCCTACTGGATTGCAATCTCTAAGAAAAGTTCACATCCTGACCTGCAGTGTAGGCAAGTTCTCCATTAACTAACTACTGACCGTCTGACCTCCAGTGAATCCCTTAGACCCTCTGGGCCTCTAGTTCCCTTTCTCTAGTTTTGAATTAAATTATCTCTCAGAGATGGAAGGAACTGTTCCAGGATTTTGGTGGCCAAGCGCATAAGCTATTCCTCCCACAGGATTCTAGAATATGTTCTCCCCTTTTCTTCCCCTTTCTCTACCCACCTACCCCACACCTGTTGATCTATGTTTTCCTTTGGTTATTATGTATTTCAAGCCTCAGTGATCCCTCACAACACCAATTACAAACAGAAGTTATTTTTTTTATCTCATTATTCTATTTATTTACTTATTATCTCATTATTGAGTTATTTATTTACTCAGTTTTACATGGTTGGTTGTATTATCTTCTTCCCCATCACTTTCCCCCATCAGAATATAGGCTGTACAAGGTCACCTCTCTTTTTTTCTCACTTTTGTTATTATTGTATTCCCAGGGCCCAGCATGGTGACAAATCACACAAAGTTGTTGATCAATAAACATGTTGAAATGAATAATTATCTCTTAGAAAGGACATGTATGAATGGTCAATATATTATCCTTTCCTTGGAATAATCTAAATGAAACATCATTGATCTTACGCTGTTAGAGAGAGTGAGCCTAAATTATGAATGGAGGTCCAAGTGTAGTGATGGAGACTGAGGGCTACCCACAGACACATAGGACAAATAGACTGCACCTGAGCCAACCCCCATATTTTACAGCAGAGGAAACTGAACCTCTGACTGGTAATAGGAACTTGGGTCTAGAAGATACTTTTTTAAAAGATCAGTTAATAGTATAAGCCACTGTTTTATTGATGAGGAAACCAAAGCTCCCAAATAGAGAGACTGTAAAGTATAGAACCCAAGCCTTCCAACTTCCAGATCATTGTTCCTTCTACCCAGAGGTAAAAACTTGGATATCACCCAGTCAACGGGGACAGGAAATTCTGAACATGACTCTGAAACTCCAAAGCGCTTTGTAATACCCAGACCATCCTGGATAGCAACTTTAGACCATTCTAATGGATAATGTATTTTATAATTTCTGCTGTCATTTATAAACTTCAGTGACTCATTTGCTATTTTAATGGTCCATCAAGCAGCCTTTTAGTATCTAGATTAGTTTACCAATTCCTTTAAATGCTTAGAAGCCCCAAATGGAAAATTTACATAGTGTTCAGCATTTAACACTAGAGTGATAGACTGAAGAAACATTTAAAAGATGATTGACATTTTGAACTCCAAAATGTTGGTGGTTTATCTTTAAGGACTACACTGATAACTTTCCCTCTCTAACTTAGAGGACAATCCTTTCTAGAGTGTTACATTTGTAAACAAGTAGTCCTTAAAATTTAGAGAGTATAACAGTCATCTGGAAGGAGTATGAAAAACCTAGATTGCTAGGAGCAGTTCTGCACAGTTCTGAAGTAAAAGGTCTGGAATTGCACCTAGACAGATGTATTTTTAACAAACTTCTTTGGTGATCACTACTCAATCAAAGGGTATGACAAGCTCGCTTTGAAATCTAATAATAATTTGGCATTTCCTAAGAGGATTCTTTTTTAAAAAAACAAACATATATGGAGAGGAGTTGAATATGTTTCAAAGTAACAAGAAGCAGAGATGATCAAATTTGGTTTAGTAAATACAGTGGGCGTCTGTTTCCTTGTAGCAAAAGCCATATAACATCACAAATATAGCTATTGGGTTCAATAACTGACCCCAAATGAAGAATGTTCCAAAATGTTTCTGTTGGATCACAAAAAACAAATCAATATTAGCTGTAAGAGTTGAGTATTAAGTTCTCTAAGAAAATAATGAATTCCCTTACCCTCCAGATGTTTACATTCAGTATAGTTAAGAGATAAGACTAATATTCAGGAAACATTCAGGTACAAGTTTGCAGTTCAGGTGAAGAATGCCCAATTAAATTTTAATTTAAATACACTAGTTACATATTATTATATATCCCATATAATATTTTTATTTACTAAATCTTGTAACTCTACTCAGAGAATATTAGCATATAATATCATTAGTTTCCAGACCTGTGGGTGCTGAGTGGTTGTTAAGCTTTGAGAAACTGATAAAAGCTTTGGACCTGCTCCTGAGAAAAATGTTCAACAGCACATTCCATTCCACCCCAACTCTCCCAATCTTCCCAGGGTTCCAGGCTGCTGAAGCATTGGGAGCCACAGGGATGTGTGCAGTAGTAGGCAGCAGATGCAGCTCTTCTGTTTACTTACTCTGGGATGGGGAGGTCTGGAAAGTGACTTGGAAAGTGGAATTTGAACTGGTCCTTTAATAACTGTAGACTTTAACTGGTTTGTGGGTGGAAGGACATCTGAAGCTTTGAGAGGAGGCAGGTTCTCTTAGGCCTTGAGGGTAGTATTTAGTACAGAATACTGAGAAATTGGCGTGGGCAGGTTAAAAAAAAAAGTCCAGATGGTTGACAGACTTAAATTCTAAAGGGTTTAGACTATCCAGGTTGGGAAATAGAGTGTCCTCATTGATGTTTCAGGGGAGAAAACATGATCAAAGGGAAATAATATGGGGAAATTGAAGTGAGTCTGAGCTCCAAAGTCACCAAGCCTGGCAACAGCCTCTCCATTTATGAGCTGAGAGGACTTGGACATGTGAACAACTTCTGTGGGCCCCCATCTCCTGAGCTGTGAACTAAGAATAATAATAGAAGGTACTAAAAGGGTCATTGTGAGGATAAAATCAAGTTGTACAGTGCTTGGCAGTGCGTGACGCTGCACAAATATTCAATTAATGGTACCTGAGTGCATAATATGTTATTGCCCCTATTATTATTCAAGGGGGACTCACTCCCAATAGCCTGCATGGACAGTTTTAAAGGAGTGAAAGAAAAAGGGGAGAAATGA
Organism: Glaucomys volans; assembly: GCA_020662805.1. Classification (NCBI taxonomy): domain Eukaryota; kingdom Metazoa; phylum Chordata; class Mammalia; order Rodentia; family Sciuridae; genus Glaucomys; species Glaucomys volans. Next base: position 107,147 of record JAJEJO010003415.1, read on the forward strand.
TTATTTGAGATCTAAATTTGGATATACCTTTAAAATCTCCCCTTTTCAAGTTGAAATTTCATTATCAAAAAACAATGAGGGAGGGGCTGGAGTTGTGACTCAGTGGTAGAGTGCTTGCCTGGCATGTGTGAGGCCCTGGGTTCTATACTCAGCACCACATATAAATAAATAATAATAAAATATCCATTGGCAACTTAAAAAGTATCTTAAAAAAACAATGAGGGCAGAAACAAATTCGCAAAATAAAGTTTGCACTTTTACTGAGACGTTTAAAATAAGTACATTCATTTCATTTCATTCATTTCATTTCATTCTTCATTCTTTCTCCTAAAAGGGAAAAGTATTGATGGTCCAAATAATTGACTCTGACCCAAAGTCAAATAAACTTAAAAAATAAATTCATGTGTTATGCTTAGTTATTTGCCATCTTATTTATTTTGTTTAGGCTACTGTTTAAATTAACTGACACATGATTATTGTTTCTCCAGAGCCTTTTAACCAGCAAGGAGGAATGAATAATAATTCATAACACAACCAGGTCCCTGCAGTGCAGGTGAGAGGGCTGGTCAATAATGCTAGAGGTGGTGTCTTGGAATCACACTGCCTAAGTTCCAATTGCTGGTGGTTCTTCTAACAACCTTTGGGACTCAGGCCAGTCATTTGGCTTCTCTGAACCTCCGTTTCTCCTTATCTGTAAAATAAAACTAATAAAAGCTCCGTGCATCGAGTCCTTGATGAGTTGCCTAGTAAACCACATAGAATGCTGTGACCTTTACATCATAATTATTGTATTGGTATATTATTTCCTTAACATATTCATAAAGTATTTAGTTCAGGAAAGTGAACATCTAATAATGTGGGAGCTATTTATGATCTTTGCACACATCTTAATTTATTGATTCACACAGCCAAGCCTGTCTAGAGCGTTTTTCAAGCCAGAGAGTACAATGTTCCTATTGCACAGAATTTTTAGCTCCAATTTTCATTATGTGTTCTTTTCTCCTACTCATCCATCAACTTTAACACGGTGATTGGTGCCTTTCTAAAGAGCTTTGAGTTTTGAGCTGCATTAAAGGATCTGGGCACTAGAATTTACTTAGCTGGTAAACCTATGAGGAAGAACAATACAAGACTGGTTTAAGGTACATTATGGTTTACATGTATGGCAGCTATTTTTATTTAGTCTGTGCTAAGCACCTCAAGGGCATCTCCCAAGGTGCCTTAAAGAAGGTAGGTTCAAATATTTATTGAATGAATTCAGTGAATAACAATACATTGCATATTGTTTGCTGAGGATTATCTTTACCTCACATTAAGAAATGTAACTTAAGTTAGGCATGGTGGCACATGCCTGTAATCCCAGAGGCTTGGGAGGCTGAGGCAGGAGGATCACAAATTCAAGGCCAACCTTAGCAAAGGTAAGGCACTAAGCAACTCAGTGAGACCCTGTCTCTAAATAAAATACAAAATAGGGCTAGGGATGTGGCTCAGTGGTCGAGTGCCCCTGAGTACAGTCCCTAGTACCAAAAAAAAAAAAAAAAAGTAACATAAAATAAATAAAATAAGGACAAGAGCATGCAGATATTTCAAGATGGAAGTATTGAAAATGTGGATTTAGAAATTTACCATTCATGTCTTCTAGAAGAGCTATGGATTATAATAAGTTATCTCCCTAAGAGTCTTTAAATTCTAGAGAGAGCTATTCCCTCTCTAGAATGTTCTCTCCCCAGATCTTGCTTGGCCTGGTTAAGATGTCACCCGGTCAGAGTAGTCTTTTCTGATCACTTAATTTCACTCACTTTCTGTTATATCACTTTTTTATTGTAGTATATTATCATCAGATCATTGATTATTTCACATTTTTTTTACTGTCTACCCTCATCCCCACTGGACCAGAAGGATCCTGACAGCAGAGGTCAAGCTTCCATGTTTCCTGCTGATTTCCCAGCATCTATTATTACTGTGCCAGGCATTTAGTAGGTACTCAGCAAAATATTTTAGTTGAATGAATAAAGACCATGATATTTAGGGTCTTTTAGGCTTGTTCTATTGCAAAGTAGTAATTGTTAATCTTTTGGGCCACATTCAACTTATAAATTAGATGACAATTTTGAAACTCTTCCTTAACAAAAATTTAGATATACAATTTTTATCACATAGTTTGAAAGAGTTCAGGCTAAGAATCCCAGTTTTTGAACTATATGTACAAAAATAAGGTGGCCTAATTGGACTATTGATTCAAATATCTCAAAAATTAATTATTATCAATACCAGTATCTTAATGTTTACACATTTATGATAATCAATTATATGTGGCCTTTTAAAAATTTTGCAACCCTCCACAAGAGAAAAAAAGGACTATCTGTGAACTTCGTATATTTTATTTATATGCTGGAAAAGATTGAAAGCTTACAGAGAAAGGCTAATAAAAATACATACTGTACAGCAATATAAAATATATTCCAAATAGGTTTAAAAAAATGAGTCCAAGGAAAAAATAAAGAACATAGGATAGGGCCAGGAGAGAAAATCATACTCGAAATTTATGCCTTGAAATTCAACACTCTTGCTAGAATATAGTAGCAAATTTTATTCTCAGTTTTTTAGCAGCCTATGCAAAGAAGAAAGAAAAAATCAGTGATGCCTTGCAGAGGGTCATATTTTATATATACTTGTACATGAATATATGTATGTGCACTTTAATAGAAAACTGCTTCTGAAAAGAAGGAAGCCTGAGTGTAGTAATAAGGAATAGGGGATTATATTTGTAACATTTTGTTTTTGTCATGTGCCTTTGTACCTGAACCTAAAATAACTCGTAAAAAATGCTCAAAAATGAGTAGGACTTTGGATGTTTATGATTAAGATTTTATGTTCACTGTAATTGTTGTCAGCAGTAGGTCTTTGAAAAGGAGCCTCACTAAGCCAGTGAGACCAGGGGAGGGGTAGCTACAAAGGCAGCAGGACCTCTTCATTTTCTTAGAGCCTCTCTTTATCTCACCTCACTGAGACAACTCCAGTCCCTCAGCCCATCCTTCCCATTGTTGCACATTATTTAATGGAAAGCTCACAGCTCTCTTTCTCCTCTTAAAGAAACATGTGCCTCTGCCATTGAGTGTCACGACTTATTCCAGTTAACTTTCATTTCCTGGTATAGGAGTCCATCAGGGACCTCTTCACCTTCTTTTTGAGAGAGCAACTACAATAACTAGCTTCTCAGAATATTATTTGGATTTGTGGCATTCTCTGAGGGGCTATAAATGGATCACATTGACAGCTTTATTTGTCATTCTTAAATGGAATGTGTTTCTCCCCCTTTGTGTTAAATCAAAATCAGATGGCATTTCTTATTTCAATGCAGAATGATTTTAGTCCCATAATTGCAAAAGTGCATTCATAACTGATACTATTCCAATTTTTAAAATTTATATTTCATGATTTGGGGGGCTAGGGGGTCTGTATTTGGAATGTAAAGAGGGAAAAAAACTTATGCAACATTTTAGTTTTGCCTATTTATTGAGATCCTGATACGGTTGCTAGAATTCTGTCACCATATGGAAGTGGAGACAATTATATTGCATTTGATAGCATAGACTTTAGAAGCTAGGATATAAAAAGGTGTACCCAACAGAATATTCACAACCCAGAGACTTAAGCATTTTTGAAATTTCTTCTCTCCTTTGCCTCCCTCAAATGTCTTTGCTCCCAGGCATCATTCCTCTCCATGCAATGGCTTGCCAAATATATGCAATGGCAAAAACTGTGAGAAAAGGGTTGGAAAATATTCCTGAGCTGAGGCAGAGTGTTCATCTAGCATGTGTGAGGCCCTGAGTTCAATCCTCAACACCACATAAAAATAGAAGGCATTGTGTCCACCTACAACTAAAACAAAATATTTTAAAAAAAGAAAATATTACCTTTATATCTTAATCTTAGTATATCTCTTATGTGATAATACAGTTGCTTCTTCTGCCCAAGAGAAATTTCTAATTTTAAAAAATCCCTATCAATTCTTATCCAGTCACTACTGGATTGAATGAGAAGAAAGACCTCCCACTTAATTTCTTAAATCCATTCAAAGCTCTTGATGATCTTGTGACTGATCTCAACCCTGTGCTTATATTTAGAATTTTTCAACTCTATGCTATGAGTGCATTTTTCTCACTGAACTTTTGTGACTGTGTTTCTGTTTGAAGTCATTCCATATGCTGATGTTTTCAATAAAGTTGTCTTTATCCATTACCTACCATTTGCCAGACACTGTTGGGATGCAATGAATTGCATTAGTTCTTGCCTGCTTTCATTTGGCCTACAGTCTAGTGGAGAAGATGGGCAGTAAAAGAATAACACAAGTACAAAACTGAAATTTTTATAAGTGCTGCAAAGGAGAGATACAATGTTCTGGGAAATGAAATCTAAATGATGCTTAGAAGTCAGTTAGACCAGGAGTACAGGCAGAAGGCATGGTGTCTGGGAAACTCCTCTGGCAGAGTTGAGCATGGGCAACCTGAGAGACTGAAGGAAAGTCATGGGCTGGGGAGAAGAGGATCAGGATGAACTACTTGAGCCTGGAAGTGTAATCAGGGACCATCACCATGAAAGCGTTTTCCACCGTATCATGGAATATGCCTTTATATTCTATGACAATTAAAAATATTAGGGTTTTTGTTTTTGTCTGGCAGAGGAATTGTTGTTATTTACATCTGTCTAATATTTTGGAAAAAAATATTTCTGGGTACGATGTAAAGTATAGGTTAGCCAGGGGCAAAGTTATGTAGACTAGTTGAACATTTTCAGTAGAGAGATATGATAACTGGGGCCTAAGAGAGGAAGCATGAGGGGTGGGTGGTTTCTTAAAAGTGAGTGGATTCAAGAGATATAAAGGAGGTAAAATTGGCACACCATCTTCTGTGATATTTATTTGAAGACCATCAGGAAGTGTCAACACTAGAAGAAGAACATGTTTGCAAAAACAGATTCTAAGTTCAGAGTTGGATATGTTGAGCTTGAGATGTCTTGGGATATCACTGGAGAGAGCAAGCACACTGGATTATGAGGGCGGAGCTTGTCAGAAAGGACTGGGGTTTGGATATAAAGCTATGACTCATATTCACATTTATGGGTCTGGAGATGGATGTGATTTCTTAGAGAAAGATTTTTAAGTGAGTGGTAGAAAAGAATGCTAGGATCAAAGTCTTGAAGGAATCAAACCATAATGGTTCAATAGTAAAGGGTTACCCCAATAAGGATGAGAGGAGGAGCAGCAAAAGAAATAGAAGGAAACCCAGGAGATTACTGGGTTGTGGTGGGGTAAGTGGTAAGGGTTTCAGGAAGGTGGGGGTGGTCAGCTGAGTTTAAGGAAGAAGACAGAAATTTGGGGTGTTTTATTTTTGTTTTGTTTTTGAGGAAAGATGGAAAATACTGATCAGGAAAGAATTGTTTTTCAAATAAAATAAATATAAATTGCTAATGATATGTACTAGAAATGTAGTTGTGATTGAGTCTTTCTGTGGTCAGAATAGTTCAAGAATTGTTTAACAAGTTCATATTTCGCATATATCTGAAAAAGATACATACTAGAAAAGAAACTCATGTTAATATGTTGGTTACCACAAAAAAGGAAGTGGAACTGGGTAGAGTTTGAGCATAGGACAGCCTGAGGTTTTAGGAGTCTGAATTGAAGAGAACATTCAAACTTGTATACCAGGGAATTCTATGAGTACAGGCCCACCTTCTCCATCAGTGGCACTTTTGTGGACAGGACAAGTAAACCAGTTTCACCAGACATTGTTGACTCACTTCCGCTACTGGCTGGCATTGGAGGAAGTAGCCTGTGAGCTGAGATGTTACAGAGCACATGCTCAGTGATTTCTGTAAGGTGAGCTACAGCCTAGGTCTGTCTCCCTTCCAGTTCCTGATGCAACACATAAGTTTGAACCCCCCCAGAGAAGAAGCAGAGTGGAAGCCACTATCCCAGCATAATGAGCGAGGTAATAACCCAAACGTTAGACAGAAGCGGTGTGAGTGACAAAAGGGAGATAGAAAAGAAAGCCAAGCAATAGCTTCGTCATGCAATGGAAATGCGAGATTGGAGGCAGCCAAAAAGATAAGCGATTGAGTAAGTATTTATTCAATCAGCAAATATTTTGCTATCTTACATGTGCCAGGTGCTGGGTTAAGCCCTAGGAAGACACTATGTATTTCTCATGGAAGATCTACCATAATATGTATTTATGCCTTGAGATCTATTTATGGGGTGATCTCAAATGTGTTTTGTGATCTGGTTCATCAAAATAAGTGCAATATTTTTCTTTCAGATGTAAACATTTGCTTGATATTTATAAAATAATCAAAATAAACTTGTGTTTAAAAGAGAAAGAAAAAAAGTAAAACATTGACCTGTACTTTATTCCTCATCCTTTCTCTCCTTCCATTTTTAAAACTTTTTATTTATTTATTTATTTATTTATTTATTTATTTATTTATTCTTCTAAATTTGGATAGTCTTACTGTTTTCACTTATGGTTCCGACAATCTAAAATTTCATCCTTAACCCTATGTTCAGAGCTCTGTTGATATTACTATTTTTTTCCCACCTCTGCCCAGCTTCTCATGTTAGTATTTGACTTTTACAAATCACTTAGTCAAGTGTTATTTATAGATCACCCACAATACTTATGCATTGAATATTACTTCATAAAAGTTAGGAATGTGAATTAACCAGGTTTCCCTAGTTTCATAATAAACTTCCTGAAAGCAAGTGCACTACTGAATGTACAGCTACTAAAATAAAACCAGAGTATTATAAATGTGGTTTTCATAGTAAGGATACAGTTAAGGACCCTTGGCTTGTAGGGGAGGGTACAATGAATGAAGAATTAAGGAAGATCCCAGCAGGGAGGTATATCTGAATTGGGGATTAAAAGATGAGCATTTCAAATAACTGAAAGCTGCTAACAAATGTCTGGAAGGCAAGAAACAATTTGGGGGGTGCACAGAAGTGCAAGGAGGTAGTTTAGTATGGCTGGTGAGGTTATGTAGGTAAAGTAGTAAATGTATTGATCTCTCATCTTGAAAGACTGTTGGAAAGTTTTGGACGTGATCTTACAGGGATCTGTTGGAGAGTTATTAGAATTCTCAAGCAAAAGAAGTGTGGAAGTTAAGAAGAAAACTGGGAACACCAAGAAAGCTGAGAAGTGATGAAGATTGGAAACAGGGAGCATGAGAGAGGGAGGATTTATCTAATAGGAGGTGATAGAGGTGCATGGGTTTCTGACAATGGCCTCCCTGGACATGTAAATGGGAAATAGAGCTTTCTGTGTGAAGATGTCCATAACCAGTTGGATATGTGGATTGTGGGGAGGTACAATAATGGAAAGGGAAAATGAAGATTATACAAGTCCTTTGCTTGGAACAGAGAGGATACTATTGATTTTATGTAAGAAAAGCAAATTCAGAAGAGGTGGAAGATGATGATCTTGTCCAGAGAAGCATCAAAAAAATATGAAGGATGCTTTGATATGAATGAAATTACTGCCAAGCAGAGAACTTTATTTAAGGCTCACATTTAGGGAAGAAAAAAGAAAAGAAACCCAAAGAGGAAAATTCAGGGGAGTTTCCTGGGAGATGGGAAGTGAGGTTTCATGGAAGCCAAGAAAAATATGAATTTCAAGGAACAGGCCCTATGCTGCAATTTGTTTCATTGATAAAAGCATTTGGTTTTATCTCCTTCCTTTCTCTTCCTTTCCCCTTTGGAATGGCCCCATCAAATGGGTTGTGCAGCTCTCAGTACTGTCTTACATCTGGTCCACACTTTACCTTTGTAGCTCTACCCCTTATTTACTAAAGAGCAGCAACTGACCTAGAGTCACTGGCAATGAATGATTTCTTTCAGAGACCCTTCCTCAGTATTGAGAAAATGACTTAAGAAGCTCGTTGTGTGTTTGTTAGAGAAGCACAAAGAGAAAGGAGAGCTAGATGATTTGCTAATTGGGTCTTATTGGGCACATATATATTATGTATATATGTAACCCCCGGGGAATTACCCAGGGATTACATTTAGGGGAGCTTAACCACTGAACCACATCCCCAACACTTTTATATTTTATTTAGAGACAGGATGTTTAGGGCCTAACTAAGTTGCTAAAGCTGGCTTTGAACTTGCAATGTTCCTGTCCCAGCCTCCCAAGCCACTGGAATTACAGGAGTATGCCACCAATCAGGGCTGGGTTTATATTTAGAATTTCCCTGATCCAAGTTTCTGGTTCATCTCTAGGAATAATGCAATTTCTACTGAAATGATAATCATCTCCATATGAAAGTGCTGTTTTGCTTTTCAATTTTCATGCTAAGTAGTCCAACCTAGTAATAAAATAGTCCATTTTATCTCGATGCCCATATTATTTTTATATGAAAAATTTCTCTACAAATTTTATATCAGGAGGATAAAATACTTGGTTTCTTTGGAGGAAGCAATGTGTTTTCACCTTAAGAGTTTTAAAACAAACTGTTTTCTTTTTATCTGAAGTACTAAGATATTCAAATACAAATTGTACTTTAGCCATAATTCTGTTGACCAATACAGGTAGCATAAGTATATTTCTTCCTTTTTTATTCTCAACACTATTTTTTTATTTTTATTCATTTTTCCTTAATTTTGCTTTGGAAACCACCTCAAATCCTTAGATGGGTTGTAAACAAATTAAACACTGTTAAAAGAAAAACAGGCCAGCTGAATTTAAAGAAGTTTACTTAAGCAAAAAAGAGAAAGTTTGATAATCAGATAGTATTCAAGACCAATGATGGTTCAGAATGCTCCACTGCACTCCAGGGACAGGTTATATTTATACCCAGAAAACAGAAATGATATACAGAAACAATCTGATTGGCTGCAACTGGCACTTTTCAGCCACTGACTGACTGGAGGTTCAACTGCTATGATTGGTCAAGACTCAGTTGCTTTGTTACAAGGATAGAGGCATAGACTGGGTTGGAATCTGATTACACGCCATTTGTGGTACAGTTCCACTATGTATGGAGGCTGCTTTGGGCTATACTTAGGTTGAAGTACAGAGGCTGGTTTAGGCCAAACTTGTTTTGGTTCAACAGTACTTTTACTGTTACCCGAATATCTTTCCACACATTATCTTATTGGATGGTCAGAATAATCTCAGAGGTGGGGGAACTGAACTCCTGGGAGCTGGGTTCAAATCCAGGTGCTCTGTCTCTGAGTCTCTGAAGGTGGTAGTGATTACAGCCTTTCTTGCTTTAACTTTTATCACAGCTAGGAGAGTTGTAAATGGCATGTGACTTGCTGGGGTAGTTCTTTTTCTGATAAGAAATAATCATTAATGTAAGAAACATATTGTTTGAGTGGTTTTCTTCGTGATGTGAAACATTCCATGCTTTTATCTCTTTCCTAGGTTTTACGACGATCAGAGAGCACATGAAAGAGGGCTCTTCATCAGGCATTCTTGATTAAGTTATGAAAATGGAATCAAAGCTTATTTTCCCCGTCTGTATGGTAAGTAACTACTAATTTGAGTAACAGAGTTGGCTTTTCCCTCTTCATGATTTTCTTACAATATTTAACAAAGAAATAGAAAAGCTTCTTGTGCAAAGATGAAACATGAATAATATCCAGATTCGTCTTCAGAATGTTATGTTAAAAAATAGGAATACTCTATTTTTTAATTCAATTGTGGATTTTATAAATCCTAGTTGAATATGTATTATCAGGCTTAGAATTTGAATCATTTTGACATGAATGTAAGTTTTGATCATTAAAATAACATAACTCTTCTACACATTTTATCCACACTTAAAATTCCTTAGTGAGTAGCATTTTGTTCAGAACATTGACATGTGGGCTCTGAAAAGTCATGGCCACATACAGAGAAGATTTAGAAATGGCCAGATTGCTGTGCAGTGGCATTTCTCTTCTTCCCAGATGCCCTAGCTTGGAGCATCCGCCCCTCTTGGCCTCAGCACTGATTGTCTTTAATTGGAAAAACTTATTATCGCTCTGTAAGTGATTAGAACTAGAATCATCTCAAGTGAGTGAAATCTGCTTTTGAAGAAAGGGCAGCATTATTGAGGTTTTCCCCCAGGGTTTTGTACTGAGAGGACTTAAAATAATTTGAAATGGACAGTTTACTTTCTTTTGTCTACCCTTAAAATCATTTGTTATTTTTACTCTCTGTTGCATTTCATTTTTTATATGTGTATATGTTCCAGTGCATTTTTAAAAGAACAACTCTTTATATGCAACTGTGAATATTGTAAAATTTCATTTATTCCAATGAATTGGGGAGGAGAGCATTTCTGAATTTGTTGGAAGGCTGAATTATAGATAGCTTTTAAACAAATGTGGCTTTTATTACCTTTAACTACATAGAGTAACTTCAACAAAACATTACAAAGTAGAAGTCCTTAAGGAGACCTGTTGTAATAAATCATATGAACATTTTGTTATTAGCATATAGATTGGATGTATGTAGAAGCTTGTAAAGTGCCTGAGGTTCCTTAAAAATTGTTTATTCTGTGTCTAAAAAGTGTACGTAAGACTGAAAATAAATGTTTAAAATACCATATATTATCCACTTATAAATGAAGTATTTTCAAAGTAAAGGTAAACATCAGTCCAGTTCATGAACAAATTATCTGAATATTTTAAATTTGTCAAAGCCCCAAATTAATGCGATATTACCAAGTATGCATAAATAACTTGAAGAATAAAAATTGCTGATCCTTCTCTCATATGGGTATTTGTGCTAATGAATCAGGATCCTATTTACACTATTAGTCCCTAAAGTAATTGGTTATTTGAAGAAGTTCTGTCTTATGGGTTTTCAGTTAATTAAATCCATTTGCATTTTATGCACACATTTCAAATTCTCAAGTCCTAGTTTTCATAAGCCAGATTCAAATATGTTCATGTAATAATACCTCTCATTAAGGTACTAGTCTTTCATTTTTAAAGGAAATTTCAGAATAGCTATATGCATTAAACACTTAATGAAATCCTATCAGTATTTTAGAAAAGCCATCCCATTAAAGTTATTTTTTTAGTTTAAATTTTCTATTTGGGGAGGTGATTACTATGCTGAGCATAACTCCAATTTCTAATGTTTCAGTTAGTTTAATATATTCAATGAATTTTTTTGCTTTGATTCTGCATGTCAGTTTTTAACTTCTAATAATGCCTTTAGAATTACAAGAACTTGTAATTTTTTTCAAGGTATGTGCACTTTAACTCATAGATCTTGCCTACCCAATTGAGAGATCACAAAAATATGGAGCAATTTTTTTCTAATTCTAATGCTGAGGAACAGAGTATAATAATTCACAAAGTTAGAGATGTTTTAAAGGGTAGAGTTTCTAAATACCTGGCTGAGATCCAGGAATGAAAGTATATATGTGATAAAAATTGAAATATTTCAGGAAATATTTCAGGTTAACCTAACTTGTAAGCTTGAAAAAGATCTGAAGGTAGGAGGACAGAAGAACAGAAGGGTAAGCAAGAAGCCAGGAGTAGCCAGTAAACTACAAGGTCCATGCCGTGGACCCAGGGATGTGAATTTGAAGTGCATGGAAAGTCCAGGCACTGGGAAAGGCACGGGATGCAATTTAGAAAGTAGATTTAAAATCCAGTTTTGACATTGTGCCTAACTAAAGTATATCTAAGTAGTTATTACATGTCAGTCTAGTTCAGAATTTAGGTGTATTAGAGTGTATCTAGTGTATTCCTCCCTGCAAGGAAGACAGATAAAGCAGAATCTGAATACATTCAGGTTCAAATCCCAGCCTCACATTACGTCTGAATCAATAAAGTATCCAAATGGAAAAAGAAAAAAGAAGAAAGAAGTGATCTTAAAAATCTTAAAAATCAAAAAAGTATGTTACTTCATTCTTCTTAGCAGTATGGGACATAAATCTACTTTAATCATGTTAATGTAAGATTATACTATAGGCATGAAAAGAAAAATAATTTCTGATACCCTGAAAAACTCACATCTTAAAAGAAAATAAACAAATTTTATTCAATTAAATCATACTGATTCATTTAAGCAATGATCTATGTAAAGGGTAATACCAGTAGTCTCCTAAGAAGATAGAATTTTCTTTGTTGCTGGAATTGCCCTAAGGAAGTCTTTCTTCTCATTTAGAGAAAGTAGGGATAAAGCACTTGTATTACCATTTGTATAAATTTTTAATACTGAATAAAATATTAGTGTTTAGCTTAATATTGATTCTTAGCATAATATTCCTCCATAATGGCATGCTAATTGGTTAGAATTAAATCAGGCAGATTCAAGAACCCTGAGAATAGACCATCTAACACTTGTAATTTTTTTTCATTAGTTTCCAGAATTCCAATTAAAATGGAATTAATATGTTGAATAAAAGACCATGGTACAATAAAAGTTCTGTGCAGTATGTCCTATGCACCTCCTTCCCTCCCACTGCTCCATCCTCTTGATGAGAAATAGAAGCTAAGGGAGGTAGTGAGGGGGAGAGAGAGCACATGAAATTCACATGTGAATTTCAAACACAGTATAACAGTGTTCAGGAGTGAGGCAGTTACATGCATTGAGGCCTGAAACCTAGCGTCACTGAGATTTTAGGCATTTTACTTAAACTTCTTGGAGCCACAGTTTCCTTATCAGTAATATTAATCTAATAACACTGACCTCCTAAAGTTGTTGAGGAAATAAACAGAAGTTCTTCCTGGGAGAGTTTCAGATAATTTTGTCCCCCAGAGATACATGGTAAAAACCAGAAATGGTTTTGGCTGTCACAATTAAAGAAGGTGGATGTGCTACTGGCATCTGATGAACAGAGGTTGCTAAGCATCCTTAGATACACAGGACAGCCCCTCTCCACAAAGAGTCATCAGACACAAAAGATCAAAAGTATACAGGTTGGGAAACCGTGGAGTAAAGTGAAGTATATGTAATGAACACAGGGCCTGACATAATAAACCCTCGACAAATTATTATTTACAATGGCATTGTTGTTGTTGTGCATTTGAGAAGGAACACCAAATCACCCACGTGGTACTAGTACTGAGCACCCATAAACAAGTCAGTAAATTCTCCCAGTAGTTAGTCATGCCTGTCTGCCAAGTCATCTGCTCAGGTGGCCAATTTTTAGGTGCCTTTGGGAGTAGACTTGACCCATTTAATGCTTAACTAAAACAGCAGCCCAAAGACAGGATGTACCAAAGTTCATTGCTCATCATTTAATTTTTATCTTTGCAGAAATTAGAAGAAAATAGGAAAAGTCAAACAAAAAGTAACTTATATTACCAAATGACTGTTACTTTTTAACTTCTGCTGTTAATAATGCATTAGGAGTCTCCTGATGATGATGATGATCATGCTTGTGTTTTATAAAATAAACTTATGTTTGGACAAATGGCTAGGAAATAGGGTCTTCTGATTAATATGAGATCCTGATTAACTGGTTATATGGTACCTGAATACTATCAATTTCAAAACAAGTTGAATACAACAAAAGTTTTGACTTAGTGTTAGACTATTTTAAGGGGAGAAAATTCTTGCTTAACTCAAGAGTTTTGAAATCAAAAGACATGAGTTTGCATTTTCAGCTTTATAAACTTCAAGCTATGTGACCTTGTCACTTAACTTCTCTGAGCTCAGTTTCCTCGTCTGTTTAATGGGCATTGAATTACTTTATTGGGTTGTTGAGAGAATTAAATGAGACATAAAACATTTGGCACATGTTATCGGTGAATAAATAGTAGCAGTTATTATTTTCATCATTATTCTTTCTTTGACTCAAAAGTAATTCTTCTCAGGACTTTGAGGTTGTTATCATGACCTTCTGTTCTCATTGTGGAGAACAACTATGATGCTTAGGTACTTATTATTAATAAAATAAGCTCAAATTATGTCCATTACAGTGATTCTAAGAAACAAAAATCTTAGACTCACTTCAATATAACCAATTTATGAGAAAAAAAGAAAACTTAGATATTAAACATGGAATTTCCCACTGAGAATTTTTCTAAGGAAAAGGTGGATTTCCACAATTAAAGAATAAATGATGTACACATCTTTCTGGCATATTTTAATACAGGCGATAATCCCCTTTTTAATTAGCCACCTAATTATAACTCAATAGAAATTTCCCTGGGTAATTGTAGTAACCTACTTCAGAGAGGCAAGTGGCACCAAGCAGACACTCCTACTGTGCATTTTGATACTTTTTTAGCTTAAATTTGTTCTAAATCTAAACAGACAGGGAGAGATGGGAGAAGGCTCTGATTTATAACCTAATCATTACAACTGCCAGGAAGGTTTGAGTATAAGGCTGAATTTGCCTTTCATCTGTGTTTTTATTTTTCCATTTTCTTTATTCTCTAGAAAAGACTTAACAATATTGTGTGCTCCTATCATTCATGTATTTTAAATTTGAAAATAAAAATATGATTAATCCCAGTTATGATATCCTTCATTGTTTTTGGTTGTTGTTTTGGTACCAGGGATTGAACCCAGGGGAGTTCATCCACTGAGCTACATTCTCAAGCCCTTTTTATTTTTTATTTTGAAACAGGGTCTCATTAAGTTGCTTAAGGCCTCACTATGTAGCTGAGGCTAGTTTTGAACTTGTGATCCTCCTGCTTCAATTTCCTAAACTGCTGGGATGACAGGCACCACATTAATTGGCTCTTTATTGTTCTTGATGGTCTGCTTCCTAACCACTCAAGTTTTCCCAACTTCCAGCTCCTGAGAAGCCAAAGACAGACAAGTACCTAAGAAGACCATCCTGGCACTCTAATAGACACTTGTTTAATTCCACAACCTGGACAGTGAGAAGGAAGGAAATTTGTAATTTTTGTTGTTCCCCAACCTGAATCTTTTTTTTTTTTTTTTAATCATAGTCCATTTGATTCTGACTCGTAACCATCCTGTGACTCTGTGTTTCTAGCAGTCAACCAGCCATGACCCTGACATCATTTTCTCTGGCTAACCTCCCTCCCCCATTCTGTTCCACCCCAGCCACTCTGGATTCCTCAGACTCCTGCCTGCCTCACAGACTTTGCATTGCTATTTCCTGTCTGGGATACTCTTCCCCAGGAATCCTCATGACTAACTCCCTTCCTTTCTACTCTTTGTTCAAATGTCATCTTCTCCATAAAACCTTTGCTGAACCTTTTCCCAAAAAGTCACCCTGTTCCCACACTTCCTTCCCTTTCTGATTTATTTCTCTACACAAAACTTTGACCTTCTGATAAATTATATAACTTACTCATGCTCAGTCTGTCCCCTTCCCTTGGAGGGCATAAGGGCAGCAATTTTTGTTGGTTTTGACTGATATATTGCAAGCTGCTATTCCAGTGCCTGGAACCTCCTTAATAGATAGATAATAGTTAAACTAAATTAAAGAAGAATTGCACTCATATTGACCTTGGTTCTTTTCCCTCAAAACCTTCGTTTGCCTTCTATTGGTTGTATATTCTGTTGTTCTGCTTTTATTATAGTTCTGTTAGGCATATTTATCCACTATACCCCCAGTTGGATCTAGGAGACGGAGCAGTTTTGCTGTGCTTCCTTGGACCACTGATAAGTTGTACCTAGGATAAGTTTACACTGTAGCCATATTCCTCTCCCTGCAATTTATCCTTTTAGACAAGGACACTACTGGTGTCAAAATAGTGAATTAATTGGCATAAGTTAGTTTGCTGATCAGAACACTCCTGGATAAATCCTGATGCCAAAAAAAAAAAAAAAATAGGAAAGATATGCCAGGCTCCATAAATATTTAAATTAAAGAAAACATGAGCATTGGTTTCCCGTGAACATTTTTCCTAGCACACATGTTCCTAGCATAAATATTAAACCCTTAAACCTGATTCAGGAAAATACCTACCTCCTCATGACAACAAAGCCATAAATATAGTTCATGACCAAAGATTAGTCACTGTTTATTGTCACTGGTGACACATGATGCATAGGGAAGATTTGGCAATATTTCAGACCTCTCCAGCTGGCCATTTATCATTTCATTGTAGAAGAAGAGGAGTATTTCTCTATTAATGGCCTCTATAAAAGGAAGTGAGTGGAGAAATGTCTGATATGTTTTATCATTGGGAGTCAAAGGGACATTAACAATGTTAAAACTATGCTGAGTGGATTACAGGTTTTGTACGCATAGGTCTTTTATATAGTAAGTCTCCATTAAAAGAAGGAGAAGGAGAAGAAAGGAAACTATGTCTGTATTCTCCCTTGTGCCCTTGAATGGCATTACTAAATGCAAGCCGAGAGAAAGAAGTTTGATTTATATCTAAAGTGGTAACATTTTGTGCCTCATGATGGCCTTCAGACCTTGCTGATTCTCAGACACGCTAATATCCCAGCACGGAAGGTTTGCACTGCAGATCATTTTGATGCAATACATAGAGACCCAGCATACCCATCCCTCATCCCGCCTGCCCCCCTGTCTCCTGAAATTTAACATTACTTCCCCATCTCAATCCGTAACTTAGACTAAAGCAAAGTCCAGAGCACTTCCACCTGATTAAAAAATTCAAACCCATGTTCCCTTGGTAACTACTGTGTCTATGCAAAAAGGATTTAAAGCCCTTTGGAAGAAGATTTTAAAAATAGGATATGAACAGGCAAGAACTTTGTCTTAGAAGTAATGGGAATGAGCCAGTGAAAAGTCTAACCAATAACTTCTCTGATGCTTTGAAGAATTCTGAAGGCCCCATTAAAAGTTAAATAAAAAGCCTCAGCTTGGTTTTGTGTATGCTTCAATAGGCAAAAAGATATATTTAATGCATAGGGTGTTGAATCTGAATTAGTACAAATATTATTAATTTAATGTTCATACTGCATTTTATGGTTTATAAACTGCTTAGCCATAATTTTATACATTTTTCCTCATAGCACCACTGTAAAATACATCAGCATTTTATTTTTTCCATTTTATAGATGAGGCAACCTTTAATAAGTGATGTATTTCTTTCCTGTGCATATTGGTTAACTGGTAAATGATTAATTTATGTCTACATGAACTTCATCATGCAGAGTATTTATTTTAGTGTGAGTCGGTATTTATTTTACCCACAAAGCATTACAGTATCCAATTATATATGCATGTTTTAAAGGCAGTAAAGCAGCCACCAGTAGTTAATGCAACATTAAGTCAGAGATTTTAAATCCATAGTAAATTCAGAGTTACGGTATTTAAATCAACCACCCCCATTTCTCCCCCTCCAGTTCATGTAGATGAGAAATGGCTCTTCTGTAAAATGACCACGTGGCATCTGAGCAGTGACACAGAAAAGATGTATTGAGATTTTCAGAGTTTAAAATATTAACCATAAAATAAAGAACCAAAAGGTTTATAATTTCATTTGGTGCAAGTGGAAGAGTAAGCAAGCCTGCTCACTTAGGTCTGCCTGGGGAATGGCTTGTGCTTGTGGGGTTTTCTTCTCTTTCTTCCTTCTTTCTTTTGATTGTCTTTTTCAATGTTTACATCACAATATGGTTATGTGGCTGCTTAAATGGAGAAGTATGTATAGCCACGTATAAGTAATATCTTCAGGTTTAATAAAAAGGGCAGCATTCCCTTCAACAGCCATTTGCATTTGCTCCATATTGCATTATACTGAGCTGCAAGGAAAATTGCTTCTCCCAGTATGTGTGGTCCTTAGAGTCCAAGGTCTTAAAATGCTCCCTAAGCAATGACTCAGCTCATATCCCTCTCCTCTTGTTCTACTTTAATGCTACAATTTAGAGGGGGAAAGCACCAAAGTTCCATTATTTTATTCTGTCAGATTTTTTTAGTTTAATTAAAAATGTTCTTTTTTCATGATAATTTGTAATTTATAGTTCTCCTTCACTTAGAGATCTCAAGACTCTTGAATTTAGCCAAAAATTTGAGATTTTAAAAAGTTCATTGGAAGGGGTCCCTGTCCTAATTTTACATGCAAAAGTCTCTCATAAAGTCTAAATATTGATATGTTAGCTGTCGCAACGCAGGCAGATGATTTAAAACACATTGTGTGTGTTAGATACACACTTCCAAAATTCAGAAATAGTCTTTCATGTTTAAAAATGTATTTTTGAAACCAGGAGGTAATTAAAAGTCCAGAAGGTGCTCTGATATAAATTTAATAAAAGTACTTTTATTATTCAAAATTTTGTACATACTGAAATATCGAATCCATAAAGTTATTTATTTATTTATTTATTTATTTATTTGGTATTAGGGATTGAACACAGATGTGCCTTGCTACTGAGTTACATCCTCAGTTCCTCTTATTTTTTATTTTGAGACAAGATCTTGCCCATTTGCTGAGACTGGTCTCAAAATTGCAATCCTCCTGTCTTAGCCTCCTGAGTTGCTGGGATTATGGGCATGTACCACCATACCCAGCCAAATCCATTACTTTAGATTTACCAATAAGATGATAATTTATGAGGTATTATTTTTAAATTTGTGTGATTTGCTACCAGATCTCTTGGACAGAATATATATAATCAGAGCACAGAAGTTTTTTAAATTTCTTTTTTTTGTTTTTTTAAAGAGGCATTACTACAGAGGAATGTCACTGAAATATTCTCCTCAGGTTTCTTGCATAGAGATCAGTTATAACGGGAACAAGAGTATTCAGTACTCTAGTGTGCAGTTTCCTAATTCAGAATTAGATATATTTGACCCTTTCATGGGCATTCTGGATTATTTTTATATAATAAAGACTTTTATTTTATATATATATGTGTATATATATAGTGTAATATATATAGATAATACATATTTAAATAAGTCAATAAATATACAACATGGAAATTTCATTTTACTTCTATTATAAAAACAAAATATACACATAATTAAAAGAAATATTTCAAATATAAATTAATATGTGAAGTATAGAAATTTATTCCTTTGAAAAATCCTTCAAATTAGCAAAATAGCCAAATGAAAAGTTGTTGTAGCTTTCCTAGTTTACCATAGGCTCAATATCCCATACCCCTAGGCTTCCCCTAACCCAAGACTCTTCCAACAGCATTTACTGTTCCCACTTACATTCATATGACCCATATTGTGTATATCATTTTCCCTTTAGAACTCTGTGTCCTTACCTGGCCTTACAGGAAAACTGTGAATTTGCAGCCCTTTTTAGTGCGACAATAAACTGAGAGGGCAGAGAACCAGACAAGATTCCCTTCCACTCTCTTGTTTTCTACCATCCTCTCACAGAACATGAGATAGAAGTGAGCATCTCATTATTGGAAATGTTGAACTGGGCTTGATTCCCAAGTTCTCAGTTTTGTAATCCCAGAACCCATTATTATGGCATTTTTGTTTTCATTGATTATCATCTTTGTATATTATTCCATTAGCTTCTGCCAAAAAAAAATTTCAAAGAGAGATTCTTATATGGAAAAACTGAAAAAATAACACTAAGTAAAAACACTGTTCTCTTTCAAAGAGAGAATTTGCGTGTAATCTTTTCAGAACAGCCCATGGAGAATGTTACTGGAACTCAATTTGCTTCCAGATAGCACAGCATTTACACAATTATTAGCAAGCCTTTCCTTGCAAGATGATAAGTAATATTTCAGCTTAGTATTTCAGCATTTAGTCTATATGTAATTTTTTAAAACTCTGGTGAATAAGCATTCTTATCCATCAAACATTGGTTTATTCAGAAGTGGAAGTAGAGAAAAGGAAAATTCAAAAGGGAAACTGAGGCAGTGTCTTTTTAGCATTTTGTAGATAAAAAGATCCTGGCCAAGCCAAGCCCACAATTCTCTGGACTTCAAAGCAAATGCATCCCTGGAGGGAGGAAAATGCATTAGGCTGTCAAAGCCTTAAAGCATCAACCATTTACACCTACCAACTCATTCTCCCAGTTCTGAACCTAGATTTACTTGGTCACCAGTTCATTGATTATAATTTACCTTCCCATATACTTATATTTGTATCTATAGGGAAAAATACAGCAATCAGACAATATAGCCTATTATCTTGATGGACATATTTTTATTGTAAATTCATATAGCAGCATTCTGCTATAAAGAAGCATTTTAATTAATGTGGATGCTATATCAATGAGATCATTTTAAGATCATACAACTCTCAACCATATATACAGAAGAGAGTCATTTCTCATTTGTTTTGCTTATAAAATATAGTCATCCCATGCATGCTATCTCAATGCCTTCCCTATCCAACAGGAAAGAGAAGTAATGTTTGTAAGAGATAGCAGTTGGTCTAACACTGTCCTTAGAGAAATAGTTTCTTCTGCAGGTGCACCAAGTCAGTCAATAATTAGAAGTGAGGTTGAATCTCAGGTCTGACAGATGACCTTTCAACCACACTTATGTCTTTACTTGGAACCCACTCCTAGGAGCACAAGCCCTGACTGGGAGAATCACGTTCCTTTGCTGCTACAGAGTAAACACTGATTCTATCGGTTACTTCTAAACAAATCTAAACCCAAATCTCATGCCCAGGAAGGGTGTCCACAAGCTGTTATGCTATTCTGATATATAAAAATAACTTGTCTGATGATTTAGCTATGCTGTTTGTAAAATTTTTTGAGTCTGTTTTTTAAAATTAATGGCAACACCAAGACTTTTCTTTTTTCATGTGAATATTAAGAATCAACTGTGCATTCCTTATCTTAGAATTTGAAAAGCCAAAATTTAAAAAATAGTTATTCTATCAAACAGTTTCATAATTTTCTTTTGTGTCTACTCTTATTCCTTTGTTTGGCCTGGAAATATAACTAGTTATATTATAATATAACTGAGCCCAGTTTACTTATTACATTTTTTAATTTGACTACAGTTTTGTTTCCAATTAAGAAATTGGAATATAAATAATATGTTTATATTATTTAACTATAACTAATTAGAGAAAGGTCTTAAACCTATTTAATTAGAGCCAGTAGGAGAGGAGTGAGAACACCCCTGATTGGAAGTTTGGTGATACACAGGTGAAGTAGTTTGGATTTGGACCATGCACATTCAGTGTCAGAAATATTATATTTCACGTTATGGAGATAGAAAGTTCTAGAGATTACTTTTTCATTTAAAACAAAAATGAGCATCAAACGACAATTATTAGGTCACTTTGGTTTAATAGGTCATCCTGAACATCTTCAGGAAAATTATTTTACCTAAACTAATACACACATTAGAACCTTTTCTTTAAGAAAAGATCATCATCATAGATTAAAATTGTATGGCCTATATCAGAAACTTGTTCCAGGGTTTAGCATCCCTCTACTCTGCAGAAATTCTTCCTAACATATAATTCAAGTCCAATCCTACATCTCCCATATCTTCTGCAAGTCACGTAATACTAGATCATTTTGATTATTCTTAATTTCTCGTCCTTTTAATGTTGGGTGTGAATCTATGTTCTTTTCACTTTCTCCCAGGCCTCCAGGTTTCCTCCAGTCTAGCAGTTCTCAGAGTACCCTCTGTGTTGCTGACAGCATCATGTTGTCAGTTGTTAGTATTATTTCTTTTGAGTATAAGAACCAAAGGATGAGGACCTGGGGTATGGCTGAGTGACAGAGTGCTTGCCTGACCTGTGGAAGGCCCTGGGTTCCATATCTAGCAACACACACACACACACTCACACACACACATGCACAAAAGGTACAACCAAAGGGCATTACTGTTCTCATTAGGGCTCTGATGTTTTTATGATAGAATCCCCAAACAGCTTTTTAAAAATTCCTTTAGGAAACAAAGTATTCATTAAAAACAAAAGGAAAAAAAAGAGGGCTGTCTCAGGGAAAGCTTAGAAAAGTTTATGCTGAAATTTTAAAGAAGAAGGTAAGCAGTTTCCTCTCTTGAATGCTGCTTTTAATGGAGACAGGAAGATGAACCAAATGACCTCTTGATGACCCCCAGCTCTTCAGTTTTGTGATAATCTTAGTTTCTGGTATCTCATTTTACCAAACACTAAAATCTAATCTGCTCTAAAATATGAGAGTGTTTAACACATGAAAACCTTCTAATGGAGGGAGATTCTGCTTGTTTTCTCAGAAGTAATTCTCTGAACAACTGCTTACATTTATTTTGAGGAAGCCCATTTAAAACATTAAATGCAAAGAAATTCATAAAAGAAAAATTAGCAGATGTATTACACAAGGATACGCAATCTTTCCTTGAATTCCTGAACTCTTGCCTTCATTACTCTGCATTAGAAATAGGCATGCTTAAAGGATTCACAAACTCTGATTTTTAGACCCCAAATCGTTCTTGCTTTCTACACTGGGATTGTTTCTAAGTGGTGAAGATTCATTAACCATCTGTGGACATTTTACATCCTAATGAGGTTACCTTCTGAGAAGGGTTGCCATAGAGCAAATTGCATCTGACCAGGCTGCCTGGCAAAGATTAGCAGTAGTTAGATTAAGCAGTCCTTGAGCTTGCTGTTTAATCCATCAGTACTGGTTTTGTGCACAAAGCCAACAATGATACTTAGGAGCACAACACTTAGGTTATTAGTTTTCAATACTTTGGACCAGCTATTTTTGAATCAATGAAAAACTTCATAAATAATTTCTAAAAATATAAAATGAATAGTAAAAGTCTTATGGGTCAGATTGATGATCTGCTTGACTAAGTTCAAGTGCTAATATTATTAATAGGTATATCATTGCTACTAATGAGAATGGGTTAACAACATTCCATAAAAACTAGCTACCCTGAGCTAATTTCTGGAAAAGCTTTACATGTATTATTTTATTGAATTATTATAACAGTTCTCTGAAGTTTAACCAAAATAAAACTGATGAATTATGCATATATTCTGGGATGCTTTTTTCTGATATTGACTTTGACTGTCCACGAATATTTTCCACAATGAGTTGTTCAGTGTTCAGTTGATTATTTTTTGTTGTTGTTTAGTCCAACTGCACTTTGGATGATATAGAATAAACACAGAAAGCCATAGCATTAATCTTGGACTGTAAAAGCCCTATTTGTATCGTGACACAAATATAAATGTAAAGCAAGCAGAAAAAGTGCCATATAAGCTCTTTTCTGAACTTGGTATTGTTAGAAAATATTTAACTCTTATGTTGTTTAGTGACTTTCCTGTTGTGTGTAGCATAAGTGAAAAAAGAATTATTCTAGGGTCAAAAATGATTCTGAAGTTTCATAGTAAGTTAGTTTTATTTTAAAAATGTATTAGTTTGATAAGCAAATGAGCAGCATTGAACTTGATGTAATTACCAAGAACCATGAAATCAAGAGTTAATATTCAATACATTGATGTGGCTGCTTCACTGTAGTATGCTAATTTTGAGTCCTTTGGGTATAAACCGAGGAGTGGAATAACTGGGTCAAAAAGTGGGTCCATTCCAAGTTTTCTGAGGAATCTCCACACTGCTTTCCAGAGTGGCTGCACCAATTTGCAACTCCACCAGCAATATACAGTTGTGCCTTTTCCCCCACATCCATGCCAACTTCTATTATTATTTGTGTTCTTGATAATAGCCATTCTAATTGGAGTAAGATGAAATCTTAGAGTTGTTTTAATTTGCAAAGCAGCTCAATTCACAATAGCTAGATTGTGAAACCAACCTAGATGCCCTTCAACAGATGAATAGATAAAGAAACTGTGATATATATACATGGTGGAATAATATTCAGTCATAAAGAAGAATAATATTATGGTATTTGCAGATAAATGGATGGAAATGGAGAATATCATGCTAAGTGAAATAAGCCAAGCCCAAAAAACCAAAGGTTGAATGTTGTCCCTGATAAGTGGATGATGATACATAATGGGGGTGGGGGGTGGGAGTAAGAGAAGAATGGAGGAACTTTAGATTACATAGAGGGAAATGAGAGGGAAGAGGGGGCTGGGGTATGAAAGAAGGTGGAATGAGACAGACATCACTACCCTATGTACATGTATGATTACACAAATGGTATGAATCCACATCATGCACAACCATAGAAATGAAAAGTTGTACCCCATTTGTGTACAATGAATCAAAATGCAGACTGTAAAAATAAAAAGCAAAAAAATAAAAAACAATGAATCACACAAAAATTCAATACAGACTCAAATTGTATCAATCATCAAATATTTGATATAAGGTACTAAAAAGGAAAAATACTTGATAACATTAATATACTTGTCTCTTAAATAAATACATGATTTATGGGTGGAATAGTGAGTCTACATACTCAAAGATAGGATTTGTTTATGTTGAATATAAGTTGTGCCTATCACTCACATATGCCTACCACTACCTGAGCCCCAGTGTATTCAAACTTAGAAAGTATTTTATGTAATAAGTATAATCAGAATAGAACAACCTCTGTGTTTGTGGTGTGTGTGTGTGTGTGTGTGAGAGAGAGAGAGAGAGAGAGAGAGAGAGAGAGAGAGAGAGAGAAAGCACTGAGAAACAGGTTGATATTGACTACTACAGGCAAACCATCACTGATCATTATTATATTCTGCTAAGTGAGAGACAACATTGGATGATCCATACCCTGGATGATCCCTCAGCCAGGTACAGTTGAGACTACCCTGGAAACTCAATTTCATGTGATGTTTTTACCCAGTTGGTCTGGTATATATCAATCGAGCAGTTGTCCCACTTTGCTCGTTCTTTCCTAGTTGACATCAAAACTAAGATGGGTTGATACTCTGGAAGTCCTTTAGCCCTCCGGGTGTTCACCTTAGGATGGGGAGCAGAACTGTAAAGTCTCTATAATTCTATTTCCCCAATTCCTAAAAGCACAGCATAAAAGTCAGCCTAAAAGCTAAGTAATACCATTGAGCAATAAATGGTTAGTAGTAACTCTAGAACTAAAGACTCTCCAGGTTGAAAGGGACCTCAGAGGTCATGAATAATGATCCTACACACTCCCCTGACGTAGGTAGTGATGCTGACACAACAGAAATGATGGAGATCTCTTGGTCTCCCAAGATAGAAAATCCTCAAA
Source organism: Glaucomys volans (assembly GCA_020662805.1). NCBI lineage: Eukaryota > Metazoa > Chordata > Mammalia > Rodentia > Sciuridae > Glaucomys > Glaucomys volans. The sequence continues at coordinate 132,112 of JAJEJO010003415.1, forward strand.
TTGAGGCATAATGTGTCTCTGTAAATTCCACTGACTGGTCCTAGATATCAGCTTTGGGGCTAAGGAAATGTTGGCTTCTTCTATAGTGCATGATAAGCTCCTTTCTGATGCTTCCTCACTGCCTCTGTCTTCCTTCCTTCAACATGCTAGTTACTGTCCTCCAAACATTGATTTTTTTGATGCTTGGAAAACCCAGGGAACAGTCTGACAAGCACAGGAAAAAACACACTTAGCAATAGCCTCATTTCAACGTCTTCATCTCAACACCAAAGTTGTTTTTGTGGCAATTACATTAGAGTGGCACCTGAAATTACTAAGTGCTTCTCAAAATTTCTAATCCAAATCATAGTTGCCCTATTCTGTAGGTGCATGGTTGGAAAATAGGATTTTTGTTTTATCCTCCGTAGTAGACTTCACATTGATCTCCATCATCATTACCTTATTACAGTTTTGTTCATTGATAGGTAGGGCTTGAGAAATCACCCCCCACCTCCCCTTTTGAAACTCAGGTCCACATTTGCCAGTCCTGTGCTGGTGTGTACCTCTCCTGCTTCCTGCAGTTCCTCAAAGGCAATCAGCAGTGGCCCAGTAGGCTTCCTTTTCAGCGGGGACCACAGTTTGTTCATTGCCTCAGCACTATGTCCGGAACTAAAGAGGCATCCTGCTATTTTTAAGAATCAAAACATTTAAAACTTGGTTTTTTTTTGTTTTGTTTTTTTTTTGATGGCTGTTTTCCTAGTTTAAAACTTTGAAATAGGAATCATACATGACTGGAGACAAAATTTCTTTGTATACTACATTGGAATTTTGAATTGAACAAAGGAACACCCTTTCATCTGACCACATGCCACGCCCACTTAGCACCCTGCCAAATGATCTTCCTGTGGTTTTAAGGGATGTTCTCTGTGTTTCCAGATAGATTATTTGCATCTCTTCAGAGAAACTTTGAGCACCAGGTTTCCTGTGGAGGCTCAGAGAGAGCTATATTTGAATTGCTTGGTGGAAAGGAAGGAGAGGAAAGCGTGGGCTTTGAACAAAATAAGAAGGCAGAGCAGGGGTTCAGAGGAGTAGAGGCTTTGGTCCTTAAAAGCTTCCACCCTTCTCTAAAGACTGGAGTCCTTCTGCTCCCCTATTTTTCTACAGAGCCAAACTCTCTTAGAACCTGATCCCTTTTCCGTGAGCACAGCATAATCAGCACTTCTTCCTGCATCAGCCTCCTTAGTGGAGTCTAGGCCAGAAGGACAGAAGGATGTTGCGGGAACAACTTCCAAAGACACGGGAAGTGCTGGTGAGCAAATCTCACATTTAATAAAATCCTGGTAATTAATTGAGATCAATCAAAATGACCACAGAAATACCAACATTGTCTCTTTGCCTCAGGATGACAGTCATTTCTAAAGAGTGAAAAATGGGTATCCACAGACAGCTCCCACCATCTATAGTCCTTCAAGGCATTTACAGCATGAGACATCCACTTACACTCTTTATTCATCTTCTCTTCCCACAGTGATCTGTCATTTCCATTCTAATCATTCTCTCCTTGACACAAAGAAACTTTAAATTTCACAGTTCTTTCTCTTTCCTCAGTCATCAGTGTTACTGTCATCTCTACATCTCAAGTGTATCTTTTGGAGGGAACACAAACTAAAATTTATGTGTATCCTAAATTTTTTTGTAAATTGGTCTCAGATTTTATGAAGATACTTAAAATTATTATTCCTCTTCCCTTGCCTGGACCATTAATCTTCACCTGGTTTTTCGCAAGGCCAATGCTTCCACCTGGACCTCTGGTCAAGACTCAGAGCCTCCTCAAGAGGACTTCCTTGATCACTTTGTCAGAAACAACCATCCTGCATCAGTCCCTTGCCTGCTACCCTGCTTTATTTTTCTTAAAAATAATTCTTATTATCTGCAATTAAAGCCATGCCATATGTACTGTATTTCTTTCCACTAGAATATAAATCCTTTAGGAACAAGGACTTCATCTTGTTCATACTTTCAGTCCCTGAAACCGGGCTGCTATATAGAAGTTTCTTAAGAAACAACTCAGTGAATGAAGGAAAAATAGAGGGTTTAAAGCAGAGATGCACCAGGACTGGAAAGGTCACATAATTATAACAGTGGTTTCTTCTTTATAGTTTCCAGTTAGCTTTCACCTCAGAATTATGTGCAAGTATGTGTTGGTCAGCTCTTTGTTGCCATGACCAAAGTACTCAGCAAGAACAAGTTAGAGTAGGAAAAGCTCATGGTTTCAGAGGATTTACTTCATGGTAGACTGGCTCCATTGCTTTGGGCCTGAAGTGAGGTAGAACATTGTGGTGGGAGGGCATAGCTTAGAGAAGCTTCTCAGCTCATGGCACCTTGGAAGCACAGACAGAGACAGGGCAGAGGAGAGAAGGGCCAGAGATAAGATATAGTGTCCAAGGGCATGTTCCCCGTGACCAACTTCCTTCAGCCATGCCCCACCTGTCCGCAGTTTTCTCCTCCTCCCAGTAGTCCATTTGAATTATTAAATGATCAAATGGATTAATCCATTGATGAGGTTAGGGCTCTCCTGATTCAATCACTTTCCCAAAGACCCATTTCTGAGCATTGCTGCACTGGGGCCCAAGGCTTTAACACGTGAGCTTTTGGGGAACATTCCAAATCCAAGCCATAACAAACTAGAACTCATTTGGTTTAATGTAGCAGTTAGACTATAATTAGAATAGCTTTGATCATCTAAAAATCACTATATAGACAACTTAAAAAGATAAAGTTGAAAAGAAATTGTTCATAATCCTACTACCAGAGAAAACTAAGTATTAAGTGGTTTTTTTTTTTTTTTGGTACGTCTAGAATTTTTGCAAACGATCTTTTCAAGGCATTTTCTCTTTCAAATTCTTAAGCTGTAGAATTCTTCTAATCTGTTCCCTGAACTTTTAAAAATCTGTTTCCATAAATTTGCCATATTTGTCTGATTTTAAGTCACAGTTCTAAAAACTATATATTTATTGTTTCTGGAAGAATACTGTTGCTTCTGCATGACCAACCAGTTCCCCCTTAGGAGTCAGAATTCAATTTTTTTGAGTATCAGTTCCCCCTTTCATTTCCTCAGACTTTTGGATGATGAAATTGCCAACAAGACAAGTCAGTGACCTATCAGATGTCCTGAGTTAAGCTGCAAATGAATTCCAGGATAGATGGATAGAGGCCTCCATCATAGAATACATGTCTCATTTAGGCTTCTGACTTTTTTCCATCACTATGCATATACTGTGTGAAGTAAGGTAATGGGAAAGTCTGCAATACCTCCCAATCATTCACTCAATAGTTAATAATTAAAGACCTATTTTGTTCCACACACTGAGGCATGTGAGATGCCAAACTGGAAACAGAGAGCACACTACTCAGGAGAAGCACCCCTGTTAATTTTCTTACAAGTATTTTTTATTGGGCATCTTCTACATACCAGGCACTGTGCTAGGCACATGAGCAGAAAGACATCATCCTGTCAATAATACAGGTGCCCTTGGACTTAAATCTAAATGTACTGCCTATTAACTCAAAATGCTGAGTCATTTTCTTTATAAACTAAGGATAATAACACTCACCTCAAAGAAGATTAAATGGAGAATATTAAATCATTCAAAATACTGGTAATACATAGATGGGCAAAATAAATTCTCTATTCTTGAGAGATTTTTGACGTCTAGTAGATTATAAACATAAAAGTTAATTGTTTCCATAACACTTATTGAATACAAGTAAATAATAGTGTATGGCAAAATGGGATCCTCTGATTCAGATGCCACTCACCTTACCACTTTATGTCCCTATAGATCCATCATAGGTTGAAAATATCATTTAACAAACACCTAACCTGCCAAGCATGATAGCCTTGCGACACAGTGCACTATAGAGCGTGGTTGTTTACCCTCATGGTCATGTGACTGACTGGAAAGGTTTGTTGCCATTACCAAGCAACATGATGCAATACTGTGCCACATATCACCAGCTCTAGCCAAAACTCCAAATTCAAAGTACAGTTTCTATTACAAGTTTATCCCTTCCACACCATTCTAAAGTCAGAAAATCAAAGCATCCTACGTTAATCCTTTGTAAATTGGGGACTATTCATACTATATATGAGATGTTCTCAAACCATCTCTGCTGAATGATGTTTTCTTTACACACCTACAACCCCTAACATAGCATCTGTTGAGCAATGACATCCTCAATACATGGTTGAACTGATAGTTATTCACTTTTCCCCAATATCACCCCAGGTCATTACATTTTTCTCCTCGAGGCAGAATATGTACTTCTAGAAACTTCATTTTGTTACCAGTCAGTCCAGCTCAGCGTTTTACCACTCAAGCATGGGTTCTTTTGCCTGATTTGCAATACCATCCAAAGGAGGCTTTATTAGGAATTATGCTTTGGCACAAGGGAGACAGTGTGTGGATGAGTTCCCAGACTGGTTTCTCAACAAAGCAAGGAGTAAAAACTTTAAGATAGTCTGACAGAGCTCATGCAAGTGTATGGAAGCTGTTGGACAAGGCTCAGGATCTCTGCATCTTTGTTCTGTATGGTGATGTGCTCATGTGTGCTGGATCTGTTTGCTTGTGGAGGTGCTCACTATCGCCATCCTAAATGGTCAGACCTGGGAATTCAGTGCATGCAGAGGCTGCAAAAAAAAAGAAAAAAAATCCCTCTACAAGCTTTATGGGTCTATCCTGTTTCTTGTTAAAGATTGAAAACATGGTTGGGAAATTGGGCCTTTCTTAATCTGTCTCAATTTTAGCATTTAATTTTTTTAAGATTCTAGGAATGGGTGAATAGACTATTATCTGTAGACAAATTAGAATTGCAGTAAATAATTATCCCTACTTTTTAAAATTTTTTAATAAAGAAGGTTGAACTTGGATCCACCATGTAAAAATCAAAAGTTGATCTTTTCTCCACACTTGAAGTTAGTGAAGTTTCTTTGCCAGGAAATAAGTAACAGTCTGGCAACTCTGGAAATGTTTGCATATTTTCCTCTGTACAAACTGACTTCAAAAAGAAAGATGGAAGGAGTTGGGGTTTCTGTTTTCTGGGGCATTGGAAGCTAAAAGCTGAAGTATAAACAGTGACTAACACATTAGTCATAGTAAGCAGCTGTTTCCTAATAGAACAAGAAATAACATGTTTAAAATGCCGCAGGAAAATTAGGATAGACAAAATAAAGAACATTTTAGCTAGGAGAGTGATTCTTAGTTAGATGACCCTAGAAAAGCATGCAGCTGGAAGATTTTTTTACTGTTATACAGCCATCCACGAAATTTCTTTAATTACTTTTTAATTGTCTTTTTTAATAAAAATCGAATGGGGGATGAGATGATTTTCCAAGCTCTCAAATTTCTAGAAGCTTGAGAGACTTTGCTTATTTTTCCATATGTCCCCTAGAGGGCAGTAGTGGCCCAAAACACAGGCAAGGGTTTATGATTGGTCTCCTCTCCTCTCTGGTGCCAACTTTCCCTCCAGACCCTTTACTCACAAATCCAGCTTTCTATAAAGAAGTTGACAGTAACATGTTCATTTCTAGAAAAACTATTAAATAGTAGAAAACAACATAACTTGAGTTTAATTTTTACAAAGATTGAAAAAAAAATCATTGTTTATCTTTTATGTTTGTTACTTATACACACATAGCCTCAATGGTCCTTTTATATATTTTTTGTGCATTTTGAGGGTAGAGAGTAGCATGAGAAAAGATGGCAAGATGTGTCAAGACAAAGAAATAAAGGCTATTTTTTCTTTAGTTGGAAATTGAAACAATCCATAAATATTACCAAGGGCCTGTTCATTCCTTCACGCACTTGGGAGTTGTGTAAGAACCATTGTATTAAATACTACATTTGTTAATGTGTGGAACAAAGAAACTACTTCAGGGAGCTTACAGTTTAAAAATGATACTAAATGACTTGATATAGAGAAGGATGACAGGAAGGTACTCAGCTTGGGAATTTGGATAAAAATGTAACAAAAATATTTTTTGCTCCTTTCAAAGCAAATTTCTTTTGGAGAATCTCTGGTTTGAAATCTTTTTCTTGTTCCAGTGGAACACATGACTTCATATTTAAAAGGTGAGGATGAACCACAGGAAGCTTCCTAGATAGACAAAAGAAGAGCCCAAGTACACACTTTTCTAGTGCTGAGGTTTTTTCTTTTAGTTAATGTTGCTCTTTAAATATTTTATTCTGCTCAGACATTTTTATGCAAAGCATGCAACTTTCAAAACAGCCTTAATGCAAGGTTGCTATAAAAGCCTCCTATAATACCTGTGAATTCTTGTTCCGGGATCTCTCGTATTGTATTTGAACTATTTGCTGATTAAGCTTCTTTATTCATTTCTCATCTTGTGAAATTGGGAGCAAGATCCAAACATCGAGTATGCAAAGTAAAAGATTAATGATGTCAGAATTATAATTCAGTCAATATTTGCTGAGCCACTTGGGTTTATGTATGGAGCAGAGAGCAATGAAAACTATCTACTCATACATCAGTGAGTGGTTTTAAGAACATCCCTGCCATAACTTTTGGTCAAACCAAATGGTGTGGTTTGTCTATGTGATCACTTTTTTTTTTTTTTTTTTTTGGAACCAGGGATTGAACTCAGGGGCACTCGGCCACTGAGCCACATCCCCAGCCCTATTTTGTGTATTATTTGGAGACTGGGTCTCACTGAGTTGCTTAGCGCCTTGCCCTTGCTGAGGCTGGCTTTGAACTCAAAATCCTCCTGCCTCAGTCTCCCAGGCCGCTGGGATTATAGGCATGCGCCACCGCACCTGACTGTGGTCACTTTTTTATTCTTCTTGTTTTTAGCTGGAAATTATATATTTGCAATACTTCCTGGGAGAATTCTGCCATAACTTCTGTAGTCATGGTCTACATTACAATCAAAACTTTATTTAGATGTTAGAAAATGGACATTCACTCCAAACAACATGGGTGCTTGATTGGGAGTGATATTTTTGCTGAAATACATCAAAACTAGTGGATATTGTAAGTGGAATTGCTTTGAAGAATAAAAGGATTAGAATTATAGTATTGTCATGTAGAAGTTATGCTTATGTAACCAAAACTGACTCAGGAAGGAGACAAAATTGTTACAACTGGACCAGGAACATAGCATTTTTAAAATTCTTTCTACTTGCCCAGAATTGGCCTGTCCAGCTGTTATTTTCAGGGTTGTAGTACATCATTTTGAGACTACCAAAATACAGAAGCTTTGAAGTACTTCTCAAATGGAGAACATTTTTAGAGGAAAACAGAAAAATATAACTGATTTTTTTTTTTTTTTTTTTTTTTTTTTTGGTACTAGGAATTGAACTCTAGAGTGCTTTAGGAAAAAAAAAAGTGTTTTGCCACTGAGCTATTACCCTAGCCCTTTTTTATTTTTTTATTTTTTTGTTTAAGATAGGTCTCACTAAATTGCCCAGGCTGACCTTGAACATATAACCCTCCTGCCTCAGCCTCCAGAGTCACTGGGATTACAGATGTGCACAACCACACCTGGCTTGTATATATATTTACTTTATGTGGGAAAAATTACTATGCAATTTGCTTTTTCCTGAGATGTGGAAATTTCCCCTAAAAAAAATAATGTTTTTTATTATAAGGAACATATTTGTAAACTGCATACAGTCAATTTGGACTTTATAAATACCCCTGGCTTTATTTTGCATTTACAGTTTAAGATGAGATGAGCCTACTAATGGCTATTGTTAAATCATCAATCCTCCTTCCTCTGTCATTTCTATGCACTTATATTAAAGCAGAAAATATAGTTATTGTGCATATTTTAATACATTATCTTTGCTAGAAAAGTCTTTTTTTCCACTGGGAAGGGTTTTATTTAAAGTCCCAGATAACCAAATGATTTTAATTTTGGTTCCAACAAAGAACTGTGGATTGCTGACTGCATGTAAGCTTTATAACCAGACATTTTTTAACTTGTGGCTCAATTTGATAATTTGCACTCACAACAGTCCTACCATTAGATCTCAGGTACACTAATGACCAATTTCTTTAAAACATAAATACTCACTATATTTAATAGCATTGCAAGAACATATTAATAGAATAATTACCTATTTTGCTTAGAATTTATAGCTTGTAAAAGCACTTTCACATCTATAACTATGCAATTTTACCTCATGGTAATCCTAGGGAGGTGTGGTTAAGTCCATCTCTCAGAATCCAAGAGCCTGGGGGGAGTTTCCCAAGGTCACATAATCTGAAAATTGCTAAACTCATTGCCAGGCAAGCTTTCTTATTCTGAGTCTAGATCTATGTGACAATGTAGAAAGGCTGTAGTGTAATGACACTGTTGTAGTCATTTTATTATACATGGCAGCCTACTTATATGATAACGTGAAATAGTCACAATGGTGCTATTATTGTGCATCAGACAATGCATTCAATGCACAGGTGTCATTTACCCCATTTTTAGAAAGGAGAAAATGGAGCCTCAGCAAGTCTACATAATGTGTCCAGAGTCTTACAGCCAGTAAGCAGTGGAGGCAGGGTTCTGATCCAAGCATGTGCAGCTCTAGAAGCACACTCCCTGCCCAGAAAGGCACTTTCTCTCCAATGCCACAATTAATCTTGACTAGATTTTCCTCCTCTAATTATTCTATTTTAAAACCCTATTGGGCATTTCTATGCTTATTTTATCTTGCTGTGATATGGGTTTATTAAATGCAAGGTTTTCTACATGTTCTCTTTGATGCAATTATGGGCTCTCTGTTCTGAGTATAATTTGCATGGTATGCCACAGTTCCTCGAACATCAACAGAGGACCAACTGAAGTCACCCATGAAGCACCAGGGCCCTTTGAGAATGACAACCCTACACCCCCTTACTTGAGTTGATTGATAGGTTGGATGGAAAAGAGGGGCTGGATGATTCTCTGAGTACAGAACAGTGTTGGTGACTCCTCTACGCACCTCCCAAACCCAAGTCAATAAACACTTAAGGAAAAGGTAAAGAAGATAAGAGTTTGAAAAAGACCTTGATCCTGCTGTAATGGTGGTGATAGAGCATCTTCCCGGAGTGATGATGACTAGCTCAAGAATATTCAAGGGAATGGGAGGGGATAGGCATGGAGGAGCCACTAAGAAATAACATCCGCTGGCACCAAACCAGTAACCAAGCTGCCAGTACTCCCCAGAAAGCCACAGAAAATGCAATCCAATTGTAATCATTACAACTTCTTTATAATTTGAACTATGATGGTCCATAAATAAGAAAACACCAGATAGATAAGAACATGATCCAAAAGGAATATTATTTAAACCCTTCTCATGAATATTTCCAGTGTAAACATCCAGTGTCCAATCAAATAGTTCAAATTCTCGGGTACTATGAATATGACTTCTGAAAAAAAAACTCAGTCATTTATTTGATTCAATATATTATGATATTCATGGATATTATTAAATTTCCAGTTCGTGTGAGTACCTTATTTACAACTGGCAAAAACCATGTTTGACTAAAGACATCAGACTCTGTTATAGTACTTACGTAAGCATATGATTTGATTAAATTCAACAGCACAATCAATAGGGGGTTCTGGTTGTCACATTAATTGCATTCTATGGAAATTCTATGGAAGCATCATTTAATTAGGTTTTTCACTTAGTACTTATCAGAGTATAAGAAATGCCATCATAGCTTTTTGCACATGGTAATGAAATCATTGGTACATTACCAAGATTAAATCACACAAGAATGTCTACCCTTCTGCTTTCCTTCCTGCTAAAATTATCAAGTGTCTTACAGTACCACCTGTGAGGATATGCAAGAAAGGCAGAATTTCAAAGCTTTCCACACCTACCAATCTCCATGTCAGAACAGATTGGAATTTCTAGTCTCATGTTTATCATCATGGCATTTTAGAGCCTAATAGTTGGTTCTTAAAAACATTAATACATCTCTATAATGAGTGTTCAATACGTGTAGTGAATATGTTAATCTTCCACTCATTTACTCATGAAGTCTTCAAAGAACTCGTTCAAATTTCTTGCCATTGTAAAGATATGGAAACTGAGGCACGGGCTACGCAGATAGTAGAGGACAGACCAGGATTAAACCAATCCCAGCTCATTTCCAGTCTCATCTTATATAATTCACTTAGCATATAGTTGCTGAAACAGACCCAGAGAAGGAAACTATCTTTCTAAAGTGCAGGTAAATGGAAAGTGACAGAGACAACGCTAGCACTGCTTCCTGATATCCACCTGTTATCTTAATTGCCATGAGCAGTCACTATAGGTCTGAGCTATTCAACTATATTTTTTTCAATTTTGTTTCGGCATACAGCAGCCAGACAGACATGTGAGCAATATCCATTAGCACTATTGCCTGCAATGTGTAGAGCAATCACGTTTTTAATGGACTCTGTGTCAGAGTCCTAGCTTGTCTGCATAGCTTTTAAAGTGATCTGGAGTAAATCTATTGCTCTGTTGGCAATCAGCATTTGGCATTGTTCCTCAAATGGCAGACTTATATATCTGTGGATTTTGCTTTCTCCCACATCTCTGGAAACTTTTCCCAGAGGATACCATACTCTAAATCCCTATTCCAAGAACAAGGACCGTGAGTGTTTTATAAAAAGCCTTCTACTCTAAACAGCATAGATCAGGCATGCCTTTCTCAGGCTTTAAATGCTCATGTAAGCATTTTTATCATAAATGGGTATTGGATTTCATCAGTTTCTTATCAATATCTATTGGGATGATCATCTTGTTTTCTGTTCTATTAATGTAGTGATTTGCATTATTGATTTTTTAATGTTAAATCAACCTTGCATTCCTTACCATTTAATCTTGCACTTAGCTATGCATTTGTACAAATTGTGCATTGTATTTTCTAATATTTTCTTAGGTTTTGTAGATCTGTATTTATGATACCCTTGTCAGGTTGTGTCATGAGTAATCTTGGCTTCATCATGATCTGGGGTGTGGACACTCTAGTGTTTACACATCTAAAAAAATCATTGGACTTAAGATGTGTAGATTTTACTGTACGTAAATTACACCCCATTTAAGTACAATTTTTTTAAAAACATTCAGATGGCTTCACCTTTCCCTTAAGTCCAACTCCCTAGCATGGCAATTAAGGTCTCTATCTGCTTAGGCAGCTAGGTAACCTTTATTACTTCACTTTGCACCATGGCCACATGAGACTACTTTTAATTCCTTGAAACTTCCATATTCTTTCATGCTGTCAGAATCTTGCCAGTACTGTTCCTAGAGGGTGAAATGGCTCTCCTCCATACCTATCTTTCTCCACTTGGGAGAATTCCCTTCATCCTTCAAAACTTAAAATAAGTGATGTTCCTTATAAGACATTTCCTGGAAGATTCTGAAGGCCTTCCCTGCCATTGGCAGAATGTATTGATCCCTTCCTGGTGCTGTCATTGAACATACACAATGCTGTGCCACATAGATGCACAGATGGACACACTGCCCATATTATCTACCTCTTCTGTTACGCTAAGTTCTTCTGAGTTTCTTCCTCATATTAGGATATCTGAGGCCCAATAATCCCCAACAGGGATACTTGGCAAATGTTTATTGAAGAATGAATACTTCTTCCAATACAGTGGGAGAAAGGGGAAGATTATAATTTGGTAAAGTTGTTACCATTTTATAAAATAAGTAAATGAATGAATAAATGTCTTCTCTAAAATAAAGGATTGGTCTAATTATGGTCTAATTGAGGTTATATATTTTTGCATAACAAATTAACCCAAAATGTGGTAGCTTAAAACAGTACCTATTTCATTTATTTGACCACAATTCTTTAACTTAGGCATGGCCTTTGGGGAACAGCTCAGTGTTCCCCAAAGGGGCACTACATAGAATCAGCTTGTGGAAGTCAGCTGGGGCTGGTAGATCCACTTCCAAGATGGCTTCACTCACCGGGCTTGCAAGCTGATACTGGCTGTCAGCTGGGATCTCACCTTAGGCTATTTGAGGCCTGGTCTATTATCCACAGGACTGTTCCATTTAGCTAGCTTAGGCTTCTCAACAAAGACAGCCCCAGTGTTGTTCAACTTCTTGAGATGTGAGTGACTTCCTTCAGGGTTTAAAAGCAGAAGCAGCCAGGCCTCCTTCTTCTTCTTTTTGTCTTCAGCATCATGATATCTGTCTTTATGTGGACAGATTTTATTTTGCCATTGTTTTCCTTATTTTTTATTGGTGCATTATAGTTGTACATAATGGTGAGATTTGTTGTTACATATTTGTACATGCACACAATATAACAAGAGAATTTGGCCAATATCATTCCTCTTTGCTTCCCCTCTTGCCTGCCCCAGTCACTTTACTCTACTCTACTGAACTCCCTTTGATTTTCAAATGATACCCCAACCCAACCTTTATTTTACTTTTTTCTCTCTAATTTCCAAATATGAAAGAAAGCATATAACCCTTGACTTTCTGTGTTTGACTTATTTTGCTTAACATAATGTTCTCAAGTTTCATCCATCTTCCTGCAAATGACATAAATTCATTCTTCTTTGTGGCTGAATAAAACTCTGTTGTATATAAATACCACATATTCTTTATTCATTCATTCACTGATGGACACCTAAGCTGGTTGCACAGTTTCCAGATCCTCTTGAGGATTGGACCCAGAACTCATGGGGCTTCTCCTCAACCACATTCTGTTCTCTTGGCTAATCAGGTCATGGGCTAGCCTTTCCAAAGAGAGACCACATAAGCACATAAATACTGGAGGCTGGGTTCTTTGAAGGCCACCAAGATAACTAAGAATGCTTCCATATTAATGCTTTCACATTAGTTTTAAAAACTAAATCATTCATATTTAAACTCCTAATCTATAATCTGTTGAAGATGTGGTTGATGAATGATATTTTGTGAGATTTCTTAAAACAATGTTGTAGAAATCCGTATCCATCCATCGATTTAATTCCAGGTTTTACCTTATAGATACAAGTATGCTTACTCCTAAAATAAAATTTACAAATTAGTTCCTCTGACTTGTGTGATACCATGGTCCCAAAACCTTTTAAAATTAAAACCTGTTTTCTTTTATAAGAGGGCTGGTTCAGAAACTTTGGGTTTCTAGAAGAAATGAGTGTTTGACATTTTTATGCTGGATAAATTTTTATAAAAAAAATTATATTATAATTATAATAATGCGCTCAAAATGAAAAAATTTCAGGATTTAAACTTACGTGTATAGAAATGGAATCAAGTTCCCTGTGATTTCTTTCGTTTGTAGATGTTTGACTATCTACCTCCTATACTTTAGCATTAGTCTTTTTCTTCCTTGTATTGTCTTTTAACCCCATGTCCTAAAATCCTGATTACTGACTTTTTAATCAGACTAACAGAGGGCTTTTTTTTTTATCTGTTCTGGCAAAGCACAGAATAGACATCCAATAAATCCTTCCATTCTCAGCAGTATTGTATAGTGATTGTGAATTTGAGTTTGACTTTAGAATTGGAATTTTAATCCTTGAGCACCCCTTTCTAGGGCTGTGATCTTGCACAAGTGACTTAACCTCTTCTTACCTCTCAGTCTGCCTATCTGTATAGGTTAATCAGTTTTTTGTTGCTGTGATAAAATACCTGGGGGGGGGGGAACTTAAAGGAAAAATTCATGTTGGCTTATGGCTTAAAAGGTTTCAGTCCAAGTCAAGTGGCTCCATTGCCTAGGGCCTGTTGTGAGAAAGAGCATTATGGTAGAAGGTTATGGCAGAGCAAAACTGCTCACCTCATGGTGACTGGGAAGCAGAAAGAGAGAGCAAGAACAAGGAAGGGACCTGAGATAAGATGCATACCCTTCTAGAGCATGCCACCCCCTACTCTGTGACCTACTTCTTCCACTAGGCCTCACTGCCCACAGTTTCCACCACCTCCCAGTAATGCCATCAATATGAACCCCTCAATGGATTAATCCATTAATGAGGTCAGAACCTTCATGATCCTAGCACTTTTCTACCTCTGAAATTCCACCTTGAACATTGCTGCATTGGGGAACAAACCTTCAACACTTGAGTCTTCGGGGAAACTTCATATTCCAAACCATAACACTGTCCAATGGGAATGATCACTGCCTCACAAAATTGCCAAGAGGATTAACTGAGACAAAGCACTCAACAGTGACTGCTAAAGAGTGAGCATTCAAAAAGAATTGTTATTATTACTGTTGAAACAAATATTATGTATAGTCTTTCATTTATTCAGAAATGGGTCACTAAATGACACATCAACCCAAAGTTTTGGTTTCTCCCTTCTATTCACTTGGGTCTGCCTTTTAGCATTTTAAATATTGTTTTAGTATTTGATTAAAGTTGTTGGTTCTGAGGATTGGAGAGGGAGGGACTTGGATTGACTACTAAGGTTTATTGGTGGTTACACCACTGCAACCAAATTGGGAACAATTGAAATCACTCAGAGGAGTAAGTACTTCCAGCTTAGTAATAAATGAGGCCCACTGTAACACTTCCGAAGAATACCATGCGATAGTAGCAATTCAGTGTGTCAGTTGAGGAAATCAGTGACAAAAAATTAGTATAAGTTAAGCAAAATGTTTAAATGAGAAATACTTCATTAACCATGATAGTATATACTTAATGTTCATGATTGTGACTTGTACTTTCCAAGCTGCAAACAAGCTTCATGTTCCTATTTCATTTGCAATCAAACTCTGGACCCTTCTGAGTATCTGTCCCTCATTATAAACTGTAAATTTAAGCTAACAAAATGCTTTCTAACACTGAGTCAGCCATTCCTGTGCTACCCTAATAACAGTGTTTTGTAATCAGCATTGCTGGCACACACTGGACTAATTCAAATGGACGTATTTGTGCCATGTAATGATAGCTGGCAATTATCTGTCGTTTGGGGTAACCAGGACAGATAATCTTTGAATAATTGACCACAGTGACCCATATGTCCTCCCAATCAGAAGAAAGCACCCTTGCCATTACATGTTTGTCATGAATGATCCATGCTGTATGCTACTTATATGACTTATTCTGATGCTCACCAAGTGTGTTCCATGGAACACTATGAATTGATGATAGATATTTTAAGACAACAAAGAAGATCGCCCTTGTCAAACAAGTACAGGCAGCTCATCTAGACCATTTCCTTCTTATAAATGCATAATTTATTTTTACATATAAATGCCCTGAGAAGTCTTACAATAAAATAAAACTTTCTTTAAGAAAGGGTAACTTGACCATTTGTTTAAAACATAAAGGGCTATTCCCATTAGACTTTTACTCAGGGTCATTCCATAGAACATATTTTGGGAATTGCGGCTTGACTAATTCATCTTACCTGTTTCTATTTATTATTAAATTAATTGTGTAATTAAAAATTATTTTGTCTTCTTTCCTTCCATTCAATTTTCTTTCCTCTTCATTTGCCCTTTCCAATTTAAGTAGATTGTCAGATTTAGCAAACGAAAATACAAGACATAGTTGACATTTAAATTTTAGACAGTGAATAATTTTTTCATAGAAATATGTACCAAATATTGCATGGAATATTTGAATATAATTGAGTGCCTTCTATTTTATCTGGCACTGCACCAAATCAATTGATCCATCTATAAGTAATTAATGAAACTGTCACCTTAATTTAGTAATAAGTACAAGGGAATAAGTAATTCAATGCTTATTGAATAAGTTTAAAGTGTCTCAATAATAAAAGTGTGAAACACATTTTGAGACCACTCTGTCTTGTGTGTTTCTAAAATTATTTCAAAATGAATAGTGTAGCCAGGTGTGGTGGTGCACGCCCATAATTCCAGCTATTTGGGACACTGAGGCAAGAAGATCAGAAGTTGGAGGCCAATCTGGGCAACTTAATGAGACTGTCTCAAAATAAAAAATAAAAAGGCCTGGAGATGTAGCTCACCTACATTCGGGGGTGTAGAGCACCCCCGAATTCAATCCCCAGAACCTCAAAAAAAAATGTACTCACTCTGAAACTCTAAAATGTCATAAACTATATTCCAGTCTGAGCACTTTAATTTAACAGATGAGGAAACTGGGCCTTGAGAAAAGTGATGTGACTTGCCCAAGAAAATGCCCGTACAAGGAGCTGGTAACAGCCAGGCTGGTGTCTCATTATCTGACTCTCAGGCCCATGGCAAGGGCTCACCACCATGCTGTCCCTATTGTTCACTGTACTTGGTAGGGTCAAAAGAATACCAAGTCAAAAAAATGCAGTGGATAAAGTTAGCATAGTTTACCACTTAGGTTAAATCAAAATGAAGTGGAATACATTAAAATAAGTTTAATGGAATACAATGAAACAAATTTAAGGTTCAAATTAAACTGGCTATGACCTAATGCTTCTTTTAACAAGGTACTTCAGGGTCCACCGGGATCTCAGTCCCTCATTGACTTATAGTATATAAGAGTACACATTTGAAGATAATTCCAGCGTGTTTTTCATAACCTGTGTTTCTATTTATAAACGATTATCCAGGATAATGGACATCTAAAATGTTTCACGACAAGAAATATGAAGCCCAGAATTGTACACAGTACAAACAATAATACTTCAGGGAGTAATAGTTGTGATAGATTCCTTTCTACAGAAAACAGAGCTCTATAGTCACAGTACATGATACATCACCTTTCTATTAAAGAGTGATGTTATTTGGGTTAAAGTATTGAAAAACACTAAGAAAAGAGTCAATTAGGTACTTCTTGTTTCCGATGAGTGTCTCATCTGCTATCCATCTCACACAAACACTACTTTCCCCTTAGATGACATGTGACTTAGAGAAATGAGACACAAGCATGGTGTTCAACAAGGACATTTTGTTGACCAAGAATTAAGAAGAAAGAAGCATCATTTTCACACATTTCATATGTATCTAGCTTATTCCCCCAATCAACAGATATGAATATAGAAACAGCAAGAAATATTCTTTACTTGAATAAGTGGTATCCTCACTGGAAGCCTCTGTCCCTACCTTACCCATGTTGCCTGCATTTTAAAATCAGATTTTATAGCAATTTCATCTGGTACAACGGGCTGTTTTTTCTGCCTGCTTTTCCCCTCTTATCAACATGACATTGCTGGCACAGGTGAAATCATTAAAGTATGCTGTTGGTTTCATTAGGAAGTGGAATCCCTAATGACTGTATATTTTCCCAGAAATTATGTGTTCTCTTTGAGTTGGTAATAGACACCCATCCCCAGGTGTTGTCCACCTGTCAAAGACCATGAGACCCTGAAGTTATCCCCTCATGAGAATCAGTTCCCCTCAACTCTACCTCTAATCTACCTGAGGTTTTTAAAATATAAAATATTAAGAGGTATTTGACCTGTAGCAAGTGACTTAGCCTTTCTGACCCTTGTCTTTCTCATCTACAAGATGGAAATGATAGTACCTCTTCTGTAAAGTCACTGTGAGGAATTAATGAATGTAAAAGCATTTAATACCATGCCCAACACACAGTCAGTACTTACTGAATGTTAGCTTGTATTGCTACTGATTAAGAAATCTGGTGGTGATCTTGGTATTTAATCTTTGTGAAACATTTTCTTGATCTCAAAGTACTGTTTTTATGGGTGATCAATTTTGGCAGTGATTACAGTAGAACAAATGAAGGCCAGTCTTCCTTTAAAATCATAGCTTTGTCCAAAGTTATGTAGATGGCCTATATATATAAGCGATTAGAGGAAATTGTAACTAAGGAGTCCTGTAAATGTTTTATCATTTGCCATTGCACATTGAGTATCATTTATCCAAAATTCTTGGAATCAGAATTGTTTTAGATTTTGGATTTGTGGAATATCTGTAAATATTTAATGTGCTATCTTGAGGATGAATCTAAGTCTAAACACATAAATTCATTTATGTTTCATATACCTTATATACATACCCAGAAGGTAACTTTATATTTTTAAAAATTTTGTGCATGGAACAATGGTTCATAGTATGGAATTTTCTACTTGTCTCATCATGTGGGTGCTCAAAATTTTTCAGAATTTGGGGTAATTCAGATTTTCACATTAGAGATGCTCAAACTGTGTTAAAAACTATTTTTTACTATGGGCTTTACTGTGCATAATGATATCCAGCACACCACTGGTAGAGATCCAATAAAGCTTCAATGCCTCTCACCAAAACTTCAGACTCCTCTAAGGTTGATTTTGTGATGGGAAGTGAGACTTTGTCTCTGATCCCAGGGGTCACTGGTTCATGTTTACAAGCTAATGGATTGTTTACCTTCATGACGGATCCTGAAGTGCTTAACTGCTTATGTCATACAGTTAACTGCTTGTCCAAATAGGGTAGTTTAACCAAATGGTAAATTTTGGTCATGTGAAATATTAAACATAAATATTTACTCTGAAGAGTTGTGTGCATGGAGATGGATGTTGTTGAGACCTGGACAAGAAGTCAGGTTCTCTGCACATTTAGATTAGGAATGATTGTGAAAGGAGTAATGGTGCCAATTAAAGAAAAGCCTCATCATTTAGCTTTTTTTCTAGAGACTGTTAGGTCTCCTTGCAGAGCAGGAATGTTTCGAAAAGCTTGTATTCCTTTTCAAGGACTCTATATACAAGTTAGTGTACTATGTACTAAATTACTTAAGGATATTTACTTCCACAAGGTCGGAAGCCTAGGCTAAGAATTCTGGGTTAGTTGGTATTTCTGGTTCCCCCTTTGCTAACAGCAAAATGCTTTACCCTCTGGAGAAATGTCCTTTCCCCATTTTCTATATTGGGGATAATATTTCTCAAAGTTGTCATGAAGATTAATTGACATGTATTAAAGATGCTTGGTAAGAAGAAAAATGTGATAAGAATATAGGTGGAATTATTTTTCTGAAACGAGGTATGTGTGTGTGTTTGTAGTCCATATACTCTTCTAGTTTCTGCATGTAGTGTGCTCACTTCTATAGTTTGGGAAAACACAGCAGTTGCAAGTCAATAACAGAACAAAATACTCAAAGCTTTCTACCTTGCAGAATTTGTTGCAGATGCACATACACACACACACACACACACACACACACACATACAGAAAGTGGTTTCAGTCAGTATTGGGTGGGGTGAATTGTGGGAATGATGTAGTTGATATAGTTCTTCTACAATGAATGTTTGGTACTCCCAAATCAAATGATTCCCTGTGCTGACAGAGCTTTTAAATACCCTCTTAATGGGCCCATTTACACAGTATTTGCAGAACTTCACATTTTATAAGACATTTTTAGTTCACTTAGTCCTCAACAATTTTTAGAAAGTTATTATTCCTGCCCCCCTTTCACATATGGAACATTCTGGTGTGGAAAGTTTAGAAACTAGAGCAGAATAACATAGTTAATTAGTGGATAGCCCAAATACAATTGTTTTATTTATCTTTCTACTACTCTCTGCTCCCTCTAATGTTATGTTTAGGGTTTTTTCCCTTTGGTTTGGCAGGGGAGGGTTTGTTTTGTTTTGGTATTTTTTAGCTGTTTAGTAAAGAGAAACAGGTATTATATAAAATGGTTGGTCAGACAAGGCAGGCTTAAATATGCTATGACACATAATTTTAATTAGGTAAAGTTGAAGAATAGTATTAATACCTTTTGTAATATTAAGAATGACTATCATATTAGTTTGTTCCTGAAATAAATGTTCCTTTCAAATGAAGATTTTTTTTCTCGTACAGAATCATATTTTTACCTTTAAGGAGCCAAAGCTACATATTGGATGTTAGACTGTTGTGCTTTTCTCCTTTGTGGAGTTGTGATGTACATGTTTTCCAATCTGTAATGCCATACCTGAACAAAGCCAAATGGTTGACCATAATGGCTGGCTGCTACTCCTCTTGTGCAGAGCTCGACCATGGAAACACCATCTTGGTGGAAGAGGTTTTGACAGGAAGAAGAATGCAGTTAGACTTGCAGAGCTTGCAAAATCACAGTTTTATGAAACTCATCCTATCCCAACAAAAAACCTAATGACTAGATCCATACAGAAAGGACTTTATGCCAACCTTCACAAATAATTTAATATGCTATACAAAAATCCCTTTTGTCAACACATAGCCTTCATTCATTGGTGCTCAGTAAAATAGGAACTACAATGTAAAATACATTTTGCCTCCAGAGAATAAAAGGCACAGGGCTTCTAATGCTGTTAGCCTGAGAATTCATCTATAAAAAGTTTTTTTTTCCAAAAACTGCTGCTTTAAAATAAAAAAAAAATTATTAAGCAGTTTATCTTACAAACTATATCACAACCAATAGCAATACACACTGGACTACAAATCCAAGACTTGAAATCAATTTCCACTTGCAGATTTTAGGTAAAAGATGTGGCTTTCATTCGATTGTCACAGTCAAACTTAGCTCTGACTTCTTCCAGAACAGTAGGTAGAAAATAGGAGCTTCAGAGATCTCCAGAGCTGGCTTGTATGACATCTCAGTAGTCCAAACCCCATACACCTGGGCCACTCAGATTGAAGTGTTTTCACTTTTATTCAAGTGAAAGATCTGTGAAGAGACAGCTGCAGGCAAAGCCTGCCTG
The DNA here is from genome assembly GCA_020662805.1 of Glaucomys volans. Taxonomy (NCBI): domain Eukaryota; kingdom Metazoa; phylum Chordata; class Mammalia; order Rodentia; family Sciuridae; genus Glaucomys; species Glaucomys volans. The sequence continues at coordinate 152,667 of JAJEJO010003415.1, forward strand.
TGATATTTAGAACAGAAAGGGTGGATATGGGTCAGTTATTCTGTATAGTTGACATGTAAACAATATGAATGCTGGGGAAATGGCCCCAAATGGGATGTTGGGCATCACGTTGCCCCAGCAGGTCTAACTAGAAGAACCTTGGAGAAGCATTTACTTTGACAGTAGAACTAAAGTAACTGTGTACAAGATGTTTCAGGGGACCAGGGAACTCAGGAGGTCATTTTCTTTTTGATCCATCAATACTTAAGCATTGATACTTAGAAGTCCCAGAACAGTATCACTCTTCCTGTCCCTCATCATTAGCCAGCACCCAGCCCAGGCTATTAGGACCTTGATGTTCTCCACAAACCCTTTTGCAAAGATTTTGCCACTGAACTACAGCATAAGTTCACTGCCCAATCTTTGTATTGTTCTCTGGAGTTCAAGACATTTCTTTAAAAGCTATAATGTCTGCAAATGTGAGCAGCAGCATGTTGAACGTGTAACCAGCCACTTCATTTTTAGCCATAAAGTTGTTGGCTGTTAACTCTAGAAATCGCTCCAACAGCTGTTTTTCAACAGACCTTTTTTTTAACCAAACCCATCCTTGCTTTAGAAGAGTTCTTTTGGTGAGTTTATTCCCTTCAATGTCTTCAAACCCCTGTGAATACTTGTTCATGAAGTTTCCTATACCATCTAGAAATTGTCACCTAGGACAATTTCCTCCAAAAAGTCAACAACGGCATTAAATTCAGCATCCTAGATGGAGAGACGGCCAGCAGGAAGTGGTTGCCCCTTTAGATTAGGAGGGTGCTTGTTTCATAGGAGGTGGCGTCTGCACATGCGCCTGAGACGGGTCTTTGCTCCACGTGGCTGGGGTCTCAGTATCAGAGTCCGTTATAGAAGGCTGAAATGCAGGCACACAATAAACCTGAAGAAAAGACTTTCTCCTATAATTGTATGTAAGTACTTACCATACTTAATAATATTCTTGATAAAACTTACGGCAGTAGAAATGTTGAACAATAGCAATTGAATAGAAAATAGTTATCTTCTAATGCAGTACTTAAATTTACAATCCGAAAATTGTAACCCCAGAATATGTACAAAAAGTCCTAAAAATTCAACAGTAAAAATACAAACAATTCAACTGTAAAATAGGCAAAAGACATAAATACATATTTTAGCAAAGAGGAGATATATATGGCAAATAAACCCATAAAAAGATGTTCAACATGTTAGCTGTTAGGGTGATGCAAATTAAAATGGCAATAGCTTGTCCACACAACTATTAGAACCAAAATTTTGTTTAAAAAAGTGATAATACCAAATACTGATGAGGACTTGTAGATCTCTCATACATTGCTGGTGGGAATGTAAGATGGTACAGTCACTGCTCCAACAGTTTATGTAGTATGTGACTCAGCAATTGAATCCTTGGGCATTCATCTCAAAGAAAAAATTTAGGTTCACACAAAAACTATGTACAAATGTTTGCTTAAGTGTTTTTTATAATAGCAAAATCCTGGAAACTACTCAAATGTCCTTCTTTGGGTCAGTAAACTGGTATATCCATACAATAGAAATTTATTCAGCAATAAAAAGAAATGAACCTTTGAGAGATACAACATCTTGGATGAACCTCAAGGGTAGTATGTTTAGTTAAAAAAAATCAATCAAAACATTACTTACTGTATGTTCCCATTAATAGAAGTCTCAGTGATAAAACTCTAGAAATGAAGAACAGATTAATGGTTGGGGGAGGCAAATACAAGGGGGTAACAAAGGAGAATTCTTTTGTGATTATAGAACAGTTCTCTATGTAGACTGTAGATATTTTTCATCTAGTGACTGAAAAAAGTCACTCAAAAATTTTAAAATCAAATAAATAAAGGTCCATTGACAACTAAAAAAAATCTTTAAAAGTTTTAAAATCACTTTTGTGCACTACAAACATGAAAATCTTTAGACAAAATGTTGGTTTAATTACACTTTAGGTATCAATGTTTGCGTTTAAAGCAAATGTTATGATTTTATTAGCAAGCAACAATTTCAGTATACAAAGGTGTATTTTTGTGCTAATAAAAGAGCAAAGATAATGTTCATGGCTATGATTCTAGGAATTATTTGCTACTATTCCTTTTCTTTCCCTTTACAAAATACAGTCTTTAAAATTTGTTGCATTTTTTCCAATATTTCCAGAATTGGAGGTTTTATATGTAATACTTAGGGGCTACATAGCCATGAGGCAATGTCTGTCTTCCTTATCTCGCAGCCCTTGCTTGGAAGGAATTCCCAGAACAAGGACTTTTCTTCTGCCATATCTGAATTGGTGTTGATACCAGTTTATTTTCCTGAAAACTCTTCCAATCAGTTTCCCATAGATTTAGGTGCAATTCCAAAATGACTAGTTGATCTTTATACCCTTCAGAAGGAGTGTCATTAGGAAGCCTGAGAGCTTTAGTGACCCCTGGGAGGAAAAGGCAACTAGAGTCCTTATGTAGGTATCTTTCTGCTTCAGCACCTGCCTGTTACTTAAAAGAAGTCTGCCACTTAACTCTTTTTAATTTGTAACTGAGGAAATAGAAGACACTGAGGAAAGGTAGGATATTAAAAAGCAGGTTAGAGATAAAATAAGACTTTGGCACAGAATGACCCAGATGCAAATACAACTGCCAAACTTCAGGAAATTAATTTTTATGTACCTAAGTTACCTTATCTTTAAAATGGTTATGATAATAATAGCATATGCTTCCTCAGTTGTGCAGGTTAGATGAGAAAAATGGGTTTTAAGTCACATAGGCCTGTGCTGGCCACATATGAATATGGATAGTAACACATTTGAGTTACTATCCTATTTCTTAGCCCCCAGGGCATTTTGAAAAGAAATAGCTTGCAATGAAGAGGAGTGATTGCTAGGAGTGAACAGGGTTAATTAACTTTTCCCAGGAAATTGTTCCTGAAAGGAATATATATTGATTAAGTCTTTCAAAATGGAGTCATTTTAAAATAGACTATAAGGGAAGTCAGTTTGTGCCAAGTGAGTGATCAGACCCTTTTGTATCTGTGTTGAAGTTCTTTAGACACCCCTACTTGACTTTCACTACCCTGTCTTCATGGTGTCAAAGATTAGGGTCTTGATAACTCTGTTTCCAACAATAGTTCAGAGAGGATGGTTTAAACCTGTGATACCATTCCTTGTGAAACATTTTCTCCATGTCTATGGTCTCTGGAGGATTCAGAGAGTATCAGGCAAGCCTTTACCCCTAAGAAGAGATTATGTGCATAAACTAATGAAGGAAGAGTAGAAATACTCAGTGACCTGAAATTCATCTGGAATTCCAGGTGGAAAGAGTAATTCACCTGGGAAACTGAAGAATGGTTTCCTGGAAAAGACTGAGGGACAGAAAGGTTTGTTTTCTTTCGAAATGCTTTCACGTATTGTTGTTGTTGTTGTTGGTAGTGGTGTTTTTTTTGGGGGGGTGTTGGGGGATAGAACAAAGAAATGGCCCTTACTATAAAATATGGCTCATTTTCCCCCTCCCTTTCCATATCCGGAGCACATTACCTACTTGAGAACTTATCCTTGTTAAGACCAAGGATACGTTAGTGCCACCTTTGTGTCCCAAGCCCTTGGTACTCAGCCTCAATAAAGTTTATTAAATGAATACATGCTTAAAGATAGCTGGACACTAGTACCTTTATCGCTCAGTTGTCTGTCTGGGGGTTGTGAGAGAGGGGGTTTAAGACATATTAATTTTAGCAGGATGACTAAAATCTCCCTGAGGTGAGGGAACAGGTTGGTTGTATATACTGTCACCTCCTTAGAGCTTGACAGGGTACCTAATATCCTCTAGGCACTCTATGAGCATTTACTATTTGAACGCAGGGGGTTAAACTGGAAGAGTGTGGAGTGTCATCGTGGAGGGAAGGGCTGGTTTGGGGCTTCCAAGAATTCACAATACCTGAGAGACCAGAAGTCAATTTCACCTCTTCACTCAGCCATTTGAAAGCGGTTGTAAATAGCCTCTTTATTTGGGTTCAGGGCAGAGGTGTCCCTACGCCCCGCTGTGGGGACCCCTCGAGCCAAGTTGCAGGGGAAGGTAGCAGAGAGGCGAGAGCCAGCCAGCACGTGCAGCCGCCCAGGGAAGGAGGAGGCTGGGCTAACGCAGCCCTTAGTCAGCAGCTGGGCTCGGTTTTGAAACAAAAGCCAATGTCCTCCCTCGGAGTCCGCGGCCGGTCAGCTCCTAGGGGGAAGAAAGCCATGCTGCCCAGCCGGTTAGTGGCCCAACTTACTTTTCCAGAGCCTGGGACAAAGGGCCAACAGATGTGCGGGAATGGGTGGGGTGTTGGGGATGGGGGACGTGGGCATAGGTCGTTCAGACCCTCCCCTCGCGGCCTCTCGCCAGAAGGGCCGGGGTCTCCTCTGCTCCGCGCCTGTCTGTCCCGGGTTGTCCGCTTCCGAGCCGAGGCCGCTCGGGTCTGCGTAAAGCTGAGGCACCTTTGCCACTCGCGCCCCAGAGCACAGACACACCAGGCCCTGGTTTCATGAATGAAATCCAATCGTGTGGATATAAATAGCTGCGAAGGCTGCTAACGTCACAGTGCTAGCTGCGGCCGCCACCGCGTCGGAGCTAGGTGCCGGGCGCTCGGTTCCGCCCGGCTGCACAGCCTGGGAGCGGGGTGGGGACAGGAGAAGGGGAGGGCTAGCGGTGGAAAGGGGCGAGCCCCTCTCGCCCCGGTCGGGGAAGAGCGGCAGCGGCTGGGCGAGCCGGCGAGGCGAGGCAGGCGAGACAAGACAGTGCCATGCTGCCTTTGTGCAAAGTTGGGCGGCGGGCGGCGCGCCGCGCGCAGGGGCCGCGCACACCCGCGACCGCGCGCAGCCGTGGCTGCTGCTGAGTGGCAGGGCCCCCTGCTTCCCGCCTGGCCCTTGAAGGCGGAGAGAGCTCGCGTCTCGCTCGGCTTCAGGGTAGGTTCTATGTCGTGAGTGCGCTACGGTATGAAACTTCTCCGAACAGCAGCCGCGGAGCCCCCACCGCCCTGGCCTCCGCGGGTGGCAGGTGGGGGCCCCTGGGGCCGTGCCAAGCGGCCAGCAGCACCCCGAGAGTGAGTTGTGGGACAAAGCTGCTGTAGGGGCCGCCCTCGCCTCTCTGGGAGGCCGGGTACCTTCCCATCAGAGGCAAGCAGAAGAGATTTCTAGGAGTGCCCGCCCAGCCGCGCCCCTAACTTGGAGCTGAGAAAATGTACAACGGCACCCTTAGTAGGCTGGCTGCGCCGGGAGGGGGTGGTGCCGCGCCGACAAGAAAGCTCTTTTTCTTCGAAGGACAGTGGTGGGGAACTGGAGGACCTGGAAAGGGGGATTCGCTGGCCCTTTTGGCGCTCGCACCCTTTGAGAGTTGACTGGAGCCCACAGTTGGCAGTCCCTCCCTTCTACCCCACACCCCGTGTCTATGGAATCTGTTGTGAGTTGCTGTGACAACAGTATAGGAGCTGCCATGAGGGGCTTGCACACACCTTACCTTGGATCTGTGTGCTCAGCTTTCGGGGAAAACAGTCGGGGTGGGGGGACAAGAGAATCCAACCTCCTCCCCCAAAAAGAAATGGAAGGAAGGCACAAGTGTGTAAAAATATATCGTTAGACCCTACTGTTAGCTGCGTCGTTTCCATCCCCAGCAGTATCAAACATCTCAACTGAGGAGCAATGTCAATATTTAGACTTGGTCAAGCCAGAAAGTTAGAAGAGAGCGCCAAGCGCAGGGTTTTGACTTGGCTTTGCACGTCAGCACACAAGCTGTGCCTCTGGAGCTGACTGTACACATTTGCTGGGAGAAAAATGCATGAAGGTTGATATATACTCAGAAGCATCAAGATCTAGAAAACTCTAGGAAGTTAAGACTAGAAAAGTTGCCCTAACTTTGAACTACCCCAACCTGTACTGTTCTGGGAGCCCTGTTGATCCTTTAGCCAAATGCTCAGTTTGAGGTTTAATTGGTTTGGGCCCCCCTCCCCTCGCCCCCAACTGGGGCTGTGCTACATATTCTACAGGAAACGTTCTAAACTGCAAAAACAATACTAAGTTTTTAGTGGTTTTCATCTTTGTATGAGGCCTCTCATTATCAACAGATAGTAAAAAGTCAATAGGCTGATAAATTTGTTTACAAACACTATTTAGAAATTTGGGTTTCATTTCCAATAAGCTTTTAGATGCCAAGAGAGTCAGTCAGTGGTACTAGAAAATAAATACAAGCTCCTTTCAGTATAAATAACATCTGCATTCTGCTCCACAGGTGGAGTGGGCATGAAATTGTTACATTAAACAAGGTTTCCTGGAGCATGTTTTGGACATATTATTGGGAAGCATGTTCAACCAGTTGATCCCAGTATGGAAGGCTTTGAAAAATCATTGGGAAGCTATAAAATCACAGTCAATATTCTTCTAAACTTGTTAATTACTGTTATTTTCCCAGATTTTGAAGGTAGTGTAAATATTCAGTACACAGGGCAGTGTGTGATCACAGAGATAGGAATAGAAACACACATAACAGATTGATGTTATTGAAGTAATAATACAATTAATTAATTATACAAATGTAATAAGAAAAATCAGAAGTTGCTTAGACTTTAGTTGTGATTATGTCATCTAAAAAATTCTATTTTGGAGGAATGGCATGCCCGCTTCTATAACTTCTGTATTGTAAACTCTCTATAAAGTTGTTATTGTTCCCATCCATGAGTTTGTAGCAAAATGATTTTTTTTTATCATTCCAAAATGCTCAGAAATGTGTTTTCACAAATGCTACAAAATGTTAGCCTAGCTATTTCAAGATGTATTTGACCCACAGAAATGCCAGATCTGCACTGGCACTTAGCAGAAGTAAAGTGAATTCTACCCTTTCTTGGGGAGAAGGGCAAACTACTGTGCTCCTGACAGTAAGATTTATAAAGTATTTCTCTCTTTTGTGCAGGTAAGTCCCGCTGTGAGCAGGGTGTTCTCTTCTTCACTTCCAGCAAGCCAGGTCAGTGTCTTTGTGCAAACCCTTGACCACAGACAGACAGATGACATCCTGTGTCTTAATTCTGAGCAAGCATTTTAGAACCGGTTTCTTAGTCATTTGTCTTAAAAGAATTTGTTTTTTGTCATTTTGTGTGCTCAGTTATGAGCATCACAAGTTCAGTGATTATTCTTTTTACTCTGTGAGTAAACTGGTATTAAAACAAGCTTTGAATCAATTTGTCCTTTATAAGTTTTCTTTTTCTTTCTTTTTTTTTTTACTTTGGGGATTCATGGTGCCAGACAGTTGAGACTACTGGGGATCTGGGGACCCAATAATTGAGGTTTATTTCTGTCTTGATCTTAGCATTCTAGAACTTAAAAAAAAAAAAACTCGATGCAATAATAATTGACATTTATTGAGCATGAACCTAGGCTCAAAAATGTGCTGCATTCTATACATTTTTGTATTCATTCTGCCTCAAAAAAAAAAAAAAAACTTGTGAAGTGAAACCACTCTTTTGGCCCCCAGGCTACAAGTAGGGAGTTGGAAGTTCAGAGAGATCAGATATGTATTCCCTGGTAGTAAATGACACAAATAGGGTGATTTTTTTTTTTTTTTTTTTTTTTTTTTTTTTTGCAGTACTGGGGATTGAACCCAGGACCTTGTGCTTGTGAGGCAAGCACTCTACCAACTGAATGGGATTTTTTTTTAAGTTCTGTCTTACTCTAAGACATAAACTACTTCTTCAAAAATTCTTCTGTACCAGAGATATAAACGCAAAGAAAGATTGACTTGCCTAAGATAACTTGAGTAGCCCAGCCATTGCAGAAGAATTCCACTCTTTTAGATAAAACCGTGAAATAATAAGTATTCATGTATACTTTCTGCCATGATTCTGTCAAAGATAAGAAGATTTTTATCATGAGGTCTCTGGCTTCAAGAATTTTACAAACAGATTTAAAAAGCAAAATATTGAGCATTCATATATAAAAAAATTAGTGAGCAAATCAAGATAGAGTGAGTCAAGAGGTCAAATTGGGGATCAGTAGTATATTTACAAAAAGTTCATCATTTTCCACTCTGTGGGATTACTTTGCAATTCGATGTACGCATACAAAAAAAAATTTTCCAAGCACATGTTTTGTCTGGATAGATGATAAATGAGTGAAAGTTTGGGAAAAGAAAATGTAGAAATTTCAACCTGATGGAGACAGATTATGCAGTTATCCAGAGCCATAAATTATAATATCTCAAACTCAAATGATGTTGCTTCAAAAACTTTATAACAAAATCGTGTGGGCTGTTTGATTCTGCACAGCATCATTGAGAAAACACTATAATTTGGCATGAGGCTTACAAGTGCTGTATCCCTTCTGGAACTTTAGTTTGTCTGAAAGGTGCTACAGAAATAGATTTGGACACATAATACCAAGGTCCTGGAAATGGCCAACATCTAAAGTTTAAGCACGACATTTTTAGTTTGTGCCTAAATTAACAACCTTCTCTTCCCCCCTCTTTCCTTGTCCCTCACCCTCAATTTTTTGGGGGGTAGAATAATTTCTAACAGTTGTTAATCCTTCTTATGGAATTTGATATAAAGGGATAATAAAAAATGAAATAGGAAACAACTTAAGACATCTTTATAATGTCTAGATAGCTCCAACTCAAGCTAAAAGCTCTAAAAGCATAATTAGTTAAGAGGCATTTTTAAGTGTTTAAGATGTTTTCAAACACTTGTCCTCTAAGAGCTTTGCCCTATAAAAGTTGCTTGTCATGAATTGTTAGAAAATAGATCATATTTCATAACAGCACTATTATTATCAAGAAGATCCTCTTATAGGCCAACACCTATCAGCCAATGTATGGTTAGTTTTGATAGTGATATGTCATAAAAGCATCAATATAGCAACTATAAACCTATAATTTATTTAAGCAATAAAATTATATTGCAAATTACATAACGTTAAAGCCAAAAGAAATTTGGAGATTAGCATCATGTCTCTAATAATTGTCACTTAATTAGTAATCTAGCACTTGTTCCCGTTTTTGAACTTCAGAAGGCTTTGGTTAATATGCATACCTTGCCTCTTTAAAAATGTCTAGAAACATTTGAAATATTGCTGGCTTTACTTGGTAAATTTATTAGGAGAAAATTCTTAAATCTATTGGTCTTTCTTTAAGAAAACAAGCAGTGTGGTCTCATGATAGGAAGCACTCCCCTTGGCTTCACATAATCGGGTCCTTGAATTCATCTTCTTCTCCACCCAGGCTTTCCATCAGTCTCACAACACCGAAACAGGTCTTGGAGAGGGAAGGAATAAGAAGTCACAAAAAAAAAATGTAGGGAGAAAAGGGCAGGAGGTAGGAGAGTGTGTGAGTGATGGGGCAGAGAGTGGGAAAGAAAAAGCAATGGGGGGTGGTCAAGGCAAGAGGCACTCACTCAAATGGATGGGATGTTTATAGATAGGTTATTTGTGTTTGTTTTATTTATTTATTCATTTATTTATAGACAAAATGAAACCACCCTCTCCTCTTCCTGGCACCTTTTGTTCCCTGTGCCAGCCTCTTTCCAGATGTTGAGGACTTCAAATACTCCCTCCAGCTGTGCCATCAAATATGTCAGCTTGTCTCTCCTCCAGTTTTATTCACTAAAGGGTGAATTAGCACATTTTACAAAGAAAGAAAGGGTTGCCAGTAGGTCTAGAAGAGAGCAATTACATTTCTCCATGCTGCACCTGAGTGTATGTATTGCACAGACACAGGTTAATGGCAAGTTCCTAGTGTTAATGAGGTTGTGATCCCAGGCTCCATCCCTCTATGGAGAAGTTTCCTTTGAACTGTTATCCAACCATAGGCCAAAGCCTTAATGACCCTTGCAATAAATACAGCCAGCGCTTCTTATGCTCCCGCTGGAGGCCAGACACTTCACTACATGACAGCTAATATTCATTATCAATTCCAGTTGTACAGAAGTAGAAAATGGAACTCCGAGATGTTAAGTTAAAGAGATAATGGGAAGCAGAGCTTAAAGAAACACTTTAAACCATTTCATTCCAGGTTACTCTTTCAGATGGCAAGAGTAATAGACATCAGATAATTATTATTTAGGTTTTTATACCTTGAATTACCCAGCAGTCTTGTCTGGATAAATCTGCTAACTCCTCTTCAAGTCATTTCTAATATGTTTTGATGCAAGTCACAGTTTTAAACAGTTGAGTCAAAGAGAGTTGAATGGTGGAGCCGGGAAAGTCCTTAAGGGTATTGGTTCAACCTCACGTAGTTGATGAAATATTGGCACACGAGGAAGCAATGCAACTTGACCACTCTCAGTTAATCAGTGACATCGCCTGAACTGAACCCAGGTTTCCAAATCCCAGCCAGGGCTCAATTCTGTTACATAACACTGCCTGAAAAGTGCCAAGTCTTCTAAACCCTCCAACTTAGCCAAAATTACAACTAGCAAGTCCAAAATACATCTGAAACCCAAGGCACATCCAGAATGAGTGATAAGTGGATGCCAGCAGTATAAAGAGGAACTAGGAGAAACCTCAGTTATCTTCACAGGCGTCAAGTCAGAACAGTCCTTTCCCTCTTAAAAACAAACTCTGATCCCTCCCATGCTCTCAGATGAGCAGTCTTCTTGGAGCTTTTTAGTATTGTCTGGGCTCTGCTTTTTCAAAAAATGTATTTAGTTGTTGATGGACCTTCATTTTATTTATATGTGGTGCTGAGAATTGAATCCAGTGCCTCACACATGCTAGGCAAGTGCTCTACCACTGAGCCACAGCCCCAGCACCTGCTTTTTTTTTTTTTTTTTTAATTAGTTGTGTGCCTTGGGTGAAATATTTCTCCACTTTCCCCATCTGCAAATGGGAGGACTATCACTTCCCTCAGAGAATTCAGAGGATGTTATGAAATCACACATGTGAAACACAGTAAGGCTTAGTTTTCTTCTTTGCCTTTCCAGAGAATCTCAAATGAAAATGTTACATAGTAGGATAGTCAAATCATTTTACCCCTAAATTCACTGGAGACATTGAGTTCTGATATCATCTGGTTGGTTATGGTAACTTTTTTCCTTGATTATCTCGGGGTGTAGCAGCCCAGGCACAATTGCACTTATTTTCCTCATACCCCTAGGGTTGCAGAGGTTTACTTGAATTATTTTATGGCTTTAGTTTCTACCACAAACTAATGGCAAATTCCTCTTGGAGATTTTTGCCTCTCATTTTCTTTCAGACACTATTTTAAGTATGTTACACGTTTTTCACATAGACCTTTGCATCTCAAAGCAATGTATTATCAGCCAAATAGCTAAGAAAGTTTGTCAGAGAATGATGGCTCGTATACAACTTTTGCTTTCAGTTTTTATGTGCATGCGACTTTCCTGTCTTCATTTGGAGTGACTGCAAAATGAATATGGGGTGGGGTGAGGTATGCTGTCTTTTCTTTGTGTGGTGTGTTGCTGACTGGTGCATTGGTAGGAAAAGGTATAAACACTATATTTTCCTCCTTCACTCCCAGCACTTGATAACTGCCCTGGCCTCAGTGACACCTCTGGAAAGTGTTTCATCACACTCCTGACCCCAGCTGCTGCACTTGGTCTTGTGGCACTTGCTGTCCTGTTTTGGACTTTTGTAGTCAAGTATTGGGCCATACATCCTATTCTTCACACCAAAGCTACTGTTACGATGTTTTTTCTTATTTGTACCTGTTTTTCCTTCTTCATTAATAACCAAGTGACCTCAGATAGATTTATTTTCCTGGTGCCACAGTTCCCCCTTTTAGTATTTGGCAAATGTATATTGCAAGACATACATCCTTTTGTTCAAGTTTGGGAGTAGCAGTTCTGTGTTTTTTTCTCAATGCTCTGCAGTGGCTAAACTTTGGCTTTATGCTTAGGAATGACCAGTTGCTCGATTGTCCCTGACTTTTATTCTTATACTCAAATTGGTTCTGTATAAGTTTCAGTTTTCATCAAGGGCTTAATTATTTTTAAAGCAGTGCTCAAACTCATTTATGTGTGCACAAGAAGAATGGGCATCTTGTTTAAAGGCACTCTCTGATTTAGGAGTCTGAGGTGGGGAGATTATGGGGTTTCTAACAAGCTCCCCATTGATCCCAAAGCTGCGGATCTGAGAACCAGACTTCAAGTAGTAAAGTTGTAAATACATTACTGTACCTTAAGCTAAAAATTAAGTATAGGTCTTCATTAGACTCTTATATTGTTTGATTATTTCTAAGTAATAATAGAGAGTCATGGAATCTTAAACATGGAAGACAGGGCTGGCAAATTGCTTACAAATGCTCCTAAGGTCTGGGTGTATAGCTCAGCGGTACACTTAGTGCTTAGCATGTGCAAGGCCCTAGGTCCAGTTGCTAGCACCTCAAAAAACAAATGCTACTGACATAAAGATTGTATCAATTCCATACTGCCAATTGGGCCTCACAGAATGCTTTTGTTCGTGTTGCCGAACTATTTAATCCAAAGCCAACATACGGTACAGTTGGCAACAGAGAGTAGTTCCATGGAAATGTTGGCTGATGTTTTCTTTTATGTTGATGAGTAAGATAAAAGTGAAACAACAGAGAAATGTGTCAAAATCATACCTATTCATCAAAGATGTGAATGAATTCTTGGCTGAAATGGATAACAGTTTTTAAATTCTGGGAGGATATTTCCTCAAATCTATTCACAATGTTAACAACTATACATACAACACACCTTAAATTTATTTTTCATTATTAAAAATTTTCAATTATTTTCTTAAGTGTAGAAAATCAACAGAAAAGTAAGGCAAGCCCTGTTTTATAGTGATCAATAATATATGTGGTATAAATACTTCCATTCTGGCCAATTTTAAACTACCAATGTGACGGAGACTAAGTTGGGTCAAGATGACACAGTAGGACACCATTATATGGTATTTCCACCACACAGATAAAATTGCATGAATACCTCAAAATTTTCAATACAACCTCTAGGTTGCATTGAAAGATAAAATGATTAGAAAGTGAAGATTTTTTATTATTTATTACTATTGATTTAGTATAATTTATTTAATGGTAAATTTATATGATTTAATATTTAATACTGGCACTATTTTCATGGGCTTGCCAAATTCCCAAACTTTAGCAACTTGCTTTCACAAGCTAGTAGGGCATCCATCATGCCACTGGGTGTAATTCACCTGGTCCAGTGATCTTCAGCTTTGGCTGTATATTGGTAGGGATGTCCTGAGAAATTTATAGTGTATAGTTTAAGTAGATCTGCATTAGGACTCTGGAATCTGAACTTAAAAATGTTTTTTGAAGTGTATCTCACATTAACAAAAAATTATAAATCATAGGTCTATAATATAACAAAGGATGTTCACAGACTGAGAACACCCAGATAGTAGCACAGAACTTTACCAGCACCAAGAAGCCCTTCTCATGCCCCATTCAGTCACTCCCCAGCTGAGATAACCACAACCTTGACCATACATAAGTTTTGCAAGCATTTGACCTTGATATAAATGAAATTATACACTACGTATTCTTTTGCTTTTGGCTTCATTCCCCCTATATTTTGTTTGTGAGACTCATCCATAATGTATGTAGCAGGAGTTCATCCACTTTTGTGGTGTATAGTATTCCACTGTATGAATAGACCCCAAATTATTATTTATTTATCTGCTCTGCTGTTGATTTATTTGTTTTTCTGCCACTGCTGTTCCCAGTGGCTGGTTACTTTGAATAGAGCTGCCAAGAACTTTCTCCAAAACCTTCAAAACAAATCCCACAATGATCATAATGAGTCAGCTACCTCTTGACTGCATTCTCTACAACCCTCCTTCTCTCTTTTCCTTCTCATATAGCATGACCAAGGCCATTGATTCTTTCGTGTGAATGTACTTTTAGTTCTCTGAGTCATGAAGCCATGTGCTTCCATTCATAACAGTTTGTTTTCCGGGCTGTTTTTCAGTATAAGTTCCCAACCTCCATCTTTCATCCAGACATCTGCATTTGTGCATTCTAAAGAGGGGGTGAAATTTGGCCTCACATCAATAATCAAGGGGGAGTAATAGACATTGTGGACAAGGAACCAAAGGCTCAATTTGGCAGCTGATCATTAAGGCTCCTGAAAAGAGGCTTCAAAGAAGGGAAATGATTTTCTTTTATGTGTATTGGAGATCAGCAAAGAACTCCTAGAATATTTAAGATTCTAATATTTTTATTTATTTGAGGTAGACCAGGGACTCTGTTTGAACATGACAACTGAAATCTCTCAAAGTCTTTATTTGGTCAGAATAATCAGACAGTGTTTTCCTATTAGTTTGTTCAGCAGGTATAGCCTGTATTTATGGTCTAACTTACCCAAAATATCTTGAAAAAAAATTTTTCTTTATTTGCTTGAATCAGAGCATAACCTAATCCCAACTAGTGTATTATAATCTCATAAATGTTTAAATACAATTTCTTAAGTATCATTGTATCTGAAGACTTCACAGAAGTGTTCTCTCGTGCTACAGAAGCTAACCTACTGACATTTTTAGAGAATGCTACCAATGAGCAGCTTACTACAAAGCACTGTAGACACTTTTCTTCATGAGGATGGGTTTTTAAGAACCAGGAGTCTTCAGACTTGATACTAGCTTTCTCAAAAAAGCACTTAAAATTTGACATGTCTTTAAAACTTGACCAACAGGTTAATTACTAATTCTTTTTTAGAGTTTTTAATTTGTTCTTTTTGGATATATATGACAGTAGAGTGTATTTTTCACATATTATACATACATAGAGTATAACTTTCCATTGTTGGGGTTGTACATGATGTGGAGTTACACTGGTCATGTATTCATATATGAACATAGGAAAATTATGTCCAGTTCATTCTATAGTCTTTCCTATTCTCATCCCCACTCCTTTCCCTTCATTCCGCTTTGTCTAACCCAATGAACTTCTCTTCTTCCCTCCCCTTCTCTTTTATTGAGTGTTAGCATCCACATATTGGAGAGAACACACCACATTTGGGTTTTGGGAATTGGCTTATTTCACTTAACATGATCGTCTCCAATTTCATCCATTTATCAAAAAAATGCCACAATTTCATTCTTCTTTATGACTGAATACCATTCCATTCTGTGTATATACCACATTTTCCTTATCACTTCTTCTGTGGAAGGGCACCTAGGTGGGTTCCATAGCTTAGCTATTGTGAATTGAGCTCTATAAACATTGATGTGGCTGTTTCACTATACTATGCTGATTTTAAGTCCTTTGAGTACATGACAAGGAGTGGGATAACTGCATTGAATGGTAGTTCCATTCCACATTTTCTGAGGAATCTCCATACTGCTTTCCAGAGTGGTTGCACCAATTTGTATTCCCACCAGCTGTGTATGAGTGCACCTTGTTCTCCACATCCACGCCAACATTTCTTGTTACTTGTATTCTTAGTAACTGCAATTCTGACTGGAGTGTGATGAAATCTCAGTGTAGTGTTCATTTGCATTTCTCTAATTGCTAGAGATGTTGAACATTTATTCATATATTTGTTGGTTGATCATGTTTATTATTCCAGGAAGTGCCTGTTCCGTTCTTTTGCCCATTTATTGATTAGGTTATTTGGCATTTTGTGTGTTAAGTTTTTTGAGTTCTTTATATGTCCTGGAGATTGATGCTCTGAGGTGCAAGTGGCAAAGATTTTCTCCCATCTGTAGGCTCTCTCTTCACATTCTTGATTTTTTCCTTTTCTATGAAGAAGTTTTTTAGAGTGATACCACCCCATTTGTTGATTCCTGATTTTACTTCTTGACCTTTAGGAGCCTTGTTGAGGAATTCAGTTCATGAGCCCACATGATGAAGATTTGTGCCTTCTTTTGTTCTGATAGGCTTGGGGTCTCTGGTCTAATGCCTACGTCCTTGATCCACTTTGAGTTGAGTTTTGTGCAGGATGAGAGATAGAGGTTCGATTTCATTTTGCTACATATGGATTTCCAGTTTTCCCAGCACCATTTGTTGAAGAAACTATCTTTTCTCTAATATATGTTTATGGCACCTTTATCTAATATGAGATAATGGTATTTATGTGGGTTTTTCTCTGTGTCCTCTATGATGCACCATTGATCTTCATGTCTGTTTTGGTCCCAACACCACGGTGTTTTTGTTACTATAGCTCTATAGTATTAAGGTCTGGTATTGTGATGCTTTCTACTTCATTTTTCTCACTAAGGATTGCTTTGGCTATTCTGAGCCTCATATTTTTCCAAATGAATTTCATGGACTGCTTTTTCTATTTCTGTGAAGAACATCATTGGAATTTTAATGAGAACTGCGTTAAATCTGTATAGCCGTTTTGGTAGTATGGCCACTTTGACAATATTTGATTATGCCTATCCAAGAACATAGGAGATCTTTCCATCTTCTAAAGATTTTTAATTTCTTTCTTTAGTGTTTTGTAGTTTTCATTGTAGAGATCTTTCACGTCTTTTGTTAGATTGATTCTCAATTTTTTTTTGAGGCTATTGTGGATGGGATGGTTTTCCTAATTTCTCTTTCAGTTGATTCATCACTGATGTATAGGAACACAATTGATTTATGGGAATTAATTTTATATCCTTCTACTTTGGTGAATTCATTTATAAGTTGAGAATTTTTCTGGTAGAGGTTTTTAGATCTTTTAAATATAGAATCATGTGTTCAGCAAATAGGGATAGTTTGAGTAATTCTTTTACTATTCTTATCCCCTTAATTCCTTTCTTCTGCCTAATTGCTCTGGCTAGAGTTTCAAGGACTATGGTGAATAGAAGTGCTGAAAGAAGACATCCTCGTTCCACTTTTTAGAAGGAATAGTTTTAATTTTTCTCCATTTAGAGTGAGGTTGGCCTAGATAGCTTTTACAATGTTGAGGTATTTTCCTACCATCCCTAGTTTTTCTAGTATTTTGCACATGAAGAGCTGCTGTATTTTGTCAAATGCTTTTTCTGCATCTATTGAAATAATCATGTGATTTTTGTCTCTAAGTCTATTGATGTAATGATTTACATTTATTGATTTCCATATGTTGAACCAACCTTACATGCCTGGGGTGAACCCCACTTAATCATGTGCATTATCTTTTTAATGTGTTTTTATATGCAGTTTGTGAGTATTTTACTAAGAATTTTTACATCTGTGTTCATCAGGGTATTGGTCTGAAGTTTTCTTTCCTTGATGTGTCTCTATCTGATTTTTGTATCAGGGGATACTAGCTTCATAGAATGAATTTGGAAGAGTTTCCTTCTTTTCTGTTTCATGGAATAATTTGAGGAGGATTGGTGTTAGTTCTTCTTTGAAGGTCTGGTAGAGCTGAGAATCCATCTGGTCCTGGGCTTTTCTTTGTTGGTAGTCTTTTGATGGCGTCTTCACTTTCATTAGTTGATTTGTTTAAAGTTTCTATGTCCTCCTGATTCAATTTGGGTAAGTCATATGTCTCTAGAAATTTGTCAATGTCTTCAAGATTCTCTATTTTATCAGAGTATAAATTTTCAAAATAGTTTTGGATTATTGTCTGTATTTTTGTAGTGTCCACTGTGATGTTTCCTTTTCATCACAAATTTTAGTAATTCGAGTTTCTCTCTCTTTCTCTTCATTAGCTTGGTTAAGATTTTATCAATTTTATTTATCTTTTTAAAAAACAGTATTTTTTTTCATTGATTTGGTTTTTGTTTTTGTTTGTTTCTTTTTGTTTTGCTTTTCAGTACCAGAGATTCATCCCAGGGACACCTAAATACTGAGCCACATTCCCACCCCTTTTTATATTTCATTTAAAGATAGGGTCTCACTGAATTGCTGAGGCTAACTTTGAACAATCAATCCCCCTGCCTCAGCCTACCAAACTGTTCGGATTATAGGCATGCTCCACCATACCTGGCATCAATTTTTTGATTTTGTTTGTTTATTTGTTTCCATTTCATTGATTTCATCGCTGATTTTAATTATTTCTTATCTTCTACTGTGATTGGTGTTGATTTGTTCTTCTTTTTTAGGGCTTTTGGATATAATGTTAGGTTATTTATTTGGTGACTTTCTATTCTTTAAATGAATGAGCTCAATGCAGTGAACTTTCCTCTTAGAACTGCCTTCATAGTGTCCCAGATATTTTTATATGTGTATCACTGTTCTCATTTACCTCTAAGTATCTTTTATTTCATCCCTTCTTTCTTGTGCTATTCATTGGTCATTCCATGACATATTATTTGGTCTCCAGGTGTTAGAGTATCTTCTATTTTTTATTGTATCTTTGGTTTCTAATTTCATGCCATTATGATCTGACAGAATGGGAGATATTATCTCCATAGTTTATATTTGCTAAGAGTTGGTTTGTGACTTAAGATGGGGTCTGTTTTAGAGAAGTATGTGTATGCTGCTAAGAAGAAAGTATATTCAGTCATTGATGGATGAAATAAACTATGGATTATGTCTGTTAGGTCTAAAGTATCAATTGTATTTTTTAATTCTGTAGCTTCTTTATTTAGGTATTGTTTGGAGTATGTATCCAGTAGTGAGAAAGGTATGTTCAAGTCACCCAGTATTATTGTATTGTGGTTTAAATTTGATTCTTGGAGTTGAAAAGGGTTTGTTTGATGTTCTTTGATGCTCCATTGTTTGGGGCATAAATATCTACAATTGTTAGGTCTTGTTGATGTATAATTCCCTCAGGCAGTATGAAATGTCCTTGTTTATCTCTTCTGATTAACTTTGGCTTGAAGTCCACTTTATCTGATGTGAAGATAGAAACCCTTGCTTGTTTATGAGTTCCACGTGAATGATATGTCTTTTTCTCATCTCTTTACATCCAGTCTGTGGGTGTCTGCCTATGAGGTGAGTCTTTTGGAGACTGCATATTGTTGGGTCTTGTATTTTAATGCAATCTGCCAGTCTATGTTTATTTTGATTGATGATTTAGGCCATTTACATTCATTATTATTATCATTGAGAAACGGTTTTTATTCTCTGTGATTTTGATTCATTTCTAGTTTTTAATTTGGATTAGTTTCTCTTTGATTAACTATTCTTCCAGTGACTATTTTCCCTTTGCCAGCTTTCACTTTTATTTTTCATTTCTTCTCCATGAAATATTTTATTGAGTATGTTTTGTGGTATATAGGCTTTCCACTTTTTCATTCTTTTACCTTTTATTTCTCATGGAAAGCTGTTATTTTATTGTCAGTTTGGAAGCTTCATTTTGCCGGGTGTAGTATTCTTGGCTGGCATTTGTTTTCTTTCAGAGCTTGGTATATATTATTTTAAGACCTCCCAGCTTTGAGGGTATCAGTTGAGAAATAGCTGTGATTTGGATTGATTTCCCTCTAATTATGACCTGGCCATTTTCTCTGGCAACCTTTAAAACTCTTATCCATATTCTGTTTGTTAGGCATTTTCATAATGATGTGCCTTCGTGTGAGTCTGTTGTAACTTTATGTATTTGGGGTCCTGTAAGCCTCCTGTATTTGATTTTCCATTTTATTTTTTAGGTTTGGGAAATTTTCTGATATTCTTTGATTGAAAAGATGGTACGTTCCTTTGGTTTGTATCTCTGAGCCTTCATTTATCCTGATAAATCTTAAATTTAGTCTTTTCATGTTATCCCGTATTTCTTGGAAGTTCTGTTCATGGTCTCTTAACTTCTTTTCTCCATGACCAACTTAATTTTCAAGATTTTATATTTTGTCTTCCTTACCTGAAATTCTATCTTCCAAGTGGTCTAGTCTGTTGGTGATGCTTTCCATTGAATTTTTAATTTGGTTTATTGATTCCTTCATTTTGGGAATTTCCAACTGATTCTTCTTCAGGATCTCTCTCTTTATTGAAGTGATCTTACACTTCCTGTATTTTCTCTCTGATTTCACTCCTTACATCATCCTTTACCTGGCAGACCAATTTAGCTATGTACATTCTAAACTCCTTCTCTGACATTTCTTCCACTGTGTTGTCATGGGATTCTGTTACTGAAAATCATTGTTTGTTTGGAGTAATTTGTTCCCTTGGTTTTTCATGTTGTGTGTCTACCTAACAGTATGGACCCAATGCAGCAGAATTTCTACGCTGTGGACATATAGTGTCCCTGAAGGTTTCCAGTACCTCACTGCCTCACTGGGAGACAAATAGTAACAACAACCAAAGCAAGCAATATACAGCATTAACCCAAATAGTTCCTGCTACGATATCTACACTGTTAAATTTTCACAATAAACAGAAATGATATAATTATTTATTGCCCACAGTAAAACCAGTAAGTTTGCAAAATAATTTTGAATTTCAAATGGTAGACAGGGAGAGAACAGAAATGATGTAGGATGTGATGCTAATGAGGGAGGAGGACAGAAGTTAGAAGTAAAAACTTAAAGGAAGAGTAAAAGAGAAAACAATAAAGAATTGGCTGTTAGCAGAAAAAAGAAAGAGAATCAAGGAAAACAGATAAGTGAGAGAATATATATATACACACATATATGTAGTAAAAATTTAACAAATTAAAAATAGAAATTAAAGAAGACAGAAGAAAATTGAAATATACTAATCAAATATCCTAGTCCTCAAAATACTGATCCATGAATAATAACTGGCTTCAGAAATGCTAGAAATGAGAAAAAAACACAAATGTGAATATGTGTAAATATCCATGAACCATTAAGGTCACAATTAAACAGAGAGAAGAAAAATAGCTTGATGAAAAGTTGAAGAATTGTTTCCACTGAAGTTCAAAGGATTCTTAGCTCTTCTCAGCTATGGTAGGTGGGGTTATCTGGAGTGTGATGCCTGCTCTTCCCTCAGGGTGCGGTTGCTGGAAAGGGAGATAATCCTGGAGGTGGAACTCCTAGAGGCCAGGTTTCGGCTTAGTTATGCCCCAGGTTCTTTTCTGAATGCCAGTTGGTCTTGAAATTTTAAATCAGTGCACTTCCAGGTCCCAGCAATTGCTGGTTCACACTGAAAAACTGCACCCCAGGGATCCTCCCCAGGGTTCCACTTGTGTGGTGGAAGACCCAGTTTTTAGTTCACACTGTCACCTGCAGACCCCGTATTTCTTGGTCTCTCATTCAGTCAACAATCTCTCCCACCCCTGCCCTTTCGAATTCCTGGCCAGGTTCATCTCTCCCAGCTGGATATAAGGTGGAAGGGAGAGCCAGGTGGATATCTACAACCAGTAGTCCCCTACTTAAACCTTCTGCATATTTGACTTTCTCCTGGTCACAGGCATATTGTTTGTTGTACAGTGTGGGTTTACCAGGCCTGTGTTTCAGAACAAACTCTTGTTTGCTAGGAATGAGCTCCCCCAGCTGCTGGACCCCATGCTGGGGCTGCAGAATGGTTCCTTCTTCTGCCCTCCACACAGCCAGGAGAGGTGAGGCTTCTTTCCCACACAAGGATATTATACAGCATGCCCTTCAGTTTAGTTGGGCAGTGTCTTTGATCTCTAAACTCTGTGTATCCAGACACGCTTCAGGCCTTCTAAAAATGTGGGTTCCTTAAATTCCCTTTTCCTTCCACTCTGTTCTGGAGGGACTGCTCTGACTGGTGCCTCCAGCCATGGCAGCAGCTGTGGCCCTGGGGATTTCTTCCTTATTTTATTCTATCTAACCTCCTGAGTCTCTAATCCACTTTGAATGTCCAGTATTAAATTCCAGTAAAGTCCCTCCCACTTTTTAATTATTCACCTACCTTTCTGAGAAGCTCCCTGTCTACTTTCTTGGTTTTATACAAGGAAGCAGCCAGGACAGTGACTTCCTCTATTCCACCTTTTTGAAAAACCATAATTATTAATTCTTGACTGAAATTTCTGATTCAAAGCTCACCCACATGAGTACTATCAGGATTCCAAAATAAATATGTAAGGTCTTTTAGTGCATTTAAAAAAATTTTTTGTACTTTAAAAAATGTATTAAAGCCAGGCATGATGGCACATGCCTGTGATCACAGTGGCTCAGGAAGCTGAGGCAGGAGGATCGAGAGTTCAAAGCCAGCTCAGCAAAAGTGAGGCACTAAGCAATTCAGTGAGACCCTGTCTCTAAATTTAATAAAATACAAAAAAATAGGGCTGGGGATGTGGCTCAGTGGTCAAGTGCCCCTGAGTTCGATCCCCAGTATGCCCCCCTAAAAAAGAAAAAAAAAAGTATCAAAATTTAACATACATAGATAATGTCTACAGATCACAAATATGCAGTTTGACAGATTTTTGCAAACTTGTATAACTAGCAGCTAGATCAAGAACCAGACTATCACCAGCACCCTGCTTCTGGTCACCATTCCACTGCATGCTCAATTTGAAACACTAAATTCTATGTGTGAGGTACATCCTTTACTTACATAATTTGATTTTTCAGTGAACCATTACTTTATATGAGCTAACCACTGTCATCATTGATTGCAAATCACCCTTGTAACTGAAGATGTGTGGCAGTCTGCCCTTCCACGTGAGGAATATAATGCTAAATTTGTGCACAAGTGTGCATCAGTATTTCTGTATTTGTGATGTTGAGTACACAGATACATGCGTGGCATGCATACCAACAAATTTAGAACTACTTTCTTAATGAATGTAAACCCAAATTATACTGTATTATTGATCCAAGTTTAAAATACTCTAACTACAATTGATTTCCACATAATATTTAATGTGCTGTTTCCAGTTTCTTAAAATTCCTCTTTTCAGTTACCATAAATATTTTCTTTGAATGCTCAAAATTTAAAGCCAAGAATTTTTCATCTTCTGTTTGAAATAGAATTGTTTGCATTTGTCTTGAGTACCTTCAACTGTCTTTTTATTTAAAGACAATTTTTGTGTCTGATGTTCAACAAAAATATCATTTAAATTCCTGGTGGGTTTTTTTTCTTTTGAGAGCATGAGTCAGGAAAAAATAAACAGGTTTAGCAGGATCACTATGCTTTATAAATATATGGTTTTGAAAAACAATTTACTCATTAAAAATCATTTATTATTGAATTGAATGAGTGCACTCTTAGTAGAATTAGCAGTCAGTGGTTATGCTTATGTTGCTAATAACTCTTTTAAAAAGCTAAAACATTTTTTCAATTATAGAAGTAATACATCCTAGAATAGTATTCAGCTGTAGAAAGTAGTGAAGTACTGATACATGCTTTAACGTGGATCAACCAGAAAATATTATGCAAGGTAGAAGGAGACAGATACAAAAGGCTGCAGATTGTATGGCTCCATTTATATGAAATATCCAGAATAGGCCAATTTATTGAGATGGAAAAGTAGATTAGTGGTTGCCAGAGCTGGGGTAATGGGGTTTGGGAGAGTGATTGATGTTGGGATTAAGATTTCTTTCTGGGATGGTGAAATGTTCTAGAACTACATAGTAAGAAGAGTTACTCAAGTTTATGAATACTTTTAAATAAAATTGTTCACTATAAATGAGTCAGTTTTATAATGTGGATTTTGTCTCAGTTTTTTAAAAAGATCATACATGTGCATTGCAGAAAATTTGGAAACTAAAGAAAAACAGAAAAATGGCAGGAAGAATTTATTACCCCATTATTCAGCAATAGTAGCTATTATCTGTTAACTTTATTTCCTTCCAGTTTATTTACCATGTATTATTGTTGCAGGGAAAGAGGTTGGAGTTGTTTACGATTAGATTACAGACACTTTTCTTGCATTATTATATTTTAAATTGTCACAAATTAATACCCACCCCTCCTCCCCACCAAAAAAAAAAAAAAAAGTGGGTGGATTTTAAGGAAGATCCATTTAGTTGGCCACAGGGAGCAATGGATGGGAATGCAAGCAGAGCAAGAGCTAACCCTGTACAAGGGGGTGAAGAAAAGCATCGTGGGGAAAGATGGGAAAGAGAGGCAGAAAGACAGACTTGAGTGGTTGTCTTGAGAAGTGGAACCCTGTAAGGAAACATTGCCAAGAGACTTCTTAGTAGTTTTGCTGCAAGTTGTGTGATACAGTATGTAAACCACACCTTCTTCTTCTTAAGGGTCTCACAACCTTCCAAGAGTCATGTTTTGTGTTTTTCTTTTCAGCTGTGTCACTGTGCTAAGACAGTGGTGCAGGTGAGGGGATGAGGAGGCCCCACTTCATCTAGGTTGCATGTGTTTATTTTCTGTAGTTTCTGTCCACTGTAGTTCAGGTTACCGCTCTGCACTTTCCCCCTAGTATAGCATTAGTATATATCTGTATTACTACCAGTTCATTGAAAATGTGACTTCGGTGACAACTTTAACAAAGTGGACTTAACTGATTGTTCTCTGGATGCCCAGGTACAGTGATCAAATTATCTTACAAGCATTATCTATTTAACCTTCCCAACAACCCTTCGAAGGAGACAGTTACCTCCAGTTTACAGATAAGGAAATAGAGGCTCGGGTTAAGTAATTTGTCCAAAATCGCATAGCCAGTACCTTAATTAATTTTTCCTCTGCTTGTTGTAGATTTAGGTTGTTTTTATTTTTTCTTATTCTTAAGAAGTGTGATCAATATACTTGGTTTTAAAATATTTTCCATTTATTAAATTATTTCTATAGATGTATGTATCAGAAAGCATACATCTGAGGGTTGAGATTTTTTTGTTGTTTTTTTACCTTTTTCAGGTTTTTTTTTTTTTTTCATGTGCTTCTTGTGGCCAGAGAATTTCGTCAATATAATTTATACTTTGGAGGATGTTTGTCTGTAGAACTCAATATGTGGTCATTTTCCAGCAAGTTGGGTCTAAAATTATGTGAGTTATTTATTAATTTAACTATATTTTTTATTATTCAGATTCTCAATGTGTGTTGTTGCTTTTTTTAAATTTCTTAATCTGACATTGATTTATTCTGATTTTTTTTATCCCATATGTTTCAGTTATTTAATGAAATTCTCCTTATAAAGTTTTCTTTGTGTTTTTTCAGTACCTTTTGGTCTGTTAAGGTTTATTATTACCTTCCTGCTATTATAGTGAATTGCCCTTTTTGTTTACCCTTCCAGATTGTGTTTCATAGATAATTTTTGTATACAATTTTGCAACCAAATTCAAAATAACTATGTAGGCTGATGTTATATTTTCAATTGATTTTTAATTTCCATGGTACTTTGAAGCTAAAGTGCCTTTTTTTCCCCAGTTTTCTCTTAGTATTTTGACTACTATCATTAAGCAAATTAATTTCCTAAGGGAACCTGTGTTTTTGCTCCCTGAGTCTTTACTACCTAAAAATAGCCTTTTGCTTTATGCTGCCTTCACATTGATATCAGTTAGACCCAGTATAAAAATTTGTTGTGTTTCCTTTTTCTTTCAAGACTCTGCATGTATTTATAAATATCATCTTCAAATACTGTATTCATAAAGTCTATGTTTGTCCATATTATTTTCTTGTAGAATGTGTCCTCTTTTTTATTTTTTATTTGTTCTTTTTATAGATATACATGGTGGTAGAGTGTATTTTGACATGGACTATAACTTCCCATTCTGGTGGTTGCAAATGATGTGGTCTTACAATGATCATGTGTGCATATATGAACATAGGAAAATTATCTCTGATTCATTCTACTGTCTTTCCTATTCTCATCTCCCCTCCTTTCTCTTCATTCTGCTTTGTCTAATCCAGTGAACTTCTCTTCTTCCTTCCCCTTTTCTCTTATTGAGTGTTAGCATCCACATATTGGAAGGAACACACCACATTTGGTTTTTGGGAATTGGCTTATTTCACTTACCATGATAGTCTCCAATTCCATCCATTTACCAAGAAATGCCATAATGTCATTCTTCTTTATGACTGAATACCATTCCATTTTGTGATATACCACATTTTCTTTATCAGATCATCTGTGGAAGGGCACCTGGGTGGGTTCCATAGCTTAGCTATTGTGAATTGAACTGCTATAAACATTGATATTACTGCATCACTACAGTATACTGATTTTAAGTCCTTTGGACATATAGTGAGGAGTGGGATAACTGAATCAAATGGTGGTTCCATTCCAAATTTTCTGAAGAATCTCCATACTGTTTTCCAGAGTGGTTGCACCAATTTGCATTCCTACCAGCTGTGTATGAGTGTACCTTTTCTTCACATCCACGCCAATATTTATTGTTACTTGTGTTCTTGGTAACTGCAATTATGACTGGAGTGAGATGGAATCTCAGTGTAGTGTTCATTTGCATTTCTCTAATTGCTAGAGATGTTGAACATTTATTCATATATTTGTTGATTGATCATATTTCTTCTTCCTGAAGGTGACTATTCAGTTCTTTTGCCCATTTATTGATTGGGTTATTTGTTTTTTGTGTGTGTGTTAAGTTTTTTGAGTTCTTTGTATATCCTGGAGATTGATGCTCTATCTGAGATGCAGGTGGCAAAGATTTTCTCCCATCTGTAGGCTCTCTCTTCACATTCTTGATTTTTTCCTTTTCTGTGAAGAAGCTTTTTAGAGTGATACCACCCCATTTGTTGATTCCTGATTTTGCTTCTTGACCTTTAGGGGTCTTGTTGAGGAATTCAGTTCATGAGCCAACATGATGAAGATTTGTGCCTACTTCTCTTCTGATAGGCTCGGGGTCTCTGATCTAATGCCTAGGTCTTTGATCCACTTTGAGTTTTCTGTGCAGGTTGAGCGAGAGGTTCGATTTCAATTTGCTACATATGGATTTCCAGTTTTCCCAGCACCATTTGTTGAAGAGGCTATCTTCTCTCCAATGTTTATTTATGGCACCTTTATCTAGTATGAGATAATGGTATTTATGTGGGTTTTTCTCTGTGTCCTCTATGCTGCACCATTGGTCTTCATGTCTGTTTTAGTCCCAATACCATGGTGTTTTTGTTACTATAGCTATAGTATGATTACTATACATATACTATAGTATGATTTAAGGTCTAGTATTGTGATGCTTCCTGCTTCACTTTTCTCACTAAGGATTGCTTTGACTGTTCTGGGCCTCTTATTTTTCCAAACGAATTTCATGACTGCTTTTCTATTTCGATGATCATCATCATTGGAATTTTAATGGGAATTGCCTTAAATCTGAATAGCCCTTTTTCAGGAATATAGAAGATCTTTCCATCTTCTGAGGTCTTCTTTAATTTCTTTCTTTAGTGTTCTGTAGTTTTCTTTGCAGACCTTTCAACCTCTTTTGTTAGGTTGATTCCCAAATATTTTTTTGAGGCTATTGTGGATGGGATGGTTTTCCTAATTTCTCTTTCAGTTCATTCATCATTGATGCATAGGAATGAAATTGATTTATGGGAATTAATTTTATATCCTTCTACTTTGCTGAATTCATTTATTAGTTGTAGAAGATTTGTGGGGGAGTGTCTTGGTCCTCTAAATATAGAATTGTATCATGAACAAATAGGGATAGTTTGAATTTTTTTTTCTCCTGTTCATATCTCTTTAATTTCTTTCTAATGCCTAATTGCTTTGACTAAAGTTTCAAAGACTGTATTGAATAGAAGTGCTGAAAGAGGGCACACTTGTTCCGATTTTTAGAGGAAATGCTTTTAATTTTTCTCCATTAAGAAGGATATTGGCCCTGGGTTTAACATGTTTACATGTTAACTTTTACAATGTTGAGGTATGTACCTACTATTCCAAGTTTTTCTAGTGTTTTGAGCATGAATGATGCTGTACTTTGTCAAATGCTTTTTCTGCATCTATTGAGATAATCATGTTATTTTTGCCTCTAAGTCTGTTGATGTCATGATTTATATTTATTGATTTGCATGTGTTGAACCAACCTTGCATCCCTGGGAGGAACCCCACTTAATCATGGTGCACTATTTTTTAATATGTTTTTGTATATAATTTGCCAGTATTTTTATTAGGAAATTTTTCATCTATGTTCATCAGGGATATTGATCTGAAGATTTCTTTCCTTTGTCTGATTTTTATATCAGGGTAATACTAGTCTCGTTGAGTTTGGAAGGGTTTCCTTCTTTTCTATTTAATGGAATAATTTGAGGAGGATTGATGTTATTTCTTCTTGAAGGTCTGATAGAACTGGCTGAGAATTTGTCTAGTCTTGGGCTTTTCTTTGTTGGTAGGCTTTTGATGGTGTCTTCACTTTCATTGCTTGAAATTGATCTTTATTTAAACTTTCTTTTTCCTCCGGATTGAATTTGGGTAAGTTGTATGTCTCTAAAAAGTAGTTGTCTTCAACATTTTCCATTTAATTACACTATAACTTTTCAAAATAGTTTCTGATTAGCATATTTTAGAAGTGTTCATTGTGATATTTTCTTTTACATCATGAATTTTAGTAATTTGAGTTTTCTATTATACTCTATCAATTTTATTTATTTTTTCACAGAATCAACTTTTTGTTGATTCATTGAAAAATCAATTTCATTGATTTTTATAAGTTGCTTTTGTGTTTCAATTTCATTGATTTCATCTCTGATTTTAATTATTTCCTGTCTTCTGCTTTTGGTGTTGATTTGTTCTTTTTCTAGGGCTTTCAGATGTAATGTTATTTATTTGGTGACTTTCTATTCTTTTAATGAATAAGCTCAGTACAATGAACTTTCCTCTTAGAACTGCCTTCATAATGTCCCAGATATTTTCATACATTGTGTCACTATTTTCATTTACCTCTTGGTTTTTTTTAATTTCATCCCTGATTTCTTCTGCTATCCATTGATAATTTCATAGCATAATATTTAGTCTCCAAGTGTTACAAGAGCTTGTATATTTTATTGTATCATTGATTTCTAATTCCATGCCATTATGATCTCATAGAATGCAAGTATTATCTCCATAGTTTGTATTTGCTAGGAGTTGCTTTGTGTTGCCTAAGGTATGGTCTATTTTAGAGAAAGATATGTGCGCTGCTGAGAAGAAAGTGTATTCAGTCATTGATGGATGAAGTATTCTATATATATATATGTTAGGTCTAAGTTATTAATTTTATTTTTTAGTTCTGTAGCATCTTTACTGAGGTTTTGTTTGGTGTATGTATCCAGTAGTGAGAGAGGTATGTTCAAGTCACCCAGTATTATTGTATTGTGGTTTAAATTTGATTCTTGGAGTTGAGAAGGGTTTGTTTGATGTTCTTAGATGCTCCATTGTTTGGGGCATAAATATTTACAATTGTTAGGTCTTGTTGATGTATAATTCCCTCAGGCAGTATGAAACATCCTTGTTTATCTCTTCTGATTAACTTTGGCTTGAAGTCCACTTTATCTGATATGAAGATAGAAACTCTTGCTTGTTTATGAGTTCCATGTGAATAATATGTGTTTTTCTCATCCCTTTTCATCCAGTCTGTGGGTGTCTGCCTATGAGGTGAGTCTCTTTTGGAGACTGCATATTGTTGGGTCTTGTATTTTAATGCAATCTGCCAGTCTATGTCTATTTTGATTGATGATTTAGGCCATTTACATTCATTAGTATTATTATTGAGAAATGGTTTTTATTCCCTGTGTTTTGATTCATTTCTAGTTATTAATTTGAATTAGTTTCTCTTTGATTAACTGTTCTTACAGTGACTATTCTCCCTATGCCAGCTTTCACTTTTATTTTTCATTTCTTCTCCATGAAATATTTTATTTGAGTATGTTTTATAGTATAGGCTTTCTACTTTTGAATTGTTTTATCTTTTATTTCTCATGGAAAGCTTTTATTTCATTGTCAGTTTGGAAGCTTCATTTTTCTAGGTACAGTATTCTGGGCTGGCATTCATTTTCTTTCAGGGCTTGGTATATATTATTCTAAGCCCTCCTAGCTTTGAGTGTGGGTTTAGAAATTGCCTGTAGTCTGGACTGATTTCCCTCTCAATGTAACCTGTCCTTTTCCTCTGGCAGCCTTTAAAATTATATTCTTATTCTCTGTGTTAGGCATTTTCATAATAACGTGCCTTCGTGTGAGTCTGTTGTAACTTTATGTATTTGGGGTCCTGTAAGCCTCCTGTATTTGATTTTCCATTTTATTCTTTAGGTTTGGGAAATTTTCTGATATTCTTTGATTGAAAAGATGGTACATTTCTTTGGTTTGTATCTCTCAGCCTTCATCTATCCTGATAAATCTTAAATTTAGTCTTTTCATGTTATCCCTTATTTCTTGGAAATTCTGTTCATGGTCTCTTAACATCTTTTCTCCATGGTCAACTTTATTTTCAACATTATTAATTACCTGAAATTCTGTCTTCCAAGTGGTCCAGTCTGTTGGCGATGCTTTCCACTGAATTTTTAATTTGGTTTATTGAATCCTTCATTTTGAGGATTTCTGACTGATTCTTCTTCAGGATCTCCATCTCTTTATTGAAATGCTCTTTTACTTCCTGTATTTTCTTTCTGATTTCATTCCTTACATCATCCTTTACCTCACAGATCAGTTTAACTATGTACATTCTGAACTCCTTCTCTGACATTTCTTCCACTGAGATGTCATGGCATTCTGATATTGATATATCTTTTTTTGTTTGGGGCAATTTGTTCACTTGCTTTTTCATATTGTTTGTGTGTCGACTCATCTAACAGCATGGATCTGAGGCAGTAGAGTTTTACCCCTGTGGGCGTATAGTGCTGCTGAAGGTTTCCAGTACCTCACTGTTTAGGGAGAGACAAATAATAACAATAACCAATGTAAATAATATACAACATTAACCCAAATAGTTTCTACTATGTCATCTACAGAGTTAACTGTCACAATAAATAGAAATGTTATGATCAGTTATTGCTGACAGTAAAACAATAAATTTGCAAAAGGGTTTATAATTTTGAATGGTAGACAGGGAGAGAACAGAAGTCATTTAGGATGTGATATTTATGAGGGAATGGGAGAAAAGATAAAGTAAAAGAGCAGAGATTCACTGTTAGCAGAAAAAAGAAGAAAGAGATTCAAGGAAAACAAGTACATGAGGGCTGGGGTTGTGGCTCAGTGGTTAAAACATTTGCCTAGCGTGCATGAGGCACCAGGTTTGATTCTCAGCACCACATACAAATAAAAGAATAAAATAAAGGTCTATCTACATCTAAAAAATATTTTTAAAAAAAACAAGTACATGAGAGGAAAAAAATATGTTTATATAGCAAATATTTTTTAAAAATGAAAATAAAAGAAGACAAAACAAAACTGAAATATACTAATCAAACATCCTAGTTCTCACAATACTGATCCTTGAAAAATAACTAATTTCAAAACGGTAGAAATTGTAAAAAAATATGAATATGTGTAAATGTCCATGAAACAGAGAAAAGAAAAATTTTTAAAAATGACCTTTATAGAAAAAAAAAATTCTTTGCATTGGAGTTCAAATGATTCTCAGTTTCCCTTTTTAGCAGTGTTAGGTGGGGTCCTTTGAAATATGATCCTTGCTCCACCCTCATGGTGAGGTTGCTGAAATGAGAGAGTTAATCCTGGAGATGCAACTTCTGGAGGCCAGGTTTAGGCTTATGAATGCCCCAGGTTCTTTGCTGAATGTCAAGGTCTGGAGATTTTACATCAGAGCAGTATAAAATTCCAGTGAAGTCCTCCTCACTTCTTTTCACCCACTTTGTTGAGAAGCTGCCTATCTGCTTTCCTGGTTTTAAACTGCAGAGCAGCCAGGAAAGTGACCTTCTCTATTCCTCCATCTTTAAACCCTCTAGGATATGTTCTTCATCTTTAGTCTTAGAAGACATTTTGTTAGGCTACTGACAGGATTCTTAAAAATTTTTGCCATTGATATTTAAATATTTTACTGAAAAATTATAGATTTGAAATCTTCCTTTCTTTTTTCCCTCTTTCTTATTCTCCTCCTTGTCCTTCCTCCTTCCTATAGTGGGACAATTTTGTTCTATTAAATCAATCTTTGCTCCCTTTGTTTTCAAGAACACTTACTATGTGGGAGATTGCCCTTTGGCAATTAGCCCATTTATTGTTTTCCATCACATAATTTTAATATGGCCTTTGCTTCTATATTTACAGAGAATTTCTCATGTTTTCCTGTATCTCAGTAAGTAATTTTACTACATTCTCAAGTCTAATATTTACTGTTGCATTTCAGCAGCCTTGTATTTCATTTATATATGGCCTTGCCCTCTAATACCTACGTAACCTTATCTACTATTAGTTTGTATAGATGCATTATCTTCTTCAATATGGTCCAAAATTTTTTTAAAAAATTTTCTCCTTTACTTTTTATAGCGTATCTCCTGGAGTGGAAGACCTTCTTCTCATGTCTTTATGTAATTGCTTGTTCTCTCTGCTTCAGTGTGTTTAATATTGAATGGTCTTTATTTGCTCCATCTGTATAAGACAGGACTCATGCTGGCCGTGGACTGAAGTGTACTCTAAATGCTTGGTTAATGCTGGGCTCTGTCAGAGACCAATATAGAACTCTTTGATAGTCTGAGGAAACCACCCAGTTCCAGAGCAGACAAGTAAAGCTAATCAATATGGTGTGGGTGGAGAGACCCTCTGAGGGTGAGGTAAGGACAGTACTGAGGAATGTCACCAGCACAGATGATACACCAATGTTTGTTCACTCTTAAGAGCAGCACCCTCTTGCCCCACCCCCTCTGGCATTATAACTCCAAAAAATGGGTCACTTCTCTTGGGGTCAAAACTGAAAGGACCTGGTTGAGCAGCCTGGGGGAAGCCAAAACAGAGCAAAAAGAGTCTTTTCCATGCTCAGTTCTCTGTCCATCCTCAGCAAGGGAGAAGTGTTGGGATTACTCCATGCTAATGGCAGCAGACCATTTTCTTAGTGGCTTTCCACTAACCCCACAGCTTCCCTTTTCCACCCATCCCAAGTCAGTCCAGCTCACATGTGCATCTGTGGGCACCTGTGGTGAGGAACTTGTTGCTTACTGCCCAGACCAGTTCTTTTCCCTATGAAAATGGGCAGGTTGCTGGGCCCCAGTGACTTCCTCACTTAGTTCTATAATAGTCAATTGTTTCCAATTTCTGGTGAATGGTTACTTCTTATCCTTGGTTTCTGTTGCTCTTGTGGAGTCTGCTAACTATAGATCAAGGCTAATTTCAGTGAGATGTTGGTGGAGAGGGTTCCAAGCCATCTGGCTTTCTTTATCTTGCCTTGAAGTCCAGCCAGTTGCATTTTATGGCCTGGTCCTTTAAGGCATATAATGAATGCCTTTCCAGACTCACTTTCCTATCAGTTAAAAATCATTTTCCATATGGAGTTTGTTCATGCACCTCCCTTTTCTCTTCCCAGTCAAGTAGTGACTCATCAAAAAAGGGTTGGGAATCCATTGAATTAGGATGTTAAAGTCTAAAAGTAAATTAGAACTTTATGATACCCTTATATGTAAATATTATTAAGGTCCATAAATTGGTTCTAGGCAGTAGAGCACAATAAACAATCAAATTCTTTGATGTTTCTAAACCAAATCATGCCCTCAGCCTCTCCTGCCTGCATTTATTGGAGTCTCCCTTGCCCCCTGCCTTCCCATTTGGTGATGGGCCTGGTCCTTGGTCTCTATTGGTTCCCATGGTTACTGATACTCTTCCTGCTGGGGAGAAATGGTTGATGTGATGCCATCTGTCAAACACTGCACTCATGACAGTCCACACAGATGTCCCTCAAGGTGTTCTTCTCACCAACTGCAGGCTTAGCCACATGCTGCTGCTCTCAAGGCCATGGGCTTAATGATCAGTCACCAGAGAGCCCACATGCGAGCTCTCTGCCAGCCCTGATACAAGGTTTCTTCAGGAAGGTGAAATGGCTGTCCTTTGTAATCCATTCAACAAGCATTTATTGAAAACTATATATGGACAAGGCACTG
Source organism: Glaucomys volans (assembly GCA_020662805.1). Lineage (NCBI taxonomy): Eukaryota > Metazoa > Chordata > Mammalia > Rodentia > Sciuridae > Glaucomys > Glaucomys volans. Next base: position 186,335 of record JAJEJO010003415.1, read on the forward strand.
TGAAAATATTTTTGGATTTAAATACAAGTATGTCAAAAATATATAATCATGGTCAGGTAGAAGCAGAATACCTACAAACATAATGATTTGTCTTCCAAACTAGAATTTGATTTATATCCTAGAAGACAATATAAAGGGAGAATGTTTTAAGTGCATCTTCTTTCAAAATGCAATTTGAATCTGTCTACTTCAATCCATCTCTGCTGCTTTCTCCATGGTCAAAGCCACAATCCTCTCTTGTCTGGAAAACTTGCAGCTTCGTAACTGGTCCTTCTGCCCTTGCTTGTTCTCTCCCACACCTGTTCTTTACACAGCAGTCTCAGTGGTATCAATGATGCTTTTATAACACAAATTCAGAAACTGTCACTTCTCTGCTTAAATACTTTAGCATCTTCTTACTGCATTTGGAATAAAATCCAAACCTCTTGATGGGGGCCTAAGAGGTCACATGTGATCTAGCTCATGCCTGCCTTTCTAACTTTGCCTCTCATCAGCTCCCCTTCCCAGAGGGCTCCTAGCCTATTGTTCTTCCCTCCTGGTGACTAGGCACTTCTCAGTCTTTAGAGAATAGGAACATGGGGCTGCCTGATAGACACCTCTAGTGTCTGCCCTGTAGGACTCCAACCCATGCTTTTCTGTCATCCCACCCTTCTGTTCTTCTTCACGGAACTTATCAAATTTGTGATTAACGTCCTTACCCACATGTTTAGTTGTTGCTTTCCAGCTGACTCTAAGGTCCATGAGGGCAAGACCCTCAGTTGGCTTGTCTGTTCTGTGCACTGGTAGTCCTGGTGCTCAGTCGGTGCCCAGTATGTATGTTCTTTAATTAAGTCTGCCCGAGTCCCAAAGGTGGAACACAATTTCAGCAAGTGCATAAGGGCGAGAGAAAGGCATACGAGCAGGAGTCATGGTAGAAGCAAAGGTGTCAAAGGAGAGGTCACGTGGTATATCTATAGATGAAAGTAGAGCAGTGTGTCTAGAATGCAGCACATGGCTGACTTAAGGTGATTTTGAAATCCACCCTGATTCTTTATGTATCTCTTCAGTTCTGGCTCTGTTCTTTATTTTCAATTAGGACAGGGTTTATTAAGGGCAGTAGAGGTAGAAGCAAAAGTTATTTCTGTTTCTGGCTCACCTCCCCCACTGACCTTGCTTCTTAAAAGAAGCAGAATGCATGACCTTGTATGGGTCCCATTATCTCAGGACTCTGGAGAGGGTCATGAGTGGATGTATAAAAAAGTGCTTCTGTTATCAAAAAGCAGCTCTGTTTTATTTATATCATTGGACTTCTAATGCAGTGTCCTTTCTGTTACTTAATCTCTTTTCCTTTTTTAAATCAAAACATGCAGTTGAAAAAATATTGCTGATTGAAATGATGGATTCTGTTGACTTAAGGGATGGAAGGCAACTCTATCCTGGAGACCGATTTCCATGAAGTTTTGATTTGGGGAAGTCTGGCCAAGCCCTTGCTGTCTCTTTCCCAGCTCTGGACCCATTCTCCCTTCCAGCTGAGATGTTTATTTTATGTATAAAACAGCTCCCGCCTGCCTATGACTGGTGATTAAGAGCTCAGGATAATGAAATCTGCACAGTTGAAACTTGGCTGTTGGCTGCAGTTATTATGCAACTCAACCTTTCTCTTTTGTTTCTGTCAATAATATAAAATTCTTAGTTTTTCTTTCAGAGTTAACCCTTCACATACACTACAATTTCTCCCATAGGTATGTTTTTAATGACCAAACTAAGTTATTTCTAAAAGCTAGGATTATATGCTTTTTGAAGGAACAACAAAACAATTTTGATGCAATAGCATCATTCAGACTGTCTGTGAAGAGCTCAGTGGAGCTGAGAGTACAAAGGCACCTTCATGGGCCTTAGATTTCTGCTTTAAGTGGAGTTCTCTCTATGCTTTGATTGAAATAGCAGATAATATGAGACACAGCCGAAGTGATGGTAACAAGTGGCACACTCCAGTGATGTGTGATATAGAACAATTAGGAGACCCCCAGTGAGGTGTCTTAGACAAATAATTAACCTTCCCTTGCCCACCCTCATTAATTTATGAATTTCTGATATTAGAGGAGACTTGCATCTTCACCTCAGTTCCATTAGTGGCCTTACACTACAGTGTCTCTGTTGGGAGCAAGCAGGCACATCTTGAGCTTCATTAGCCATAGTGCCCCTGCATATTGGATTATGGGGCCTGTACTCTAAAGGTCATGCAGTCTTAGTGGGAGGGAGGGAGTAGATGTGCCCAGCACTTCCCAGAAGCCTGTTTCATAAGAGAAGGACCACACACCACAAAGACTGTCACCTTAAGGACTGAAGTGGGATAGAGTACTGCCACAGGAAGGGAAATGATTCGAAGGAGACAGAGCAAACATCTCTGTCACTATTTTGCCCACCATTGGCCCTAGGGGAGAGAGTCACAGTTAAAATGGGTGACCTTGGATCCCAAAGGGATAGTCAGGGAAGGCTGTATAGAAAAGGGGTCTTCTATACACACGTGTTCCAAGTACTTTAGCCCAGACCCATTCCCCAGAAACTTGATGTCATTAAATGCATGAGATGGCACTTAAAAAGTAAAAAAAAAAAAAAAAAAAAAGAATTTGCAAGCTCTTTTTCTAACAGTCCATTGGAAGGTCAAATGTTTAGTCCATTGGGAAGAAGGGTAGTTAGGAAAGCTTTTTAGCAGTGATATCTGAGTGAGGTTTTAAGGAATGAATAGAGTTTGCTGGCAAACATGCAATGAAGGAGGGTTAGTAAGAGGAAAACTGTGCACAAAGGTACGAAGGTAACAAACATGGGCATTCAAAGAAACCATGTTGTGTGGCTCAAGCATTCTATATTAATTTCCTATTGCTACCATAAATTTTCAAAAACACAGTGACAGGGGCTGGGGCTGTGGCTCAGTGGTAGAGCACTTGCCTAGCATACATGAGGCACAGGGTTCAAGTCTCAGCACCACATAAAAATAAATAAAATAAAGGTCCATTGACAACTACAAAAATATTTTTTAACAAAACACGGTGACAGAAAATATCATAAATTTATTAACTTACTGTTCTGGAGATAACAGATCTCAAATGGGTCTCACTGGGCTTAAATCAAATCCTTGGCAGGCTGTTTTCCTTCTGGAGGCTCTTTTTCCTTGCCATCTCTAGCTCCTACAGGGCACCTGCATTCCTTGGTTTGTGGGCCCTTTCTTCCCTTTTCAAGGTCAGCAGTAAAGCATCTTTGTAATTGTAACTAATCTCCTGCCTGCTTTGTCCACCTTTAAAGGACCCTTGTGATTACATTGAGCTCAAATAGATAAATCCAGAATACTCTCCTTATGTTAAGATCAACTGATGAGTAGTCATAATTCCCTCTGCAACCCTTCCTGATTCCTCCATGCCATGGAAAAGGACACATGCACAGGAGCCAGGGGTTAGAACACGACAACAGAGTCTGTGATTCTGCCTGCTACACATGTAGTACAAGATGTTTGCAGACGCAAAGAAAAGAATTCGTCATGACCTATCAACCCTGGGTGGAAAAAATCATCCACCCAAGAAGGGCCTATCATCCAACAGTGTTTTTTAAAATGGAGAAGTCAAGGTTCTGCAGCTTTTCCTAAGGTAGAATGGCTGTATTTCTGTTAACTATCGCTGCATCACAAACCACCCCAAAATTTGCTATCTTAGAATAACAGTGATTTATTTCTCAAGATTGTGTGGTTCATGAGAATCTGGGCAATTCCCCTGCTGGGCTCATTCACTACCTACATTCAGCTGGAGGGTCAGCAAGGATGGAAAATCCAGAATGGCCTTACATCATCTGATACTGGGTGACAGCCTTCAGCAGGGCTGCTGTGGTTGTTTCCAGTCTGAGTTCCCATCCTCTGTGAGGCTAGGCCAGCTTCCTTGCCTGGTGGCCTGAGGGCAGTGTTCCAACAGTATAAGGGTGGGACTGCAGGGCCTCTGGGGCCTGCACTAGGGAACTCACACAGTAGCACCTCCACCACATTCTTCTGGACCAAGCAGTCAACAGGTCAGCACGAATTCAAGAAAAAAGGAATTGCCTCCTGAGGGGGTCACTGCAGTGCCTCATTAAGCGATGAAGATAGGAGTTTTGCTCAGAGAGTGGGATTCTGTCATTTATTATTCCACAGGCAAATGTCTCTGAATTACACCAATATCCAACACATGGCCTAAAGAACGAATGGTTCGGGTAGAGGGTGGTAAAGATCCTTGCCACTGAAGAAGTGGAGAAATTCTGAGGCTAGGGTGTAAGGTGCACCATCCTGTGTTGACAGTAAGAACGCAGTTGGTGGTGAATGGGGAGGAGCAGCCTGTAGTCTAGGAGACATCAGTAGCAAGAGCAGGGAAGGTGTTGGGTAATCAAACTGATAATGTGATTCTGTTGACAGGAAGGTCATGGCTACACCTGTCTAATCTGCCTGGTGGGTGGCGGCCTCCCAGAACCACCTTACCAGGCCTTTCACTCCCCAGCCTCCTTTGACTTGTTCATGTGCCAATTTTCACATAAATTGACCACTTCTGACTTTCAGAAAGTGTGCAGATAGATTCTTCAGGGTGCATTTAACTCTTAGCATCCACGTTCTGAGCATTTGTTAAGTACGAAGTGAAGTTCAGGTTGGTTTTGTTTAAGATGACGGAGCTCCCATAGTGACAGGCTACCAGTGTTGGTTCTTTAGAACTTTTTATTTTCTACCTCTCCTGTCTCCTCAGGTATGTGTCTAAAGGTGAAAGGGTATCCACGCAGATTAGTAGGATTTATGATGGTGAAATTTATTAACTGTGTTAAACACACAGTATTTATTGCTCTCATTCTAGGTAAATCAAACTCAGAAAGCAGATAGTCATCATCCAGATGGTCCTAAGAGCTCACTCAACCACAAGAGTGCTATATATGAATAAATTAGAGCCCATAACAAGTGGAGAAGGATAAAATTGCATATTTTTATAATTACTACCATAATTTAATGTTTATTTATTTACATGAAACAAATAAATAAAGATTTACAACAATACCAAGTGTAGAATGAATTTGCATCCTTGGCTGTGACTTCACACCCTTAAAATGCTTTTCAGATTTCTACCCCAAGTAAAATATTTTCAGTATTTGGAAATTCAGCAATGCTTATTAGAAATTCCATATCTGCATTCCATATCTAAGAATATTCACTTCTGTCGGTCCTTTTATTCTCCCCTCCACGTCACCTCCATGCAGAGAGTGCACCTTTGGCATTCATTTTGGTCCTGAGTAGATTGCTAGAAATGAGAAGACCCTGGGATATTATTCTCACCTTTGACACAGAAATTCTTTAAATAGGACTATGAAATCTGTCTAACAATAAGTGAAGTAATGCAAGTTTGTGTAAGTATAGCCTCAATATAAACTTGAAGGATCTGTGCCCCTCTCAAAGTAGTCTTCTATAAAAGCTACACACCATTGCTTTGGTAGTTCAAATCACTTGGGGGTTTTCTCTTAGGGAGGCTGCCGTCAGAGTTTGTTTGCAAGTTCACAAGAAAACCAATTGTATATTTTCCAGTGTCCTATGTCAATTTTTATTAAATCCAGATGTTCCTCTAAATTTTGGGGATTGGCCATCTTTGATATTTATCTACCTAAAAAAAAATAGATTCATGCTCAGAAGACTAAATTGTGGTGGCACTTAAGGCATTGAAAATAATGTATCTTTGCTCCAAAATTGTGAGGCTCCAGATGAAACCTGTTTTACTGATTCTGGCTACTCCATAGAAATATCACCAGAAACTTGTCAAAGACCATTAACAAGTGTTATCATTTTAATTCTACAATCTAAAAATGCCCCATAAGAATTTTTTATCTATTTTTTCCACCTCTTTTTTCTTTGGGTTTGCTATGACCTCCTCCCTGCCTCTCCCTCCCCACCCAAAACTTTTTGTGTCTGCCTTGCCTAAGGTCAGCTATGCTGCATATTGTGTTTTTGTTCTTTTGATTTTGCTCTTGAGTCAGCTCTTCTAAAATTTACCCTTTTTAGAGATCTTTGTCATTATTAAGCTTATGAGTTTGTATCTCATTCTGGCTTCCCACCTGGCTCAAATTTGTTGTCTTCTAAAGGCATTTATCTTCAACAGCACAATTACGATTTTTTATTTTGTCAGATATCACACCAGGAATTTAAAGCATCAGTTTTATTCATCCCCCACAATACCTTAGGAGATGGATATTATTGTCATCTCCATTTAGCAGATAAAGAGGCAGAGGTCCAGACGTACAACTTGCCAAAGTCAATTGGCTGGAAGTAGGATAGCAAGGATTCACACTCACATCCATCTAAGGCAGGGGGCGCTCAACCTCAACACTGTGACACTCGGGCTTGGGTCGTTCTCTGCTGTAGTCTGTCCTGTGCTGCAAAGTATGTTGAGCAGCAGCATCTGTGGCCTGTACCCTCTAGAAGTCTGTAGCTTTTAACCTCACCCTTTTGATTGTAATAACCAAAAATGTCCCCAGACATTGTATGTATCCCCTGGGGAGTGGCTGAAAAACATTGATCTAATGCCAAATTCATGCTTTGGACTCTTTATACCATTAGGCAGGGAATGATAAAAACCACTTTGTTTTAAGGCAAATTGTTAAAGAGATTTTTAGGAGTCATTATATCTGGCTGATTGATCAGAACTGGGTTTGTTTTTTTTTTTTTTAAGATTCTCCTCACCCAAGATGTTCAGAATACACATTGCTAGGTAGGGCGCAGGTGTCTATTATAAAACCTCTTCACTGTATAGGAACCACAGAGCAAATCCTAGCCTAACCACTCCTCTGTTCCTGAATCCACTCCTGCCAAGTTCTCCAGTCTCGGGCTTAACACCTTCTGTGATGGTGTTACTGTCAGCAATTCCATATCCTCACTTCCTAAACTATTTCATCTTCATACAGCCCTAACTGTGAAAAAGTATTCTTCTCAGTGTCTTCCTTACATCTCTCCAACTATGCCCAAATCATCCAAATTAATCATTTTCTCAAATCAATCAAGTTAAAGCCTTATTGAGTCTCAGTTATGTATTAGGTTCTCCTCTGAACAGTTTCTTTACCATGGTTGGTAAAATAATCACCAGCTCTTTAAAAATGACCACCTAACCAGTTTTCTCCGTTTAATAATAGACTTCCTCAGAAGGACAATTACAGCTCATTAAAATCTTAAAATCTTTTGAGGTTGATCTCCCACCCAGCTGCTACCGGTAGGGAGGCTGCTCTGGGTTTGTGAAAGGCCCTGTCCCTGAGGAAGCCAAGCTAGGCAGCAGCTTTTCCTCTTCCTCTTGACCCCTCACCCAAAAACCCTCTTTAGACCTCCTTTGGTAGTTTCTGGAAGATTCCAAAGTGACTCCTCTTCCTGGTAAAGTCATCTTTTACCTTGTGCTCTAAATTTCTTGCTGAAAATACAGAGGGGAAGGTAGTTTTGTTGTTGTTGTTGTTATTGTTGCTTTTTGGTGGGCCTTCTCGAGAATATAAATTTTATTCATTTGATTAATATAAGTAAATAAGCATGTTAATTTGGTTGATACCTTGGAATTCAGACTCTTCTTTATAGTTAGGCAGTTTTTTCAACTTACACTTTTAATTTTCTTCTAAGTCATCATAATAATGTTGAACTTAAACCTGCTTCTCAACAACATTGGATAACTGGAAGATAGTGGTAGAGCAGACAGCGGTATAACCAAGGCAGCTTATGCCCCAGCCTCAAAGGCTAGCCTGCAGGTGACCAGTCTCACTAGGCAGTCACCATGAGCAGCCAGTGAGCTATAAATGTGTGCCAGCTGTCCTGATAGTGCCTGGACAGATCTGCAGTAGGCAGGTTATGTTTAGAGAAAACCAAGGAGAAAATAACATGTTCACCAGAATAAACTGTTTGGGGTCAAAATAACAGTCTGGTGTTTTTGTTCTTGTGTGAGATATAAAAAGAAAACTTGAGCTTCAATCAGGCTTAGTATGAACTTCCAAACATCTTGCCTGTGCTTGTGTACCTGCAAGGACATGGCTGGACACAGGCAAAGCTGTTCTGAACCCTTTTGTCTGGGATTGGTCTGGAAGGCCTTGGAGTCTTTAATGTAGTGTTGCTCTCTTCTTGTAGAGTTTCATAAATGGACACTGACATGGACTACGAAAGACCCAACGTGGAAACCATCAAGTGTGTGGTGGTGGGCGACAATGCTGTGGGGAAGACCCGCCTGATCTGTGCCAGAGCATGTAATACCACGCTCACACAGTATCAGCTGCTGGCCACTCACGTGCCCACCGTGTGGGCCATTGACCAGTACCGTGTCTGCCAGGAGGTAAGGTGCACGGTGTCTTTAGAATCCTTAGGCCATCGTTGCCATTTGCCAGCCTGATTAAGAGTAGAGGAGGAGGGTGGGTAAATGGCACATTCAAAACAAAACTAATCTTTTTAGTGCCACAAGAGAAAACAGAAGCAAAGGGCAAACTTGGGAGTATGGCCATGGCAACCTGAATGGGGATGAGTCATGTGATTCCAGGGCATGAGTTAGGAGCTGGCTTACATCCCAGTAGGTGAAATGAAGAAACTAAATGCAAGTGGATTGAGGGGCCCTGAGGGCTGTCAACTTGGACCCCTTCCTCCTGGGGAGTCTGTGATTAACACTGAGCACATGAGCTCTGTTTCTCTTTCCTGCAGGTCTTGGAGCGTTCCCGAGATGTAGTTGATGAAGTGAGTGTTTCTCTCAGGCTTTGGGATACTTTTGGAGATCATCACAAGGACAGGCGATTTGCATACGGCAGGTAAAACAAGACTAGTGCAGTGTGGTTGAGCTTGAGTAAAATTACCTTTTGAAACCCAGCAACTGGTTCACCCATCCACAAAATCCACATCATAATGGCCTTTTGAAATGTCTTGGGTTCTTGTGTCTAAGAAGAAAAAAAAATGGTGTTTTTTCCTGATATCAAGAAAAACAGAGTTTGCTTTGCCACTCAGGAAATTCCAGTTAAAAACAACCAGTGCTTCCCAGTGCAGTCAGTCTGGGAAGTTTACTAGATGGGGATGCGGTCTTGTCCTCCAGTCTTGGGCTACTTTGATGGCTGTTTTCCTGAATGACACTTCATTTGACTTCTGTTAAAGTGTTTCAAGCTATTTTAGCACTTGCTACTCTGCTTCAGAAGGTCTCTTTGGTCTTTTCATGACCATATTAGCAGAGTTTGATGTTATTTGCTTTGGGCTTTGTGATATCTGAAAAGTCTCTTATTTTTATTTGAAGGTCATTTTTTAAAAGAAAGGAAAATATCTCTGAAGTTCTTCACAAGGCGTGTTTCCAAAATGAACTGAAATACTAATGTCTATTTTTCTTTAAAAAAAAAAAAAAAAAAACAGAAGGAGAAGGAAAAATCCAGTAAAGAAAAGATTAATCTAGGACACTGAAATGGGTAGGAATGTAGTCAAAGTGTCTTAAAATATTTAGCACCTTCTTCCTGCCACTATAACTTGAAATATCTCTAAGTGAATGGGTCATAACTATTAAAATGCTGTTAAGGTAGAGTTTTTTTTACTCCTTAATTGTAAAAGAAAATTGGGGTGGGGGTGGGAGGATTACTGGAGATGGAACCCAGGGCCTTTTACATGCTAGGCAGGTACTCTACCACTGAACTACATCCCCAGCCCTTCTTAATTATAAATTAACACAATGCATTTTAAGATTAGAATTTAGGTGTCATGTCTTAGTTGTCCCTTCTTAATATCAAACCATGTTACTTCACAGGATTGGATTAGATCCTCCAAGTCTGTGTATTACACCTTGGTAATGAGAATATGCCTTTTGAAAAGTTTCTCTATTTCTTTAATCTGGTAGCTCTCTAAACAAATTTTTATTAGTGTTTATCAAAGTGGCCTAAAATACTGATAAAATGCTGAAAAGGTTTGCCCTACTCCTAAAAAGTAGTTCACACACTGAAAATACCTGATTTAGAACAGTTTGTTCAAGGTGACTCAGAATGGGACGTATGGAAATAAAACATGATTTTAATGTCCCTTTTATAACAAGGACTTTTAACCTTAATAGCCAGCATCATAGGTCCTTTCTCTTCTCTTTTTTCCTTTCTTTCTTTCTTCCCATAATGTTCTTGATGGTTATCTTAGTTGCCAGTTCAGGTTTTCTTCCCAGTTATTCTGCATATTAAAAGAAAAAAATAAAAAGAAGAATAAAAAAAATAAAAGAAGCTGCTTATGACTACTGTGTGGTCAGGTTTGTCATATCTGTGGTTTTAAGGAAACATGATTTTAAAATGATGTCTTTCAGCAAAGTAAGGGAAAGTAAGATAGATGTCTACAGAATTTTCCACCTCTATAAAGGTGTCCTGCAAAGATTGGCCTGAAGATGAGCCTACTGTGGTATTTAGGTTTAGACTCTTAGTGATCATTTCAGCAGAGTTTATGGCCACTTGAAATTTATGCACTTGAAACAATGAATTTCATTGTGGCCTGTCATGTAAAGCTTGCTCTGTGGTGGAAGGGTTGCTCCACTTCCCATAAGACTCCTGCTTAGGATTTGCTTAATGGCCCACTGGCCCTCACAGCTCTCCACTGAGCCCAGTCCATCTCTCTGACATAGCCGGAGTCATTTAACAGCATGTCATGCCCATGTTTGTTCACTCCCAGTGAAAACAGGCTGCTCTGTGTGGCTCCATCAGTTCAAAGTACATTGTTCTGCTCCCTGTCTGTAATGTTTGGTTCCATTAACTGTAACTCATTCCCCCTTTGATAGAAACAGGAAGTACTCCCTGAGCCAAGTTTGCTTCTCTAAGTGACACAGAGGGGCTTCAGGAAACATGCCCACATGGGTCTCTGACCACATTCTCCTTGGGGACTCATTTTGTGTGCTTGTTTGTACCTTGTATTTTCTGTCTTTGCTGATTCTCCACTGCCTCTAGGTGTCCTGCCGTAAACCCCAGTGCTAGTAAAGAATGAAAGCCAGAGCTCCACCGTCAGACTCTGTCATCTTTCTGTACATACTAAATATGTAAAACCACATTGCTCTAGCATTCAAAAGTTACATTTTATGGAGAAATCTGGTAGCATAAGTTTCTTCTATTCAGTATAGAGTTTGACCAGTTCTTTTCATTGCTGTGAGAGAGCTGATGTTTGATTTGCAAACCTGTCTGACTAATGTTTTTACTCAACTTGGTTTGAATTACAAGTCAATGGGATGAACAGCAGACATAAACTCAGAGGCATGTGGAATATATTCCAAAGAATTTAGAACTTTTTTAAAATAATTAATTAGACTCTTGTGGTGACCATGAGGGAAACTGGACTCATCTCAGGAAGCCTCAGGCCTTGCCCTCAGTTTCCTTTGCTGCTTAGTACAAAGGAAGTTAACATGTTGCCCCCTCATACATTTTTGGGCATGGATGAGCTCTAGTTTTCTGAGTAGTCAAGGGGTATCAGTAGTAGGCAGTCTGTCAACCTGAATTTGCAGTTTTCCAAGTATGAAAACCGGATAACTATAACCAGAATGTTATTGCTATCTTCTTGATTTTAGGGCAACTATTCAACTCATTTTTAAGCCAATTAAAATAATAGCTCCAGTTTATTGAAAGACTACAATGTGCCAACCAATAGATTAGGAGCTTTGCCAACATTAGTTGTTCCTTTCAAGAGACCTTGGAGGCAGAGCTTATTTCCATGCTGCAAATGAGTAAAGGGTTGAGAACTTTCACTGCCATAACCTAACCAGTGGTGGGTCTCAGAGGCAGATTTACACCTATCTCTTGCTGACTCCCAGTTCCCACCCTTGGCACTGTGCCCAGCTACCTGCACCTTCGATTAAAGAGGATGCAGCTGGAAACTACGCCACTTTGGAGATCTGGGTTTCTTTTGACTCTTCCATATTTGGGGAGAGGCTTAAAACTGGAAAAGATTCCAGAAGCTCATCTGGTTGACCCCTTTCCTTTAGGAAAGGAAACTGCCTATCCAGCTGAGAATCAGCACTGATGGTAGTCCTTCTATTGGAGGGAGAAGGAAGGTAGCAGGTAGCACCCTGACTCTTCGCACATCTGAAATCTGGCAGGCCCTCTCTTCTCAGGAGTGAATGGCCCCAACTCTCTTGTAACCTTTCTTCCCACCACCTACTTTCTATCCACTTTTGGATGAACTTTTGAAGCTCTTTTCTGGATCTTTTGAAAATGTCAAGAACAAATCTGAACATAGTAACCATGACTATGATCAGCTGCTCTTTGTGTTGGCAAAGAGGGTAGCTCCTCTTAAAGGAATGTCTCTCAAGAGTTTTCCCTGGAATGCTTAGAAGAATGAAAGGTCCACATGTTGGTACCCCCCACCAAAAAGATAGACAAATAGGGAGGGCTTTGCCTCCCTATTTGTCTATCTTGGGCTCCTCAGATGCTCTCCTCCAGTCATACCAGATATAAATAATTATAGTTGTTTGTTTGTGGTTTTGTTGTTGTTGTTGTTGTTGTTGTTGTTTTGGTCTCCTCTCTTTGAAAACCTCCTCTACTGATCTGTCTCAGGTCCAGATAACCTTCAGACACTTAGTAAAGCTAATGATGCTGAAGGTGATGACACAACTCCAATTTAATCAAGGAACCCTATGAGTCAGATATCCTGTCCCCCTTCATTCTCATGATGACCCTGCTAAGTGGGCTTATTTCACAGTTGAGAAACAGATACAGAAAGGGCCACAAGGGCAGAGTGGAGCTGAACTTCCCACTTGGGTCTGACTGCAAAGTCTATAACCTCCTCTGCTACCATGTTGTGTGGCTGATGAGATTGACAGATGACAAGTTTACTTCAAATTTCCTCCTGGTATGGCATAAGTCTTCTGTCCTATGTGGACCCAGAAAGACCTGTGTTCACCATCTCTCTCCAACTGATATTCCTGTACTCCTCTTAATTTTTTAATCCACATCTAATAACCTAATTCTTTATATGCATTCATAAGTGTCTAAACATTAATCCTTTCACTTTAGGTAAAGATGATACATCCAAGCAAATGTTTTGAGAGTGAATAGGAATCTTGGGTCATTTATTTGGCATGTTTCCCCAAAAACATTTAACTGAAAGATTCAGGACTACTGCACTTGCCCTTACCCCCATAGTTTCCCAGCATATTTTCAGTCTGGTTGGAACCCATTTATTGTATAGTCTAGTCTTACATTAATTTTTCTCAAATGTTGTAAGTTCCTGTGAGAAGTGCACTACATGTTTTAAATGATAACATTAATCAGCGCTGTGGTTTCTGTGTGTCTGTTTAGATAAGATGGGTTTGGTTTCATGTGGAAGGCCCATTGTAATCAGATATGGTATGAACACACCCCATTTTGAGTGCTTAGTTTGAGGACCTTTGAAAAAGTCAAGGTGACTGGGTCTTTAATGCTTCTAGATGAGTATTTTAAGTTAACTCTTATTGTCTGTAGCGCATTCTAAATGCTGGGCCAGAAGTAATGTTCTAATGATGACTTCTAGATTATTCTAATGATTATTTCAGGAAATATATCAAGTGGAGGTGGACCAGGGCCAGGACTAGGCAAGGCCAATGAGTCTCTCACCATGGGCTTAAAAATGTAAATAATTTTAAAAGACAGGATCATTATTAGTATTTGCTTTTTCCCTTCTGCCTCAGGCTCCATATGGTAAGGTTACTGATCCTGACTTTATTTATAATGTTGATATGTTGTTCATTGTGGGTTTTTTGTCATAATTTTTCTGTTTTAAAAATAGTATTCATCTGGATTACTGAGCTTTTCTTGTACCTCCCTGCATTTGCACCTGAGGCAAGTGTTTTATCATTGCCCCCTAGTCTTCATTCTGATGGTGGACTTTATAAATGGATAGCAAGGTAGCAAAGAGAAGAAATCTAGTAATGCATGTACCTTATGGAAAAAGTAATCAGACCACACTTTTCAGGGTACAAGTACTGATGGGTCTAGGAAAATTATTGTAGCTTATGTCCTAAAGACACTGAATCTTGTATGATACTGTAACAAGAAGAACTGAAGTTGCTCAGGTTATAGAAGAAAGTGAAAAGACATAAGTGCAGTTATTTGGAACAAGAGATAGGAATAGTGATTCCCTCTGAGGTCATTCTAAAATTGTTAGTTTTCATTCTTGGGTGAACCTAAGCGTAGCAGTTATTCTAAGATAAGGGTTCTGGGAAGAGGTAAAGCAGCCAAATTTAGCCAGTACCTGGATAATTATGAAGTCAGTGGTCCTCCAGCCACACTTTGGTGGACACTGTCATGGAGTTATCATGGTGCTTTTTACCAAACCTCAACCAAAAAAGAGGCATCCTGGTAGAGTGAGAACTTTTGAATGAGGGAAGCAAGCAAAAAAGAACACATACTGTGTAATTCCATTCCTATAGACATCTAGAAAATACAGTCTAATCTTTTGTAGTAACAAAAGTAGATTGCTGGTTGCCCAGAAAAGATGATGGAGTGGAAGGATGGATTACCAAGGGACATGAGGAAACTGTGGGGGATGATGGAAATGTTTGTTATCTTGATTGTGATAATGTTTTCAGAGAAATACATATGTGAAAACTAATCAAATTTAAAACACTGAACATGCATAGTTGAATGTTATATCTCAATAAAGATTTTAAGGTGAGAAATATCTCTATAACAATATAATGTATGATATTTGAAAATGCTCGCATGGTAGACTATATGTTTTAATTCCTTATGGAACTTGAAGTTAATCCTCATTGAAAATATAAATCATTCCTTTGAATTTATGGGAAAAAATGGAAACAGATCCTTTATAGTTGAGTATAGGAAAAGGGATGTTTATAAAATGTCAAAGCAAATGATAGGACACTATCATATTGTTACACAAAATTACACTGATTCCTTTCTCCCAAAGATAGAGCCCTCAGCTTGGTGGGCTATTATCTGACCACAGGGCTTGCTTCTTTACCTATGATTGTGTTTGTTTCTTTTTCAGAGAAGATTCTTTTTACCAAATACTCTGTGGCAGCCAAATAGAGAACACCCAATTCTGTGAAAGTTTTGTTTCTCTGTAAGATAGTAGCAATATTGTGTTTCATAGCCCAGTCATTCTTGGGCTAGGGAATGTGATGGCAACCCCTGAAGTGTGCAAAAAGAGTGTGTATTTCCTACCCAGTCACCCCAGCTGGGAATTAAATGGAGAGTTGGGTGATCAGGTATGTCCTCTCACTTGGAGCGATAGGTACACCGTGGTGTGGGACTCCACCTTTGCTTGTTTCTCTGGATTGGGTTCCATTCTCCCATTCCAGCCTCATCTCTTGCTCTAGACACAATAAAACATTTATAGGTCCAAGTCCTCTGAAGCCTTTAAACCCACAGTATGCATTATATCCACCTAGAAATTATACCCCACCCCAACCATTTTAAACCAACTAATCATACTGATATTCTAAGAATGAAAGCAAGTGTCCCATTGTCCCTGAAGTTCTCTCTGAACTCTCCTTACTTTCCCTCTCCCCTTCAGAATTTTGGCAAAGTGTCTTTCCTTCATGTTCCCATAGAATACCTTGGCAAATCCTACATTGTATCAAAATTGACTCCTTCATTTTCTCCCCTTCCCCTTATTCTCTTATTCCTACTATGTTTAGGACAGAGATTTTGTCTTCCTACTCTGTGTCTCTAGTGCCCAGGTCTGGTTCGTAGGAGAAGCTCAATAAGTGTTAATAGAAATGAGTGAATGTGCCCATTGATCATTCTCTCATGTATGCCAAGATCTTGTAAGAAAATATTCTTACCAAATATTCCAAATTATTTTTACTAGATTGAATTTTGTATGTATGAATGTATAGTAAGAATAACAAGTAATGGACCAACCTGAAGGTGATGAAGAGGGAAAGTGCTGGTGCTTGGCTTCACTGTTAAGAATTAGCATATTGGGCTGGGGGTTTTTAGCTCAGTTGATAGAGTGCAGGCCTCACAAACACAAGGCCCTGGGTTCAATCCCCAGCACCGCCAAAAAAAAAAAAAAAAAAAAAAAAAAAAAGATTAGCATATGGAAGGGTGAACTGAGAGGCCAGTAGAAAAAGGAAACATATACTCAAGCCATATCCTCAAAACATCTCCCCCTACAGTTTTTGGATTAGTGAATTCTTATGTGTTTAATGCCTTATTTTAATTACTATTTTTAAACATAATTACTTGTATTAATAATAATACATTTCCAGTTATAGGTTGTTTCTTCTCTGGGTACCATTTCCAAGACCTTTTTAAGAGTTTTTTTTTTTTTTTTTTTTTTTTTTTTTTTAGCAGTTCTGGGGATTGAACCCAGGGCCTTGTGCTTACTTGGCAAGCACTCTACCAACTGAGCTATATCCCCAGCCCAGCAAGAATAATTTTTTGAACAATTATGTGTATATATTATTTTACTTGCCCAGAGAGGAACATTAAGTACAATAACTAAAGGTGGATTATTACCATTAGGCATAAAAATACATTAGACTAAATGCATATAAATAATACAAAATATCAAATTTGTGGTGGAAATGTTTGGATTCTGTGCTGAATCAGTCAAGCATGAGATTCCAATGAAACCAAATCATCTATCTGATAGAAAATCTGTGTACACCATGCCCTGTGCCACTCTCTGCCTGCTGTCCCACACTGTCCTTCCTGCTCTGAAGTGGAACATCTTGTATTGAAGCTGGAAGAAGAAACATCAAAAGAGCTGGGATCCCTGTGCCTGACTCAGACCTGTCCCCAGGATGAAACTGTCCTTGGAAAGCAAGTTGAGATAACAAAAAGTCCCAGTGGCTGGCTGGGCTCACTTGTGTTCCAAGATGAAGGATTCTGGCTGCTGCCCAGACATTGGTCACATGGCTGGGAAAGATGGCCCTTTGTGGTTCAGCCAAAAAAGAATTGATTGACCCAAAAGAGGGGTCACAGGAGTATGAGTAATGAGGTCACCGAGATGAGCAAAGAGAATAAGGACCAAGTTCATTGTTGAATCCGTTGATGTCTTTTGTGTGCATTCCTTTCACTCTTCCTGTTTTTACTTAATAGCTGCAGTTTTGACGAATTGAGTCAAATTTAGGAAGGCGTGCTGACTTTTCGTTGTGAAAGCAGAGGAAACCTCAGTTTGTGATGTTCTATACTGGAATTTTCTGGTGAAGAATTATGTGGCACCACACACAGTTTTCCCCGTTAAAATTGGGGGTGGGGAGAGATTGTTGAGTAATTCTGCTGCCTGTCTTTCAGCAACTCCACAGCAATAACTAGTACTTAGTTGTTCTACAGAATATTCTCACAGATATTTTTCTTAGTGAATCCTATACACAGTCCTTTCAGTACCTGCTAATGTTGGATACTCCTTAGATTTCCAAAATTATCCCACCAATTTTTTCTCCCCTAGGCACGCTTCTGCCCTCAACCTAGAGAGCATAGTCAGAAGGACAAAATTCTGAATTGCAGAAAGATAAAGCCAAATAGTGAATTCTCTCTTAAATATATCATCTTGGCTTTCCTTTAGTGACTTGTTTTGTTGTGTATTTTTTAAAAAGCAAGACAGTCTGTGGAATAGAAGGCTTCCTTAAGCCATAATTCTCTTGTAACTAGAACTAAACCCAAAAGCGACCTGCCCATTTATTTACCTTTCCTTTTTTTCTGAAGATAATTTAATTCCTGCAAGGAATCATGAATCCATTGTTATTCTGGTCTTATGAAAATATCCAATTAGAGGGCTTAAATGGATTTTCTAGATAAATTCAAGTAATTTTTAAGAACATATTAACTGGCTAATCCCTGCTATGTACCAGAGATATAATATGATGATTTTTTTAGCAATAGTAGTCTGAAGAGATATAATGTCACATATTCTATTTCATTCTTTTAAAAAATTTTTTTAGTTATAGATAGACACAATACCTTTGTTTTTTATTTATTTATTTTTATGTGGTACTGAGAATGGAACCCAGCACCACATGTGATAAGCAAGCACTCTACCATTGAGCCTCAACCCCAATCCCTCTATTTCATTCTTTATTAAAACCCCAACTGCTGCCCCACCTGACTTACTTTAAACCAAAATTCATTTCTTCTAGATCTTCAGCCTGTGGACATCCTTGTGTCTGCATCTTTTACCCTCCAATATCTACATGGCCTTTTTATTTAGTAAACATTAAGCAAGAACCCCTTTGCTACAAACACTGTCTTGTGCACAGTGGGAGAGAAATGGATACAAAAAGGACAGAATCCTGTAAAATGAACTCCAAGTTAAATGGGGAAGACAATAATGTGAATCATCACAATTCATTGTTAGAAATGTTAAACTAAAGATGCCACTTTTAGGAACAGGCAAGAAAGAAATGCTTCAACCAAAAGCATTAGATCATCCTTGACTCCACAAGTCATGTCTTGTGTCCCATCCATGTCCTGTGGCTCTGCCTTTAGTACACAGAATGTGGTCACTTGACACCTGTTCTGAACCCCTGTCAGGCTAGAGTCACCATCACTTCTCTTTGGATACTGCTTCTTAACTGGTCCCCTGCTTCTTTCTCCTTTCCCTCCCTGATCCCTGACCATTCCCCCTTGTTAGTAGTGGCCAGCTCACTCAAAGTAAAAGTCACACACCTGTCAGACCCTCCCTATCCTGGCCCAGCACTGCCTCTCTCTGAGTTCTGCTTCTGCTGTTTTCCTTCTCACCTCACTGTTCCAACAACACAGTCTCTTGTCCTCAGGTAAAAACTCCAGGCATACTGTGACCTCAGGGCCTTTGCACAAGCTCTTTCCCCCTTTGTACTCTTTACTAAAATGTTGCCTTCTCCCTAATCTCATTTTCAGCATCAGCTTCTGCTCCCCAATATTTCTGTCCTCTTTCTCTGCTTTATTTTCTGATTTGGCTCCCCCAATACCTAACACACTACCTATTTTATATATATATATATTTTGTTGTTTTGTTGTTGTTGTTATTGTTGTTGTTGTTGACATTCTTTTTCTAATTGCTTTGTCCCCAATGCCCAGAAAAGGGCCTGGTGCACAGTAGTATCCCTATTTTTGGAGGAAGTGATCAGAGGACTGCTTATTAATATTGGATCAGGGACTTGACAAGTCCCAGTACCTTTACTGAGTCATAGAGGATTGCAAAGAGGCCTGGGCAAAGTCCCTGTCTGATTGTGGTGGGATGATCTTGCTGGTTGACATTTGGTCTCAGAAGATTCAGGGAGGTTAATCCCAGAGAATTCCCACATGATCTTCTCGCTGACACGGAGGTTTCCTCCTATCTACAACTAGTCTTGCCCTCTAGAGAAAACACTAAGCCTATAGGAATGAAGCTTCGGGGTCATTTAGCTTTGGGGAAGGTGCGGAGAGCCTGAGAACTAGAGGTGGAGTTGGAAGAGAATTCATTACAGTTTCACCTCCTGCTGCCTACTGAGTCTTACATCAGCGCATCCCACGTTCATATGCCAGGAGTTGAATGAAATTGTTCAGACTATTTCCTTTAATAGATTGATCATGCTTCACCCAGTTTCACATGCCTTCCACTTCTGGTGATTGTGTGAGGTCCAAGAGTACACTAAAGAGTATCATAGTTTGCCGCACATTGAAAATGGGATGTCAAGTGACAAAGAATCTGTTTCCATTGTACCATAACCCACAACTTTCTTTGGTAGAGCCATGACCCACTGTGGTATTTCTACTGTGATGATAGGATCAACCCTTTGTAAGAGTCAAATATCTCTCTCAGGATTTGGTGGCATTGGTGGGATATTAATTTGGCTCACCTGCACTGGAGAGTGTGCATTGCTTTGGCCCTTTTTTCGGAGGGTGGGGGAAGACTGGTTTAAAATGTCGCTTCCTACTAAAAATGCGATTACAGGCTTGGAACAGATAGTTGCGCATGCTAATCACTCCCCAATCTGGATATATTTCAGGGTGTCTTGACAGTTTTCCCCACATAACATCTGTACTTAAGAAGCCTCACTGCTATTGGTAAAGTATGGACTTGATTTCTCTGCTCACATCCAGGGCGCTGCATGGTTCTGCCCTGCTCTCCCCAGAGCTCTTGCCAGGCGCTCCCAACAGGCCTTTCCATCTTCCATGAGTGTGAGCTTACACAGCCATTCATCTCCAGGCGGTTATGTGCACCATCACTGACAACCCCCTCTGCATCTCATATACACTGGGCTGCTCCCCTACTAAAATTTTCCAAGCCACGTGTTCCACGTTTCTTTTCTCTGCCATGCTCCCAGCTGTTTTGTGCTGTTTTGATGTGTCTGTTTGCATAGCACTGTCGGACTATATGCATGAAAGGTGTGTTGTCGATATAAATGGTTTTGAAAATGTTTCTGTAAAGAACCTGCCTCGCTTGTCAGCAGGGAGAAGGAGGCTTGAAGCCCCACAGGTAGAGGTCAGGAAACTCCTGCTGGAATCTTTGCCAGAAGGGGGACTTATGTGTATGTCCACAAAGAAAAGAAGCCCATTTCTGATCTCCACCAATATAAAGGAGAGAGGAATCTCTCCTAAAAAATTTAAATAATGGTAGGCTGTGATGACATAAAAGGGCAGGATCCTGCCATAGAGTAAAAGGCTTAAAAGTATGGCATTTATGATACGTGTGATGGCATTCTGCTTCTGCCATCACAGAAGGACATACACCCATGCAGAACTCAGGTAACCATGGTTGTTGGCTTTGTCTTGGTCACCACAGTGTTAGCTGGCAAGAGACCCAACCAGAATGGAGCACACTGGAGAAGGGCACATGGCTGTCCCCCATGCTGCTTCCTGGAGGACGGGATGGAATCTGTTGTCCTTTGTATCACCTATCAGATGGGCCTGATTTACTGCTCTTAGACAAAAGATAATTTCAGAATTATTCTTTCATTTAGATTAGAAAACCCAAGGCCCACAGTTCCTTGGCTGGAAATAGTGGCAAAGTTGATGGGACCTGAAAAGGAAAGACAGACTAAAAGGGAGGATGGGACCCCAAAAAAGAAGACAGCACATGTGTGCTAGGAGAGAACTTAGAAAATTCATTCCTAACAATCAAAGTGTTGTACAGCTTATGTACCCCTTTTCCAACCATTTTTTTCAAAGGATGAATTTGGTGTTTCAGACTGGAGAAAGAATTCAGCTTCTGGTTGCTTCTCCAATTTTTCCTACCAAGATTGCTCTATTTGAATGTAGACCTTATAAAGACAGGTTTTGAGAACATATTTGCTATTCAAAGACTGGCTAGGGCCCGGATATGTGGGTAAGATGTACTTTTCTCAGATTTTTTCCTTAATCCTCCAAAAAAGGTTGGTCCCAAGTTTGTATGCACTCCTTATGTTATCCAAGTGTCTTTGCCAGTCTTTGACATGCTGTCTTTGGCCAGTGTTCCCCCCTGAATGATAACTGAAAAAATATGCCTTCTGGTTTGTTTAATATCCAAAGAAAAACTGGTACAACCAAGGTTGGCTTTATCAGCTCAAGCATTTTTGAATGACTTGGTCTCTCTGGGATTCCTTCCCATTCCCCTGTGAAACTGGAGATTCCCAATTGTTGCAACACATGGATTTATTTTGGATCCTTTTTTTAGTTAACTAATCAAAATATTATTTCACAGGCATTATTTTATGTGTTAGTAATGGAGCAAAACTTTTCTATTGGTATTTTCCCCTTAGGGACAAAAAAAATCATATTTTCCCCCCCAAAAATAAACATCCCATGGGCAAACAACTGGGACCATATACCCTTAAGTCCTTGTGGTTCTCTAATAAAGCCATTTGGCCCAGTCAAATTGTTTTAAATGAAAATAAATGAAATGAACCTTCTGAACCTCTTTCTACTCTTCGTCAATACGCATGTCCTGGGGTTTAGAATCTCATTCACCCTGTGCATTGCCCCTCTGCATTCTCAAGTTCTTGTGCTTTCTACTCCAAATAGCTGGAGGATTCCATTTAAATCCCATCAGATTCTTTTTACAGCCAAAATAGGACCCCCCCTGCCCAAGGTCATTTCTGACTACTTCCACCACCTGATTGATATGTATGTGAGAATGTCTTCATCATAGTCCCTCCAATTATTTTTAAATTCATTCTTCAAAGTAAAATAAAGTAACAGAGCCATGAAAATAGAAATGCTAGAACTTGCTCTTTCTTTTTATCTTCATTGGAATGGCATTTTTAAACACAGGCTTATGTCAGACATTGAACAGTCTCCACACAGGAATGAATGTTTTGATTAAAAGTTATTTAATATCTCCAGTTCCTTGGACTTCTGCCTAAAGCTGGAGATATTCTTAGCCACAGGTCTTGTGCCTTCTCTGACTCAAAAAAAATGGCCTCAAAATCTAGAGAGAATAAACGGCATTCTCAAAATAGTTACTTGCTTGTATAGGTGTTTCTATTACAGAGGATACTGATGTGTTACAAGTTAGGAAGCGATGCTGGGAAGGAGAAAGGAGGAATGTGCCAAGAGGGCATCTCCCATCTCAGTGTTCACTGATACTCAGCCTATAGGTGGAAATCAGGGTTAGGAAACAGTGTTCACATGACAGACCTTAAAAACAATTCTGTGTGGCCCAGATATCCAGTTTTCTTAGCTTGCATTTGTGTTTAGAGCAAGGCAGGATAAACAAAAGACATTTAAGCAAGTTGATGGTTAAAATATGATCTTATTTTTAACTTCTTTCAGTGTAAAATAATGGAGATGGATTCTCATCGCAACTAAATGACAATACGAAAGGAAAAAAGAAAAACTTTGTTCCAAAATACAAATAGAATTTTGGCTCAATAAGTTACTTTACCACTTCAAAGGTAGTATTGTTCTCAGTGCAGCCTCTTTTCTTTAACTGTCATCATTTTGAGGCAAAATGTTTACAGAACGTTAAATTGTTTTTCCCGCTTTCCCACAGCATTTTATGCATTTAGATATTGACGTGACATAGTTAGAAGCTGAACCCTGCGGACCTGTATTGTGTGATGGTATTGTGCTGCTATCATCACAGGATTCCATTTTTTCCAGCCCCCAAGGTCCTGTTCGTACTTGCTAACAGGTCATCTGGACGGTGACTCCTGTGTGCTCAATAGTGTGAGTGTTATCACGGTAACCTTGGCAACCAAGCTAGCTCTGACTTCAGAACCTCACATGCTGTATCATAAAATTAGATAACAGAATTGACATTTAGCTACATGTCTGTCATACAAATTAAGCTCTGAGAATGATGTTCTTTATAGTCATGTGCCTTAATATGGAAATAGAAGGCACCAATTAGAATAATTTTATACATATGCATACTATTCCACATTTAGGTGCAGGATATGTTTCCTCAAATTTTTCTCTATGATATGGAACCTCACATATTGTCATATTATTCTCACTGTGCCAAAATTCATGGCTTTATTTTATGATCAGGACAAAGCTTATAGCAGAATTTCATCAGATACCCGATATAAATAGGATTATGAATAATAGAAAACTCAGTCTGTAAAAAAATGTAAAATTCAAAGCATTCTTGGCTTTACTGGGTACTGTTATTTATGCTGATTGGGAGTAAGACTGAGCACAGAATATTCCACAAACTAAATCAGAATCCCAAAGACAAGACATGCTTCCCTTTCATTTATATTTTTGTGCATATTTTTACACACATTATTCCAGCACCCAAGAATCTTTTATAATATCTTTATTTCAAAAAGATTCTAACCCTGCAGACTAATACATTCATCTACTTGGAGTCCTAGGTTTTCTTTTATAATTTGAAATATTTTAAATTTAGGACTTTCCCCTGGTCTGGTACAATTTTTCTTGTATATAATTTAAAGATTCAACTTGTGAATTACATTTAATGTAAGCACCCTGCAGTTTTCTGCATTGCAAATGATTATTTTTAGAAATTTTATGGTTGCCTGCATATATTTGTTTGTCCTCATTGATATGTAGGGGGGAAAGCTCATTAATGATTTAAAAAGAAGGTGTTTTGATTCATTGACTTGATTCTTCTCATTACATAAACAATAAAGGCAATAAATTAACATCTAATAAAATTAGAAGAGTTTATTTCTGAACTTAGCTGCGTGTAGCTGTTTCTATTCTTTATGTTCTCCTGCCTTACTGTTTTGAAAGTCATGGCTGAGCATATTTTAACATGGAATTATGGTTTATAATACCTTTTTAGCATTATCCATCAAACAATATTTGAACAGCTGTTTTATAAAACATTTCTTTGACTTCTAGAATGATAAGTTATTATGTAAAAATAGAAGATCCATGTCAAAATTCACTATAAACCAGTTTTTCTTTTCCCTATATACCTGCTATGTATCATGTATAACATTTGAAAAATCTGATTCCAGTATTTTCTCACTTTATTAGCCCTCTGTCTAATTCTTGTCTAGCTGTATGTAAAATATTGTGCCTTATACCTAGTTAAAAAAAAAAGTCAAGATTCCTGCAAGTTCAGGATTTTTCTTTTCGGAAACAGATAAGTGGTTGTGCTCTCTACGTGTATGCCTAAGTGAGAAGAAGGGCAGAAATCCTTCTGTGTATTTGCTGACCCTGAGCAGCAAATACTTGTGACATTTTCAGCAGTGTTTAAAGTGTTTGCTTTATCTCATTGGGTCAAATCATCGTCACCTTTATGTTTCAAACTGGTAAAAAGTAGTTTTTATTGTTGGTTTTTTTTGGTTTCTGTTTTCTTTTTTACCTTGAAACTATTTCTTGTGAAGAGAAATAGTTCAGCATGTTATGGCTCCAGGACTAAGTTAAGTTGGGGTAACCACCTCTACCGGAAAATAACATCATCGGAAACTTCTCAGTGCATAAGCATTCTGCAGTGCAATATGAAAAATGGACTACCGGGCTGTGTTGGTGCTGGAATGTGGGGGCTTATCGGGCTGTTTGCATGACTCAAAGATGTATTTTAATATCTTTTAATATCTGGACTTTTTTTTTTTTAACTGTGACATGACATGGCATTAGATGAGGGGTAAAAGAAGAAAGTTGCAGGCACTACGAACTTCTTTTGTGGTTCCCTTTTAGGTCTGATGTTGTGGTCCTCTGTTTTTCAATCGCTAATCCCAATTCCCTAAATCATGTGAAAACCATGTGGTATCAAGAAATCAAGCACTTTTGCCCTCGCACACCCGTTGTCCTAGTTGGCTGCCAGCTCGATCTCCGCTATGCTGATCTGGAGGCTGTTAATCGAGCCAGACGCCCATTAGCCAGGTAAGCCAAGGACTCAGGGTTTCAGGGCACAAATTAAGAATTGGAGGAAGCAGATGTCTCTGAGCCTAGCATTCTATTCCTCAATGGTTCTGGGATCTCATTGATCAGCTATACACTGTAATTCAGCCCCTTAATCATGAAGGGATGTACCTGGACATCCCTTCTTATGCTCAGAGCATCCTCTCTTACATTGAAACCATGTTTTGTAAAATAGTTGGCCAGAGCTTGAAGTGACTTCTCTATGAAATTGTTCATGTAGAAGTGCTTTCAAATGTATGAAGTTTTATCCAAAATGCTGTCTGCCCATAATAATGTCTAGAATGACTTAAAATTAATTAATGCTCAGAATAATCAGCCATAAATTTCGGCACCAGGGAATATCAGGTTCATACAGATATGCCCTTGCAAGTGCTTTTAACTTCCCTAATATTCCTCAGTCCTACCTGAGAGAACATATTCCAAAAGAACTGTGTACAGTTCCTAAAAATCATTTGAACCTATAGTTGCAAAAATAAATAAATAAATAAACCACTACTTTTTAAATGTCTCTAGTCCTTACTTATATTTTCAAAGTGTCACAAATTTTAAACCACTTGAAGAAGGATTTGTTTCACTCTATATGAAATGTGAATTCTAATTTGGGGATGCAATAAAAGTTTTTAAAACATGTCCCCCCACAAATTCCCTTTGTACTTTTGTGTCTTCTTTTTCATGTTTATATTTTTTGCAGGAGAGCAGAGCTTTTCAAAACATTTTGGTATTAATACCTTGCTTTGATGTTTGCCTTAATAGGCTTGTCACAAAATTTTATGTGGGCACAGTTTTATGTGCTCTTACAGTGAAAGCAGATGACTTCCTTTAGATAATTTCTCATGCCCTAGGTATATTTGGATAAAATTTCTGAAAACATTTCACATTCAGTCTTCACAATACCTCTATTCATAAATGCATGGACTAGGAAATGAGTATCAAGCTACATGGGTATATGGAAGACTGAAGGAGGGTTGCAGAGCTAAAGAGAACAGCATAGGGGACAGTCTCTCCATAGAGCAATTCTGAGGAGATTCCATGAAGGAGGTGGCATTTGAACGAAGCCTGGAGAATTTCGTGTTAGCAAATTTCAAGTCAGCCCCAGGAACAAGGACACCCAATGCCAGCAGGAACAAACCTGGAAATTAAATCTTTCCTGCATTTCCCTTCTGCCTTGGACAACACTGTACAATTTTCCATCTTTTTCCACCTGTCATATATATTATCTTTGGTGTTGAAGGCCAAATATTTATTTAGAAGATTGGTTCTTAAGAATTTGTCCCAGAATCAAGAATGTGTTTTTGGAGACTTGTAACACCAACTCACCTCTTGTCTGTGCTCTGGAATCTCTTGGTTCCTTTACATGATTATGCCATAACTATGTGGCTGCACTGCTTACATGTTGGCCTTCCGGGTTTGATTAGATTGGACGTTGGCCTTGTGTGCCAGACTATAGGGTGTGGACTTTATTCCATGAGCTTTGTGGAATTATAGGAAAGGAACACAGAAGTGCTGCTGAGTCACATGTTGTTATTTATGGATTACTCTTGCAGCAAGAAGGACTGTGAGCTAAAATTGAAAATTCTAAAGACCAATTAAGAGGCTAATGGACCAGTTCACGCAAAAGATGATGAGGGCATGATGAGGGGAGTGGATGAAAAGAGAAGGGGAAAGATATGAAAGAGGATTCATGAATCCAGTAGGGGAGACTTAATAGGTGTTAGATGTGGATCATTTACCTGGAGTAGAAGAGTCCAGATTCTCAAGCTTAGTAGAGATCTGTCAACAATTTGCAAATATGACCTTAGGCAAACTTTTAAACTTCCTGTCTCAGTTTTCTCAAAATGTAGAACAAAAATAATACCCCATAGAGATATTGTAAGGCTCAAATAAAAAATTTAGGTGGATGCATTTTAAAGTTATAAGGCAAATTTTAAACATATGATGAAGAAGATGATGATAAAGATGACGATGGTAGTGATAATAACATTTATGAAACTCTGACTGTGGACCAAGTACTACATTTTGCATATTATCTCATTTAAAATTTTCAGTAGTTTTTTAAGGTTTGGATAATCATTATCATTATACCTGTCTTATGGCTTAAAGAGGTTAAGTAATTTGCCCAAGAACACATAGTGAGTAAAAGGTAATACTAAAGTTACTACCATTACTACTGAAAGCATTTTTATCTGCAGTCATAAATCTTTTATATTTGAAAGGCTTGTGTTTAGTAGTTGGTTTTTTTTTTTTGAGAGCCTTATTAAAAGTTTGAATAGGTTTTAAAATGTATAATTAAATTAGGTGCTTAGGTTGACCCTGGTGACTGTTTTTCCCTAAAAAAAGGCTGATTGTAATTTTTAAAACTATTCTATTTCAGGCCCATAAAAAGAGGGGATATTTTGCCCCCAGAAAAAGGCCGAGAGGTTGCAAAGGAACTTGGCATACCGTACTATGAAACAAGTGTATTTGACCGGTTTGGAATCAAGGATGTATTTGACAATGCAATTCGTGCAGCGCTGATTTCCCGCCGGCACCTGCAGTTCTGGAAGTCCCACTTAAAAAAAGTCCAGAAACCTTTACTTCAGGCACCCTTCCTACCTCCAAAAGCCCCTCCACCAGTCATTAAAATCCCAGAGTGTCCTTCCATGGGGACTAATGAAGCTGCCTGTTTACTGGATAGTCCACTGTGTGCTGACGTCCTGTTCATCCTTCAGGACCAGGAGCACATCTTTGCACACCGAATTTACCTTGCTACCTCTTCTTCCAAATTTTATGATCTTTTTTTAATGGAATGTGAAGAATCCCCAAATTGGGGTGAAGGAGTTTGTGAGAAAGAGATGCAGAGCAGGAATCTTCAGGGCCGGAGGCTGAGTCCTGATGCAGATGAGGAAGGGGAAGAAGGTGCCCCGAGCAGTCCTCAGGCCAATCAGGGGATGTCTCCAAGCAAGAATCTGTTGGAGACTCCGGGGCCCGAAGCCGAGGGTTCCATTCCTGAGATGCAGGCTTTGTCAGGCTGGAGCAAAGGGTTCATTGGCATGCACAAGGAAATGCAGGTCAATCCCATTTCAAAGCGGGTGGGCCCCGTGACTGTGGTCAGGATGGACTCATCAGTACAGCCAGGCCCTTTCCGGACTCTGCTCCAGTTTCTTTATACAGGACAACTGGATGAGAAGGAAAAGGATTTGGTGGGCCTAGCTCAGATCGCAGAGGTCCTAGAGATGTTTGATTTGAGGATGATGGTGGAAAACATCATGAACAAGGAAGCCTTTATGAACCAGGAGATTACGAAAGCCTTTCATGTCAGGAAAGCCAACCGGATAAAAGAGTGTCTCAGCAAGGGGACGTTCTCAGGTGAGCAGGTCCCATGGCAGAGCCATGGAGACCTTTGGTGGTATTTCATCAAACATTAGCCAAACTAGCAGAAGGAAAGTTTAACCATTATAACATCTAAAAGTGCTTATTTTTTTCCATATACATTTCTAAGCTGTAGGTATTAACTTATTTAATTCTCATCAGACTTACTGGTTATTGGTTATTCCCCATTTTGCAGTTGAGGAAACTAAAGAACAGAGAGGTTAGGTAATTCACACATGATGATACAAGCAATAAATGGTAGAGTGGGTACTGGAACCCATTTGTGGTTACAGAAATCTGTTCCCTAAACTGCAATGGCACCATGCTGTTCCTCGGGGTCAGTCAAGTGTCCCTGCACCTATCTCTAGCCAACTTGATGCTCACAGTTCCCTATCAGCTTCTGTTCCTTGACCAAATCTATTCTTCATTGACTCTCAGCTGTGATCTTTGGTCCTAAGACTACTGAATTCCTGGGTATGAATTTGGTGGCCCCTACATTCCTATGAGAGGTGCCTCATCTGTTCCACTCCCTTCCTCCTCTGCTCTCATGCTGTTCTGTAGTTTTCCTGACCTTCCTTTGTCTTTGATATTTATGCCAATTGTTCTAAACTTGACCTCTGGGTGTGTGGGGGTGTGGGTAGGTATGCATTTCATTGGAAAAAGTTCACTTCCGGACTTCTATTTATATGGATACCTCTATTTTTGTCTGTCCTTCATAGCCCCTGCCATGGTACTACCCATTTAGCAAATGGTTACTGTTGTCTCTTCATTAATTCTAAAGCTTATGAATAATATTTACTCCAAACACTGGTCATTGTGGTGTATAAGCAGCCTTGAAAGTTAATGAAAGAAAATATCAGAGACCTACAGTAAATTAAACTAAAGCTGATTAAATCACCCTCCCCTTACTGCAGAGTCAAAACCAAACGAGGGGTGGGAGACTCAGTAGGAGGCTCCCATTTTTAAAAACTGATGAAATACAACTAAGGAATAATTAGAGAAATTTGAACATGAACTAGACAGTGGATGATATTAAGAAATTGTTTCTAATTTTCTTAGGAGAATGCTCTTATTTGTAGGAAATTCATGATAAAGTGGTTTGGAGTGAAGTATCATTATCTGTTAAAAAGTCTATGCACATGTGTGTAAAGTATACACACAGCTAAAATAAACATGGCAAGATGTTAATGAGAGGTAAATGAGTGATTGTTGTATATGTTGAGCAACCCTAACCTGAAAATTCAAAATCTGAAATGCTTCAAGATCCAAAACTGCTTGATGGCTGACAAGTGGACAGTCCCCTATCTGTCTCCCATATGACAGGTCACAAAGTTCAGGGGGACTAAAAATATTGTATAAAATTATTTTTGGGTTATGTGATAAGGCTCAAACTTGGGTCCCATCACCAGGAGATTCATTATGTTTATGCAGATATTCTAAAACGAACAAATCCAAGATCCAAAACACTGACACTCTCAAACATTTTAATTTAAAGAATACTGGTATTATTCTTTGCCCTGTTGTATACATTTGAAATTTTTCATGAGGAGGAGAAGGAAGAAAAATATTCCTCTCCTTTTTTGTTACTTTGTGGTACAGAAAATTTGTGTTGTGACCTTATGTGTTATTATAAATGCTTGCTCCTTATTGTGAAAAATGGCTGTGCCAAAAGTGGAGGTTGACATGAAATCAGGGAGTACCTACCGAAGGGAGAGCTGGAGGGAGACAGGTTGATGGACCTGGTTGGAATAGAAGCCTCTGAGCTTTGGGCAGAGCTGGCTCATGGTTGTGTTCCCTCCATCCTTTGGCAGATGTGACCTTTACCTTGGATGATGGAGCCATCAGTGCCCACAAGCCACTGCTGATCTGTAGCTGTGAGTGGATGGCTGCCATGTTCGGGGGCTCGTTTGTGGAAAGCGCCAACAGTGAGGTATGTGCCTTCCTCCAGGCCAAATGGTGTCTTGTGGGTGTGGGTGTGCACGTGTGCTTATCTAAATGTTGAAGTAGGCAGATGACTTCAGTCTTTAACTGCTCCCATGGCACAGGAAGAGTGAGGCCACCCTTTTCTACTTCCACAGTTGGGAAGCCCTGTGGATGATCCATCACTCATGTGGGAGCACTTACATGGGCCGTGCATCCCTGACATTGAAGTCATGATCAGCTGTTCCTTTTTAACAAATGTCACCAAAGTACTATAAAAACAAGTAAAAGGGGGGGGGGGGGGCGGGGGCAGAGCCTATCCTTCAGGAAAGTGAGGAGTTCTTCAGTCACTTAAGTCACAGGTCCAGTTCTGCCCTTAACCAGAAGGGGGACCTTAGAAACCTCACCCTGGTTCTCAGGCTCCTCTCCTGCAGGGGAAGGCTGCACTTAGTCCTTCTAAGTGCAGTGGTAAGCTACAGCACTCCACAGCTCTGCCCTTACTTCTCTGCCCTTACAGAGGGGTTAGGAGGGTTTGTCAATTGTAAGGAAACAGCATTTGAGCAAAGGGTCACTCCTCTAAACACACTTTTCGAATTGCCTAGATCTAGTGGAAGGAAAAGAAAGACATTCTTAGAACAAAGCAAGCAGCACCCCAGAGATGCTTTCTTTATCCTTTTACAGACTCTGTTGAAAAAAAAAAAAAAATTCCATTCAAGCACTTCTAACTTTAGTCCAGAATGAACAAGCATTTTTGTTGAGTTTTGCAATAATTTTTTAGAACCTTTTTTTTTAAACATGGGGACACCCCATCAAGTTTATTGTCCTAAGAGGCTTGTTTTGCTTATCTCAGCATCTCTCCAAACTTTCAGAAGAAATACAGAAAACAATAGCTAACTTTTCAAAAAGGGTGCTCACAGGAGAAATCTGAGCACTCCCATTGTGACCCAGGAGCCTGTATTTGCATCCCCAAGTAGGGAACAGAATCCTAGAATCACAAGCCTGGGATGGCTGGGACCGAGAAGGTCTCTAGGCCACACTCCTGCTTCCAGAACAAACTACAGCTGCTCCTAAACCACCATCTGCTGTTTGGGAAAAGACATTAGAATTATCCCACTGTCCTCCTCTAGTTACCTACCAGCCTTTATAAATCAGAAGGTGCTCACCTGTGACGAATCCAACTCTTCTCAGGGATCAAACATGTTTGGGTCTTTATTACTAAGATTGCTGCAATGTGATGGGACCTGCAAAGTTAAAGGACTATGGGACTCAAATCGTAACTCCTTCACTTACAAGCTGGGTAGCCTTGGTCAAATGACTTAACCTTTCTGAGCTCCAGGCTTCCAAACTGGAAGACAATAATAACCCATAGTGTAGTTGTGAGGTGTGAAAATCAATCCTTGCAAAGCACTTCATAAACAGCCTAAGTAAATGGCAGCTGCTACCAGTCTTATTTTGATGGTGATGGTGATGGTATTCTTTCCCTCTTACTTCAAAAAAAAAAAATTCAGGATGGCCACCAATTAGTGAAACCTCATCCAATTGGCATTTTACTGACTTCAGTAATCTCCAGAGATAAAGAGCTCAGAGGCTTGCTCCCCTTATTTTCCTGGCTCACTCAAATGTGTGCTGATTGTGCAGCAGAGAGCCTGCTGTTAACTGAGCAGAGAAAAGTTGATCAAGGTCAGGAACCCAGGCACAAAAGGAGCTGTGCCAGCTGACCTCACGAATGCTAATCCCCTTTATCCCTTCACAGAATGGACTGTAATCTTCTCCAGATTAGAATGTGCAGGAGAGGTGACCAAAATAAAAACTTGGCAGCAAGTGTGAATGCACACAAAATACAGGGTGGTTAATAGCATCGCTGGAGGTGGCCACCTGCTTAGCACACCCTCCGGAAGGACCAGGTCACTCATTCCTCAGAACGGCAGCTGAGGTTAATCTGTATGTGTAGGGTCAAACCACCCCCCCCAAAAAAAAACAAAAAAAGAAAGAAAGAAAAGGAAAGGAAAAGAAAAAAGGCCATGGAACCAAGTTACCAAAAATCTGTGCCAAATTCCATTAGCCAGTATACTAAAAACCCATTTCCACCCTTTCCTGCCCCATCTCACTTTTATTTCCAGCATACACTATAATTTAGAAGTTGTGAACTCTAGTCTCAGCATGACCTTAAGCAAGTGACCAGCCTTCTCTGAACCTGTTTCCTCATCTATAAAATGGGGATGACAAGGGAAACTTCTTCAAAGGGTAAATAAAGTAGGAGAATGCACGTGTAAGGCCTCAAGTGTGATACCTAGAACATATAAATGCTCAACAAATGTTAGAGACTGTTATCCCAGAGTATTCTTGCTAAATTCTTTCCATGAGGGGGTGAAGGTCTTTGTACCCTGAAAGACATAAATTAAAATACCCCCATTTCCCTTTGTAAACTCTTACAAAAGCAAGATGGTGGTGGTCCTAGGCCAAGGGAAGAGGCGCTTAACCCAGCACTCATAAACACTCCAGGATTGAGTGCTCCCACTGGGGCTTGGTTTTCACACGTGGGACTTGGCCTTCCTAGGCCATCATTTAACTCTTTATTGTCTTGAGGTAATCGGACTTCCCTTATGAAATTCAGCCTACTCGGTGGGAGAGAGGAGAATTAATAGAATTCACTTGCATGTCCAGAAAAGAGGGAATTATTCCATTGTTGCTTTAACGTTTTTGTCCTTTAATATTCAAGAACACTATATCTTACATATCTTTTCTCATTACTTTTAATGTAGCAGTAAGCATAATTTTATCCCCCGAGTTACTCAGCAAGTAGTTCATTAAAAATGCATGCTCGGCTTGTAGTAAGCAGTGCTCTGGATCTAGAATACTTTCTCATTCTCTATAAGACTATCTCTAATTATAAACCTGATGGTCTGAGCTAATCTTCACAATTAAAATTTTAAACCAACTGAAGTAGAATATGGGACATTGTTTAGGATGGCATTATATTCTCTTCCTTTACTCATTTTTTTAAGCAACATTCAGCAGGTAGGATATAAAAGTTTTATTCAGTTTCTTCTGTAGCTTTATGTGTATCATTTTTAAGGTGTTATCAAAGGTCTCTCCATTGTTATACAATTATAAATGCGGAAGTCACAGAAACAGGCTTTGTTTTTAAAAAAATCATCTAGAAAAGAAAAAAATGCATGTCCTGAAAGTGTTTTTATTTTCATTTAATGGTTATTTCTAAGGGTCCCTAATATTATTTGCCTAAAAGAGCCATCACTTCAAAATATGTTAACATCATATTAAGCAAAAAGGAAACAGCAGGTCATGGGTGATTATAAACGTCAGAACACTCTGAGGACGCGGGAGGAGTCGGGCAATGCTGCTCACTGGAATCTGTCATCTCCTGTTGCCCAGAATAACTTCTTTTTACTTAAGATGTCCATTTTCATATTTGTATTTCCAATGTTTTTTTTTTTTCTTTAAGGAATGATTTAGAACACAGTCTTAGCAAACAATGTTAAGGAAATTTAAATATTTTCAAAACTCAAAGTGTCAGTACAGAAGAAACTTTAAAAAACATCTATTCCAGATTCCTCCCATATAAGAGGAGGAAACTGAAAGTTAGAGAGGGTGAGGGATTTATCAAAGATTATACAGCATTTTAATAGCATATTCCTGGGCCTGCCCAGACTCTTACTCTGTTCCTCCAGGCATTTTTCTCAGAAGCAACAGATGTCCCCATATGTGAGAGAGCAGAAGCTCTGCAGATTGTATTAACAATTACTAATATAGCACTTAGCACTTTGTAAAATATGGGTACTTTGATTACAAAAAGATTCAAATCTTAAAGCTTTGCAACTTTACCTTCATATCTAGAAAACCACTAATCCCAAAGATCATTCTAGAGTAATGAAATTTTGCCCTGTTTATATATACACAGGAACAAGTTTGTGTGGGCATGTATAAGTAACTTCATTATTGTATAAGACAAACGCATGTGCATATTAATACATGTGCATGGGAGCATATGCAGAAGTATAGCCAGTATTAGATTCACTGGAATGGCGATTAATATTTTTATGTAGGTGTAGCTGGTTGAAAGGAGGAACAAACTAACATTCCAACATCTGAATATTTCAGATGGCCCAGTGTGTGCATGGCTTTAAGATAACAATGTCAGTAATAGTGTTTACTCATGAACTCTATCTATTGTATACGATGTGCTAAAAACTTGAAATGAGCTGGGCACGGTAGCACATGCCTGTAATCCCAGCGACTAGGGAAGCCCAGCAGGAGGATCATGAGATCAAAGCCAGCCTCAGCAATTTAGCAGGGCCCCAAGCAACTTAGTAAGACCCTGTCTCTAAATAAAATTTTTAAAATTGGGCTGAGGATATAGCTCAGTGGTTAAGCACTCCTGGGTTCAATCCCCGGTTACCAAAACAAAGAAATTTGAAATGATTATTGATTGTAATGACCCATGCAGCTTATTTATAGAATCATCATTATTATTTTCACTGGCTATGTCTTAAAGGGGAGTGTACATTTCTTAATATTTCCAAGAATTTTTCTAGGTCTTCCCTATGATACAATAAAGAATGACCCTACCTACTGAAAACACATTCTCCCTCTGAGATATCTGGTGACTACAAAGGAAAATAATTGGAAAGTTTTTATAGATTAATTCTGGAACCAAACGCCACAAGATCCTTATAGAATACAAAAGATACGTGTGTGTGTACATAAATAAATAGATTAATATATATATATGGGGGGAAGGTGTAATTATTTGTACTATATAGATGTAATCATGTTTTCCCCACAGATGTCCCCAGGAGGGATTCCTTTGGATTTTCCATATCTACTGAGTCCTAATAATGTTCTAGTAGTTCTGAATCCAAGTGGTTGTAGGAAAAAGTAATAAAGTGTGTATATGGTGCTAGCATATACTGATAGAATATCAGAATCAAGCCAGTCACTGTGGTAACCAGGATGGTTGTCGTCTCTCTCTTGACATCTTAGAGAGCGGGTGCTCTCCTGTGTCAGCAACAGTGTGGCTTGCATCTCCCCGCAACACCTGTCATGTTGCTAGATTTCTTTCTCCACAATAGAATATTATCAGTACCTGGCAAGGAGGGCCCATAATGTCACCACACATTTACAGCTCATTTGTCTGATTTATACCTTCAAATAGCCATTTAAAAATTCCAAATCAAGCCTTGTCAAGCAGCTCTACTCCTTTGTCATCTACAAATCAAACTGTTATGTTCAAAGCCATAAATACTGAATGACTTCTATGCACAGCCTTACAGCAGGTGTCTGAGACTTGCCAGTATTGAGTCCTACAGTTGGGATATTTATAAGTGCATAGCCTGAAAATGTGCCTTCTCCCTGATTTCTCCAGCAGAATTGAGCGTTTCCTATAACATTTCAGGTATATCTCCCAAACATAAACAAGATGTCAATGCAGGCAGTGTTGGATTATCTCTATACCAAGCAGTTGTCACCGAACTTGGACCTGGACCCGCTGGAACTCATTGCCTTGGCAAACAGGTTCTGCCTGCCACATTTGGTTGCACTTGCAGGTAAGGCTGATGACTTGGGATTGCACTGGGTCTGACTGTCATGTTTATCAAAATCACATTTAAAATAAGATTTCCAGAGAATAAAAAGGTGTCTTATGTGGGTGATATGAATTGATGAAATGTATCAGACCAATTCAGTTCAACAAATATTTTTTAAGCATGTATTTTGTGCTAGTCCCTGTTAGGCGACGTAGATGTAATGGTAAGTAATTCCGGACCCGTACCCTGGAGGTACATGCTCTATGCTTGCTGAGTTACTTGTGGGCACAGAACTTGAAATAAAAAGATTCTGTCACCATCATCCCCATTATGTGTGCACACAGTGTTTCAGGAAGAGCAGTAGGTGCGGTGGCTAAGTATAGACTGCAGAGCCAAATTACCTCGTTTCTGATTTGGGCTCCACCATTTACTGGCCAATGACTTTGTCCTTCATACAGCCTTAGTTCTGTATCTCAGCTTTCTCTCTTTTAAAACAGGAATAATATTATCTACCTTAGAGTTATTGTGAAGATCAAATGAGTTAAAATATAGAGAGTCTTTAGAACAGTGTCTGGCTCATAGTAAGCATTATGTAAGTGGTTTTCTTAAAGCTATTTCAGAAAATGTTCTGACATTGTCAAGTTCATTTGAGGAAAAAAGAAAAAGGGAGATTTGGCTTGGCTTCAAGAATCTTATCTACAATTTCTAGTTTTGTTCACTTGATAAACTGAAATAGGACTATATAGGATATATGCATTTAGATAGCTTCGCTTTCTTTTTTAAATTTAAATCTTCTGCTTTGCTCCCCAGAGGTGCCAATAAGCAACCCGGGTATTTATCACTGTGTTTAGCTGATTCTTCTGAAGAAGGAAAGCAGAGACAGTGTCTGTCTTGTTCACTGGCCTTTCCCCTGTACATAGAAAAGTGCCTAAGCCTCTCACGCTCTCAGTAAACATTTCTTGAATAATTGAGTGAATAAAAATGAGCATATGAGCAAACCAGCCCATCCTATCTACATTTTACTTTTTGGCAAGGGCTCTAAATGAAAGATTAATTTTTCTGTCCTCCAGGCTTCTGCTATACAAAAACCATCTGGAGATCAAAGTCCTCTCTTTTCCCTACTTCTTCCCCCAATTAAATAAAGAACTGAAGCATTGCTATTAGATTTGTTTAAAAACTGTTTTTGACTAATATACCTGAAGTCATAGATCCAACTGAGCATGCTACTTTTTAAACACTAATTCTAGGAGGCTGCAGGGTTCAGCTCCTTTTTTCAGAAATATGCATTTTCACGCAACTGTCCACAGGTTTTCGAAGTATTTGTCCTTGGAGGATAAATTTGATTTTTTTTTTAATGGCCAAAAGTAATTTGGAGTCAAATTTATCAAAGAAGGTTTATGATGAGCCTTGAAGTATTGCCATTTTTGCTAAAATATTAGGACTGGCAGTGATAACATGGGATTGATTTCTCCAAGAAAGATTTTTTTTAACTGATCCAGAGAAAACTTTGTATGTGAACTCCAGACTTCTGTGTACATTTTGTAGTGTTATTAAATGTTATTATTACTGTTATGATTATTTATTATACGGCTTCCCCAGGATGATTTCTTTAATCATTGGTAGTATTTGGCATGCACGGTCTAGAGTGTTTAGAACACTTTTGCAGAGTATTTAAAACTCAGTCTCCAGGGTGAAATACTTTGCAAGGCAGTGTTAAATAAATACCAAGAAATGTTGCAGTTACTTAGAATGAAAGAGCTCAGGTGACTTCTCTGGGAAATTTTATGCCAAGTAGTTCTGTTTATCAGTCCTGCTGAAGAGGGATTTGCAAAGAAACCATTCAGTTCCAGATACAAAACTGACCAGACAGAGGAACACTAAGTACGTGGAGCTGGAGCAGAAAGTAAGCATGAGTTGGACAATACAGGTGTATCTCAGAAATGTCACAGGTTCAGTTCCAGATCACCACAGTAGAGCAAATAGCACAGCAAAGTGAGCCACATGAAGTTTTGGTTTCCCAGAGAATGTTAAAGTTATGTTTACACTACAATACTCTATGAAGTAAGAAAGAACATTATGTCAAAAAAAGAAAAAACTATGTACCTAATGAAAAACTTCTTTGTTGCTAAAAAAAAAATGCTAATAATCCTCTGAGCCTTCAGCCAGATATAATCTTTTTTCTGGTGGAGAGTCTTGCCTCAGTTTTGGTGGCTACTGGTTGATCAAGGTAGTGATGCTAAGGTTGAAGTGACTGTGGTGACTTTTTAAAACAAGATGGCCATGAAGTTTGTGCATCAGTTGACCCTTTCACAAAAGGTCTGCTGCAGCTAGTGATGCTATTTGATTGCATTTACCCACAGTAGAATTTCTTCTGAAAGTGGAGTCTGTCCTCTTAGTCCTGCTGCCTCTTCATCACTAAGTTGATGTGCTCTGAATCTGTTCTCATTTGAGCAATGCACACAGCATTTTCACCAGGTGTGGGTTTCTATCAAGAAACCACTTGCTGTGCTTTAAGAAACTCCTTATTCATTAAAGTTCTGTCTTGAGGTTGCAGTAATTCAGTGACATCTTCAGGCTATAGTTCTCTTAGAAGTTCTCCCACTTCCCATTCTATTATTCTTGTTATTTCTACCACATCTGCAGTTTCTTTGTTACACTGAGGTCTTCAACTCCTCAAGGTCATCCATAAGGGTTGGAATCAACTTCTTGCAAACTCCTGTTAATGTTGCTGTTTTGACCTCTTACCATGAAACATGAATGTTCTTAATGGCATCTAGAATGGCAAATCCTTTCCAGAATGTTTTCCAGTTTAATGTTGTATTGGGGATGAATATGCATATGTTATGGTTTAAATGTAAGGCGTCCCCCAAAAGCTTCTGCATGAGACAGTGCAAGGAGATTTAGGAGTGAAATGTTTCGGTTATGAGATCCTTAATCCAATCAGTGAATTATTGTCCTGAAAGGGATTGAGTAGCACCTGTAGGCAGATAGGGTATGGCTAGAGGAGGTGGGTCGCTGGGGATGGGCCTTTGGGGTTTATATTTTATCCTTGTTGAGAAAAGCTCTCTCTACCTCCTGGCACAATGTTCCCTGACTCCTTTCCTCTGCCACACCCTTTGCCATGATGTTCATCCTCACTCAAGCCCTGAGGAATGGAGTCAGCCATCTATGGACTGAAACCTCTTAAACCATGAGCCTAAAAGTAAACCTCTCCTCCTCCTATTGTTCTTGTCAGGTCTTTAGGTCAAAGCAGTAAAAGAGCTGACTAAAACAGCATCTCCATTTGAGTTCTTGGATGAGAAGGTATATTGCCAATGATCACTAATATTTTGAAAGGAATCTTGTTTTTTCTTAACAGTAGGTCTCAACAGTGGGCTTAAAACACTCAATAAATTGTATTGCAAACAGCCGTGCTGTCATCCACATGATGATGTCCCATTTCTGGAGGACAGGCAGAGCATATTTCGTAGAACTCCAAAGGACCTAATAATTTTCAGAGTGACAAATGAGCAGTGGCTTCATCCTAAAGTCTCCAGCTGCTTTATCCTCTAATAAGAGAATCACCCTGTCTTTGGAAGCTTTGTAGCCCGACATTGGCTTCTCCTCTATGGAAGCCCTAAATGACATCATCTTCCAATGAAAGGCTATTCTGTCTACACTGGAAAGCTGTTGTTTAGTATAGCAACCTTCATCAATTTTCTTAGCCAGATCTTCTGGATGATTAGCTACAGGTTCTCTACTTGCTGCTTCACCTTGCCCTCTTGTGTTATGGAGCTGACTTCTTTCCTTTAAGCCCATAAACCAACTTCCACTAGTTTGACACTTTTCCATAACTTCCTGACCTCTCTCAGACTTCATAAAATTGAAGAGAGTTAAGACCTTACTTTGGCTTGGGGAATGTTGTGGTTGGTTTGCTCTTCTTTCTAGACCACTGAAACATCTCTAAACCCACAATAAGACTGCACTACTTATCATTCATGTGTTCGATGGAGTAGCACTTGTAACATCCTTCGAGAACTGTTCTTTTGCATTCACAACTTGACTGTTTGGTATAAGAGGGCTAGCTTTCAGCCTGTCTTGGTTTTGGACATACCTTCCTTTCTAAACTTAACTATTCCTAGCTTTTGATTTAAAGTGAGAGGAGTTGGGAGTGTTATTCTACTGACTGTGGAGTGTATTCCTGATGACTCGGGAGACAGAGTCAGAAGGATCACAAATTGGAATCCAAACTCAGCAATGTAGACCCCATCTCAAAATAAAAAATAAAAAATACTGGAGATTTACAGTATGAAGCACCTCTAGGTTCCATCCCTAGTACCAACAATAAATAAATACGAGTGTGACTCTTCCTTTCACTTGAACACTTGGAAGTCATTATAGGCCTATTACCTGGCCTAATTTCAATACTGTTATGTCTCAAGGAACAGGGAGGCCCAAGGAGAGGGAGGAAAACAGGAATAACCGGTCAGTGGAACAGTTAGAACACAAACATTTATCTATTAAGTTCACCATCTTCTATGGGCAGGGTTTCTGGCACCCCAAAACAATTACAATAGTGACATCAAATATCACTGATCCAAGATTCCCATAAATATACATAATAGCAGCCAGGTGTGGTGGTGCAAGCCTGTAGTCTCAGAGGCTCAGGAGTCTGAGGCAGGAGGATTGCAAATTCAAAGCCAGCCTCAGCAGTTTAGCAAGGCCCTAAGCAACTTAGTGAAACCCTGTCTCTAAATAAAATATTTTTTAAAAGAGCTGGAGATGTAGCTTAGTAGTTAAGTGTTCCTGGGTTCAATCCCTGATACAAAAAAAAAAAAGATTTTATATATATTCATATATATATGTGTATATATATATATATATACACACACACACACATTCATATACATGTACATATATATTTATATAATAATGATGAAAAAGCTTGAAATATTCTGAGAATTACCTAAATGTGACCCAGAGACACAAAGTGAGCACAGGCTCTTGGGAAATGTCTCTGGTAGACTCCCTCAACACAGGGTTGCTCCAAACCTTCAATTTGTAAAATCCCAACTTCTGTGAAGTGCAATAAAATGAGATATATCTACATATTGGGCTAGTAGAGCAAGTGCAGTGCCAGAGAAGACATCAACAAAAGAGAAATGCCGGGCAAGACTGGACACACACGTCAACTCCCAGAGGCCAGAAATGGCCCAAACAGAGGCAAGAAATAGCTGAACCCAGAACCCTATTTAAATTCAGCTTACAGGATTTGAACATAAGCTCTAAGCAGAAATGATCCTCCCAACTGGATTTTTATTACTTCTGACTGATGTTCTCCCATCTTTATAATCCAAGGAGTTGAACAATACATTATTCATTTGTAGTATTGAGACAGATGTATGAATCCACATTTTTAATTCCCCTCATAGACTTCTTTTTCTGTCCCTCAGTCTCTTCACTGTCAGAGGTTATTGAGAATGACAGCCATGTGAGCACAGAAACTGTCAAACAGGAACATAGTTCTAGGAACAGCCTAGAACTAGAGGATTCTAGAAAGGTGATAGACTGTTTAGAACCACTGTGTCCAGGAGAGCTGTCTCACACTGATGGAAACATTCTATCCCTACATTGTCCAATGCTGTGGGCATGCACAACCATTGAGTGTTTAGTGTGCCTAGTGTGACTGAGGAACTGAACTTTTCATTTTATTAATTGTAATTAATTCAAGTTTAAATAGTCCAGTATGGCCAGTGGTTTACCATCCTGGACAAGACCACACAAGTCGGGAGGATTCTGGCTAATTCAGAAGCACAAGCATGAGTTCCCAGGGATGTTGGTGCACAGGTTGGATACCAGAGTGCTGCATGTTAAAAAGCCACACCAAGCTGGGCGAGGTGGCGCACGCCTGTAATCCAAGAGACTTGGAAGGCTGAGTTAGGAGGATCACGAGTTCAAAGCCAGCCTCAGCAACTTAGCAAGGCCCTAAGCAACTCAGTGAGACCCTGTCTCTAAATAAAATACAAAATAGGACTGGGGAATGTGGCTCAGTGCCCGAGTGTCCCTGAATTCAATCCCCGGTTCCAAAAAAAAAGAAAGCCACACCTGAGAATGGATCCTGGTCAGTTTGGATGGCTGCCCAGAGCCATGTCCCATATTTCCTCCCTTCTTAAGTGGTCCTAGCCCAGCCCCTTCAGGCAAGATATCTGACTTGCAGAGCACAGTTTTAATGTTCTCTGGCACTCTCTCTCTTCCCCAGAGCAGCATGCCGTTCAAGAGCTGACCAAGGCGGCCATGAATGGTGTGGGCATTGATGGGGAAGTGCTCTCTTATTTGGAATTGGCCCAGGTTTGTAACAGTTTGCTTTTCACCTCTTAAATGTGTTCAATCATTTAATGCTGATAAAACATTCCACTGTTGCATCTGTCTAAATAAAGATGTCACCACTGAGTCACAGAGGCCCCCTGTGTACATGGAGAAGATCTGAGAGTTTTACATTTCAGGCACCATTCAGCCTGCTGGGTTTCCTTTGATAAAACAACAAGGACCCCACCCCCACACCAGTCCCATTGTCCCCTAAGGCTCTGTCTTCATATGTGGGAGAACCTCTGGAGCAAGACAGAGGGAGATTTTGTCTCCCTTCTTTGAATTCTTGAACAGTTTTTAAAATTCCATGAAGCCCTATAATACCCCCCCCCCCATTAATGAACAACTCCCTGGAGCTCTCCTGGGGTTTTCTAAAATCAGTACTTGTTAATATCAATATCCATAATCCCAATACATATTTGCACTCTTCCTCCAAAGAAGGCCCTAGAGTCAGCTTCAGCTTTATCACCAAAAACTTCCCCAAGGCACAAAGCTAATCTGCCTCAGTGTCCTCTTTCCTATGAAAGAGTGCAGATGATAATTCACAACCTCACACCCTGACAGATTATTTTGAGAATTAAGTGGAAGAGAATGTGGAAAGAGCCCTGGAGAATGGAAGCCCTTTTGTAAAGAAAGGCACATAGGCAGAATGCTAGTCCCTAGCTTGGGCTGATTAATAATGAAGTTTCCATTGAGAGAGTGAAGAATAAGTTCCGCTGTCTTTCTGCTTGAGTTTGGCTTTCTTTGTGCACATGCTCGCTCTCTTTCTCTGTTAGGGCAGTGGCTTGCTACATCTGAAGTCAGGCAGTTTAACCTAGTATTACTCAATCAAGGAAGAGGAAGTGGTTTTAGAGAGAGGAAGGTGCAGTATGGCAGGTGTTGCTTGGCCCATCCATCTGTGGCCATGGGAGATGGCTCAGGTTCAAAATGTTAGAAGGTGGAACAGGACTTAGAGCAGCCTACTCACTCTGAGTTAACATTCAACAAATATTTGTTATTTTCTCCCCAAGTACCAGGCACCACCCTGAGCTGAGGGCATGTACATTACAAACAGCAGATTTCCTGCCTTTGGGGCAATCGTAGGCAAGTGAGAGAAAGAGACACTAATCCAGATTATTAAAATCCAACGTAAACAGCAGTCCAAACTGAGGACGAACAGTAAGCTCCCTGCCAGGGTTTGAAATTTGGGGTCTTTTGAAACATTCCCCATTTGGGCGACAGTTTAAGACTTGTGCTCTATTCAATAAGTGTCCATCCTAGGGAAAAATGAAATGACCCAGAATTTCATACAGGACCAATTCACTTGAGGTAATAATTTGCACTTATGTCTGTTTGCTCAGTGTCCCTAGCCAGTCCCCTCCCCTCCCACCTTGCCCACA
Organism: Glaucomys volans; assembly: GCA_020662805.1. Lineage (NCBI taxonomy): Eukaryota > Metazoa > Chordata > Mammalia > Rodentia > Sciuridae > Glaucomys > Glaucomys volans. The sequence goes on from JAJEJO010003415.1 coordinate 230,067, forward strand.
CACACACACACACACACCCTGCAAAGAAATGTGATTATGCTAAGCCCTAGTGGTGACAGGAAGAGTTTAGGATGGAGTCTCCTTAGCTGGTTTGTTAGACCTTAACCCAGTGAAGTATTGGAAAGTGCTTAACAGTTACCTTGGGGGCAAGTGGGTCCCTGGTCTGTTGCCTTTCCAGTTTCTGTGGTGCTCCCACCACAACTGGTTGTAGTAACATGAAGTCACTGGACTCAGAGCAGGGAAGAAATTTAGACCGTGGCTGGCTCTCTTGAGCTGGTGCTAGCCACTAGCACACCACTGTCCCAATCTTATTTTCAGAGAAAAATCAAACATCAAGAGAAACTGGAGGTACCAACCTCATATTGTCTCAGATGTTTGGCATTGTGATTTTTAGTCTCTTGAGAGGGTTTCTGAGAACATGGGCTTTTGTGTTGTCCTCAATGGAGATACAAGCCACAGGAGTCCAGGTTTCTTGGCCAATAAAACATTTGTCTGGGAAGGGTATGAGAGATGGAGGGGGGGTCATGCTGAATGTAATAGAATAAGGGGAAGTTGGCTGTTGGTTTTTTGAGCATCAGATATTTTGTAGCCATTGCTAATTGCTACCTCCACGGCCACTTGGCCACTTCCCTGAGCATCTGCTCAGAGTAAAAGGGTGGAGTATTTGTCTCCGTCCCACCCTGACCAGACCGCTCGCTCCTCTTATGTAACCAGAGGACAGGTATAGGACAGTCATGCATTCTACAGTCTCATCTTTCTGATCTCTGGCCCCAGCAAGCTGAGCTCTGACATGTGACACGGAGTATTCTGTTGCCGAGGCTTCCTTAAACAGAG